>LPNX010616475.1:508691-561383 GCA_001517045.1 Pseudotsuga menziesii
GGCCACAAAAAGATACATATAGAATATTCTTCAAAGTTAGAATATTTCAACAAGGATTTATGGGCCTATCCTAATAGCGCATTGGGAATGTGATATTAGGAGTACCTTTTTAGAGATCAACATGATGGAGTTTGTGGGAAAGGTTGATGGAGACGTCCTCTATTAGAAATAAAATGTTTGCCATTAGAGGTAGGTCATCATAGGTATCAAAAATAGGTCAAATATGACAAGTTCGATAGAGGATATGTGATGAAGGTCATCAAAAAGGTTAAAAAAGGTAAAAGAAAATGTATGGAACCCAAAATTTGTTTTAACTATAATAGGAGTAGTTGAGCTCAAAATGTCATGACACCTAATATATTCAAATTAAATTGACAAAGGATACAGAAATTTTGATGACCAATGTGCACTCATTCTTCTCCAATTTAACAGAAAATTCAAAATTGTGACTTTTAAAATCAACATCTAGAGACTCGATCAGGGCTCCGTTTGGGACAAAATTGCTATGGTACAATTGTTGATCAGGCATGTAGATAAATCTACAAGAATGTGTCCATATTACAAAGGTGTGAAGCCAAGGTGCAAAATAAGATCAAAATCCACTATTCTGGAGCACTTTTGGGGGATTTGAGAAAACTTAGAGGACATAAAAGTGACCCCAGATGTAGAGACCTAAAAAGTTTAGGAATTGGGAGACATTTTAACTACTCATCAAAACATACAACTTTTTTTACGGAATTTTTTTATTATCAAAAAAGCCTAGTTTGGGAGATAGTCAGTTTTGCTAAAAGTTTCAAGTCTGGGAGAAAGAGTAAACATCAAAAGTAGTAAATTCCATAAATTTATAGGGATTGACAAGGGAATTGGATCAACAATATGAAAGTTGTGAGTGATCCTTGTTATGTGTATTATCAGTGCACAATAGAAAAAAAATTATAGTTCTCCCTTTGAGTTTATTCTACAGGTGTCTGAAGTTGGTCACTAAAGTTAATTGTACCTACAAAAAAGTGCATAATTGAGAAGAAATTAGCATTTTTTGAAGGATATAACTTTCATATTTGAGGTTCAAATGAAGTGTGAAGAATGTCATCATAAGTCTTATCCAAAGAGGAAGAATGGTGCATAGTCATAATATAAAAGGGGGATTAATATGTTTCTAATATTCAAACATAAAAGTTCCTGAACGTCGATTTGACAAAAAGGCTATCAATAGGGGTAGTCAAAATTAATTTTGTAAATTTTAAAGAATGTAATAAAACTAATAAATGTAGTTATATGAACACTTTTGCATGTCCAATATCATATCAAGAACAATTAAGGGTCAACATTAATTATATTATAATTTGGAAATCCTTGGTCTTGTTTGAGATAAGAAGATCATCATCATAGATGATGCACATAATCCCTATGCAATTGAAAAAAATGCCATAGGATAAAATATATAAGATGAGAGTGCAGAGACAAAATCCAATGGTAGAAGAAATCAAGTTACTCCCACTAACATTGTAGAAACCATGAGAATACAAAGAGTGGAAAAAGTTGTAGAGTGAATAATGAGACCTTGCTTTGAGATCAGAAAGAGTAGAACCAACTGAATGCAAACATGCTTCAATTATTAAAGAACATTTCAAGGAATATTCACCAAGGAAAAAACTCAAGAAATGAGGCAAAGTGTGGGAGTATGTCGAGGAGGAAATCACATAAGATGTCATATAGATAAATAAGGGTATCTAGAGGGAGAACACAAACTCTATATTTCTCCTATAGTCAGTCATAGTCCTCTAAATACTCCACTGAAGAATCAATATCACTATCTCATAGAAATAAAAGGAAGAGGCCCATTAAGAAAAACTCACATGTGGAATTTTAGAAGTACAAACATCCTAATTTTGATGGTGAAGCAAAATCAGGTCAAAAATCTTAGGATTGGCTTCTTCGGATCAAGAAGTGTTTCCAAGTCCAAGGATAATATGAAAACATGAAGGAAAGGGTGGTCATATTTAATTTTAATGGAAGATCATTTACATGGTGGGATTAGCTTCAGAAATTGAATAATATTAATGAAAGGAAAATTGCATGGAATAAATTCCATAAGTACTTCAAGAAAAATTACCTCTCTGATATGTACTACGATGAAAAAATCAAATAGTTCCATCCACTGAAATCAATGCATATGACCATGGAAGAGTATTCCAATAAATTATTGGAGTTGTGTCAAGTATATCAAATTCAATGTTTTCTCAATGTATTACCTCATCCCTACAAACACATAATTAGGTTTGATGAACCTCAAAGTCTAGGTGAAACCATAAGGAAGGATAAGTACTGCTATGATCAAAGAAAAAGAGGTCCTTATTTCTAGAAGGCATATAAGGATAATAAGAAGTATAAGTTTTACCAAATAAAGAATGGATTCAAGCCTCCTCACTCTAGAAGTTAGAAGAGGTGTCCAACACAAGGTGTGACTAAGCCACTTGGGATGCTGGGAGACAATCCAAGATATCCAAGAGAGCCACTTCAATGTTGGGATGTGGAGAATACCATTTACTTAAAAAATTTCCACATTCAAGTGGAAGTACCAAGCAATTTCACAACATCCAAGAGGATTAAATTGTTGGTTAAGTGGAAAGGACCGTCTCTAGAACCTATGCAACATTAGAATACCACCAACAAGACCACCAATCAGTAGTAGTTGAGGTTGAAGGTAAAATTACGAAGAAATATATATCTATTTTGACTGAACCTAGATCTACTCATATTTATAACACTCATAAATTTGTTCAAAATTGTTCTTTTAATAAAATAAATCATAGTAAATCATGGCTACCTCAACTAGCCAATGAAACCAAGAGGAAAGTTAGTGGGATGGTGGACAAATAATTTCAAAAGGAAATGAATGGGATCTTCACATGGGAAATTATGAATTTTTTCCCACTTGGTTCTTACAATTTTCTCATTCGAATGGACTTGTTGGAAGTGCATAAAGTGAAACTTGATTGCTACAACAATACCTTTGAATGCATTAATGAATGAGGAAACCCAATGATAGTAAAATGAATTTAAAAGGTTACTTTTCTTACATAGATTTCCACCTTATAGTTCAATAAATTCTTTAGAAATGGATGTCAATTGTATGGAAACCATGTATATGGTTGTAATATCCATGATTTGATATCATATCAGAATACTAACTTTCTTGCTGAAGTAATTAAAATGTGCACTTAAAACATTACAATTAAACCAGACACTTCTTAATGTGGGGAAAATTATAGGTAGTATGGGAAAATATGGGAATGGTAGTGGGATAATGGAAGAGACCAAGATAAAAATTTGGACAGAGATATTTATTTCCCTAAGAAATTGGATGTTGGCTCCTTTTAGGTTTTGAAAGCAACTCCACTAAAATCTACTCCCATGCTTATGGGCATCCCAACCGTGCAAACTAGGAATGAACCATCACCTCCATTCAACTAGTGGCTAAGGAAAATGATATGGATATTAAATGAAATCATATGAAAGTATATAAAGGTATATGAAGTTTTATAATATATTTGGGATGTTTAGGAAATTGTATATGAAAAACTAGTCCTTTGGACTACACTCTAGGATTGAATCTTGAGAAGTACAAACACATGAAGAAGTTTACTGAAATTTAGTTTCAGACTTGGAATACCTTAAATAGGATGTTAAGTGAAAGGAATAATATTCGAAAGGTTTTAGTCCTCTAACTCATTCAAAACATAAAACTAGTCATATTCTCATGCATTTCTAGCTAGGGTGTTGAAATGCTTCTCAAAACTCAATCAAACTCATTTGAAACTCTGTAATAATTGCAGAAAAATAAGAATACATTAATATTAAGAATTTAGGACTGAATTTATTCTCACACGAGTCTCATATCTTCATCCATTAATCTATACTTCATTAGAACGACAAAATACTAGAATTTAAGGTAGAGTTGAGGTGGCAAACTACCTAAACTATACAAAAACTTTGGTAGTATTCTGAAATTGATATCATGGAGTGATAATAACCTCCCTAAATGGAATAGATCCATCACCCTCTCCTTATAACTTCATATCAACAATCTCTCAAAAAAAAAGGGAAGGTTAGAAAGAACTTTGAGATTCAAATGGGAGAGTATCCCAATCTCTGTACTGGTGCTGCAATGGAATGTGAATGGATTCAGAACCTACAACAACACTCCATTAATGGCAGAATTATACTATCCTATCATTAATCAAAATCTAGGTGGATACTCCTTATCTTTTGTATGACCTGCAATGAAGGTGGGGAGAAGAGAGGGATATAGAAAGATGGGACTTGGGGGTGCATCGCTGAAGAGAACTAAGGCTCATCACTTAGTGTTAAATCCTAGCTTCACATAACATCGAAACAATAACAAAACCAAACTGAATAATGGAGTTGGAATCTTTCCTTTATTGGATTGAGTGACTTGTTGAGAATTTCATCCACCTATTGAGAAAGTAGCCCACTTACTAATCATGTCCCTAAGCAATGAGTGTGCCCTCCTTGATGGGATTAACAAGTTTGGTTTCCAAAGTATGTTTCCTTGTTTGTATAACTCAACTCAAAGTGGAAACTCACCCTCCTTGAGAAAAATAGAAAGTATGAATCTTAGGTAATGTTTCCATGTTTGTATCCTTCATTCCAAAATAGAAATTGCGCCTTCCTTGAGTAATTAGCAAGTTTGTGAATAATTAAGTAATGTTTCCTTTATTTTCATTGCTTTGGATAGTTTCTATATTTTCTATGATAGATTTATTTTTCCTGCTTTTGCACTATTTCATTTTTCGATCCTAGGGAAGTTTCCTAATGATCCCTCCTTCCTTGACAACTCATTTCCACCATTAATTATTTTTCATAATAATTAACTAATTACAAATAACATGAATTTAGAAATTACATGCCTCCATAATTTTAAATAATCAAAATTACAAGGCATAATTGATTAATTCAATGTTTTGACCCTGGGAAATTGACAAGGTCAACACTTTAAAGGTCCCTTCAAGGGAGGGACATGAGATTCCTCCCCTACCAAGTATGCTTGTTCTCAAGCAGAAGCACTCCAAAGTGATGCAAAATTTGTCCACCATGTTTCTACTGCACAACTCTTATTATAGTCATTTCCACAATGACCACTTCTTTCAACAAAATTATCAACCCAATTAAGGTAATTGAGTAGAATTATTGGATCCCACTGCCTCCTCTGAAGGATCCAAATGTTGTTTCCCTTTTGAGAAATCTATCATTCCAAATAATTCCAGGGTCCCATGGTATTATCTGCCCCCTTCTAAACATCAATAACAATAACGAAATTTTATCATTGTAGAAGATGAAAATGAGGATGTGAAAATCATACCACCACAATGACAACTAATCACTCCCCATGCCAAATTGAATATATTTGAGACTCTCCAACGAATAATGGAACTTCTTAATATGGGACAAAATCATCTTGAGCCTATGTAAAGTATGGATATCCATGTGAAATCTAGCACTAGAACTCACATCATTGCTTCTATGAAGACATGGGTGGTTATCCCTTACCACTCCATGTATACTGGGAGCATCATATAGCATCCATACATGCTCATGCAATTGATCATACATTTTTTATGATTCTCCTAATGTCTCTCCATTGATTCAATCAATATGTTTACTGTCTAGTGCACACATCTCAATCATGTGTCTAGCCACCCAATCAATGGTCGAACACAATTTCATGCTAAATGATTCACATGGGAATAATTCAACTACTATTGATGCACTTGTAAAGCCACATGGCTTGAACATCAATCCCTCAACTAGAAGAGTGGGAGTATCATATCCTCCTGTGGCATCAACAAAAAAATCATTTCACCCAATTTTCATCCCCACATGATGTGGCTGAAATAGAAGTGTGGGGTGAAGAACTGTGAACCAACTCCCTACAACACTCATACGTAAAACTAATGGATGAAAAAATTCCTCCATTGGTTGTCTCAGTGACAGTTTGATCATGTTCCTCCTCCAAAATTGTACACCATTTTCCTAGAGGCAACTCATAATCTCTTAGGAACCATGCAAGTGCTTGGTCTTCACCTTGATTGACCTCAAAATACTTAAGCACATGCAAATCAGACTGCACCTCATGTGCATGTGTATGGGATATATATAATGTATGAAAAACAATTATTTGTTGTTATTCACATGTAAGGACAATTCCAGTCACACCAAAAAAATTATTGAATAAATAAAATTCTTTGCGTCCCAAGGTCTTCACTCCAAAGATGTCTCTATCCACCTAATAAATGGAAGAATAAGGACTTTTACTTCTTGATCCATATATAATGTCATTAGACACCTTCTTTGGAGAATAATCTACCATCCAAAAGGGTATGTCATAAGGAATCTCCTCCCATGCATGCATGTCAAGAAACCCTCTACTTTTGCAAGCAATTCTAGTGCATCCTTGATCCTATATTTTAGTGATATATTTATCTACCTGATCCATGAATAGATAATCATATTTTCTTTCTGATTCATTTGGAATGTCATCAGCCATATTTCCCATAGATAAAAATAATTTTTCCTTCCTCTCAAGCTCAATGATTTCTTAGCCAAGGTTTTCTTCCTCATAGATTTTCACAAGCATCTACAAATCTTCTCCTTCATCATGGTTGTCCTCCACATGAGGTTCCTTCAACACATCCAAAGTAGTTCCTACCATGTGAACATGATTATTTTCCATGCAAGATGGGGGGTGTGGTACATTCAACTCCCTTTGAATTTGATCATTATGTAACCTTGAATCTTGGAGAGCTTATTGGGTTCTCTTTAAGGAATCATAAGTAGCCTCCCATTTACTATGGAGCCTTTCAGACTCTTTTGTTTCCTTCTTGAATGCACAATGGTACATTTCATCCACCACAAGGAGATTATCTTCCTCAGATAGTAAGTTCATATAGCTCTCCTTCATCTTGGCCATGAATTATTTAAGGTATACGCACTCTTATAGAAAGGTTCTCGTTCCATCTTTCCTCCATATATTTCCAACAACATCTTTCCACGTCCAACGCATTGATGTCAATACAGTTGTTCATGGCTTCCATAAGCTTCTCTCTATCCTCCTTTAGTGATCCACTCAAATGATGTGGATCACAAAGAATATTCTCCACCAAGGTTTCCCCTTCTAATAGCTGACATATAATACCATTTTTCTTGTGGCATGGATCCACAACACAAATCTCATTCTAAACACATAGGACAACCTTTGAATATTATGCAAAATCACTTCCATGATGTGAAGTGGAGGGTATCTCTGAAGGTTGCAATGAAATGTGATAATTGAAAAAATTAGAAAGTATATCATACATTGGCATTTCATCTTCATGTAACAACACTAAGGTGGCCCGCTCTTCCACCAAATTGTCGAGTTCACACCCAAGTGGTGTGGCCTTTTCTTCATCTTCATTATGTGGCTCAAGAGGTGACTGTAAATATGATTTATGAACTCCTTTTGGATCTGATCCAAAATATGTATCACCACCATTACATGAACCAACATACTTAGCGATGATCTGTAGATCACCCACAAAGAAGTTGGGAGTGCATTCATCTTCCCTTTCTTCTCCCATGCAACCACCTTGCCGTGAATTGCACTCCGGCTCAACAATCTCTTCTTCTTCTTGTCCACTTGAAGAGAAAAGTGGATCATTGTACTTTTCACTTACTGAGAATGGATTTAGGTCCTCATCCTCCTCTTTCTTACTTTTTCTAGAACCAACAGATATTTGGATCTCTTCTTTACATAGAATAGGCTTCACCTCTTTATCTCTTTTGGTTCCAGGTGGAAAACATCTAGTCCCCACTTTCTTGCACATTTCATCCACCATATGTACAATATTTTCCATGCCTAAACAACAATATGGATATTTGAATAAATTTTGTATCTCTAAGCATCAGTAATATCGAAAAGATAATATCTCCCTTATCTTTTTTTTAAGCATGGTATTCCATGAAATACTGGAAGGATTCCTTAGAGTTCTTTCCACTGAACATTTGACCAACAACACTTGTAGATTTCTACCATATGGATTGATAATAAGATGGAAGAAATAAATCATCAGCATCATCCCTACTTAATCTACCTGAGGTACTACATGATGGATCTTCATAGTCTTCTTCTTCATACTTTCCGCAGTACTCTTCATACTGCTCATCAGAGTCATCATTAAAGTATGACATGGATAGAATTTTCTTCAACTTGAGAGCTTAATTTCCATAGGATGGGCCAAGGAAATATATATAATACCATTGTACTATCCCTGATCTGATATCATATCAGAATACTAAGTCTTCTTCTGAAGTAATTAAAATGTGCAATTACAACTTTACAATTAAACCAACCACTTCTTAATGTAGGGAAAATTATAAGTAGTATGGGAGAATTTGGGAATCATAGTGTGATAATGGAAGAGACCAAGACAAAAATTTGGATAGAGATAGTGATTTCTGTAATTACTTGGATGTTGGGTCCTTTTAGGTTTTGAAATCAGCTCTGTTGAAGTCTACTCCCATGCTTCTGGGTGTCCCAACCGTGCAAACTAGGAATGGACAATCACCTCCAATCAACCAGTTTCTAAGGAAATTAATATGGTTCTGAAATTAATTTATATGAAATTATATAAAGGTATATTCAGGTTTATAAAATATTTGGTATGTTTAGGAAATTGCAGATGGAAAACTAGTCCGTTGGACTGCACTCTAGGCTCAAATTATGGGAATTCCAAACACATGAAGAAGGTTACTAAAATTTAGTTTCAGACTTGGAATATCTTCAATAGGATTTTAGTGGATTCCCAAAAGTAAAATGAATAATATTCGAAATTTTTTAGTCCTATAAATCATTCGAAACATAAAACTAGTCATATTTTCATGCATTTCTATCTAGGGTGTTGAAATGCTTCTCAAAACTCAATCAAACTCATTCGAAACTATGTAATAATTTAAGAAAGGTAAGAATAAATTAATACTGATCATTTAGGACTTAATTTAAGCTCAAATGATTCTAATATCTTCATTCATTAATCTAGAATTCATTACAATGATAAAAGACTAGAATTGAAGGTAGAATTGGAGTGGAAAACCACCCAAACTCTACAAAAAGTTTGGTAGTGTTCTGAAAATGATATCAGGGATTGATAATAATGATAAAAAAGGATCAATAGTGGCATTAATAACCATGCTCAAAAACTTCTATTATACTATTGATCTTTTCTTAAAGTTTTACCAAGAGGAATTATAAGATTTCTATGAAAGAAGGGCATCGATGCAATACACATTTTGGTTCCTTACCAAAGAAGAATTCAAGGTTTATAATATAAGGTTAAACGATAGTACAAATCCTCATTCATTATCATCGTTTGATTTCATACTTTATCATTGCAAAGATACGATATTGACTTTATACATTACATTGTCATTATTTGCATAATGTAAATTATTAACAATTATTTGTTGTCCCGACAATTGCAGTGACAACTATAACGTTCGACCCATTTTGGACTAAATAAATTAGTGGGCATGTGGAACATCCACCACCATGCATTGCTTGACTTATAAGCTCACCATGCAACCCTAGCTCTCATTCTTGTCAAGGGTTTTGGTCTCTGCACTGCTGGGTTCACTGCGGCCATGAGGGCTCGATGTTGCTCATCTCCATCTCCATAGTTTATGTAAAAAGGAGTGTTTCCATTAGAGTGCATGGGCTGCGAAGTTCATAGCTCGCACCATGTTTTTCTTTCAGCATTCAATACTTTGTTGTGCGTGAGGGTAGTGTTACATAGTCAGTAGTTTTTAGTGTCAAATTGTGGTGTGGTCACTGTAAATGCTTGCTCCTACTCCAGTCGTCGATGTAGTTAGTATTTTGAACCCAGCTACATCCTTCTCAGGTGAACGTGAGGGTTGTACTATTCGTTGTGTTGGTCTGCCTTCTTCGCGACCTCAATTTTCAACACTTCCAGGTAATAATTGTTTTTAAAAAATGTTTGTAAGCTTAAAAATTATAGTTACATTTATAAACTTAGTTTTTAAATCACGATTTTGGTTTTCACTTGAAGGTGAAGGTTTTCCTTATCGTTTGGAAGAATCCAATTCATGTTTGGGTTGGCATCTAGTCTATGGGTAAGCCTTGGTTACAAAGTGGAACTCCCTGCTTGTACAGACTTATGGGAAATGATTTCAGTTGGAAGAAGTTACGACCTCAGTTTCCCCAGTCTTGGGATGTTTGGTCTTCAGTTTTTAAGTTTTGCTGTTGTTTTAAACCCTTGTATATAGCAGGGTGCCTCTGATTCAATGCCGTGACTTGTAATTGCTCTTTTCTTGACTTATAAAGATTATACAGTAATGTAGGTTTTGATATAATGAATGCTAGTTTTGTTTTTTTTTAAAACCCATGCCACGATGTTGGGTACACCAGCCCTAAGCTGGGTATTGTAAACTGATTAAGTTTGTAGCCTTTTGGCCTGTTAGTACAATACATTCGGTTTTAAAAAGGTTTTCCTTCGAGCTCTATCTCGTTTTTACAGTAATCTTGTATCTTGTAACTCTGCGTATAATAGGGTTTGTCCTATCCAACTGTTAATGAAGAACATTCTGTCTAAATATCATTTATTAGTATACATTGTTATTAAAGGACTGTAACTTATTCGTTGTGTGTAATTTTTAATATTAATTTTACTTGTTTGGAAAATACAAGCTAGGATTTTCCCTGAAGTGAAACCCTTGTTAAGTTCTTCAGTTAATTAATGAACAGGTTCTATTACTTGTTATTTTGGTTAAATTAATATTATAGATGTGTTGTGTAACAATAATTTTGTTCCAAAAAGATCTGTAATGATTTACAGTAGACTCATTGCTTATATATATATTATTATCCCAGTAAATGATTTGCAACTTAGAAGTTTTATTTATAATAGATTAATAACTTGGTTAGGGTTTTGACCTTGAAGTTTATATTTACAGGTATTTTCCTGTCTAATATTTACAAATAGTTTTTACATATATTTTATTTAGTTTTATACTAGTTATTAATTATATTTTCATTGTTTTTATCCACTAAACTGACCTCAGAATTCTTTGAAAGGAATAAGCATAGACTTTGTAACTTAGTTACTCTTTATAATTTAAGTTCTTTTTATATAACCCTAATTAGTTTATAGTATTTAATAGTCTTGGATTAGTGGATATTGTTAGAAATAGACTATATGATTAGTAGTACGATTCTTTACTTGACTGTATGTAAACATTGTGATTCTACTGTGATTTTTCTGTTGCATTTCAGTCAATTCCTAAGTGAAAACAGAGAAATGTAAACATATCATAACACGGTTTAACCTATATAATAATTTAACTTGAATAAAAAAATAATCTACTGTCTATAAATACACAGTCTATCTACTAGGATATTTTTCTAACATATTAATCCTTCTACCTATACTAGATTACTGCTATTTCTTTTCCAATGTATTTACATAAATAAGCTGGTCAAAATAGTAAACATAGATAACCAGATCATTATTCTTTTTAATAATAACCTACATACTGAAACAAATTACTCTGCTAACTACGAAATGCAAAACCATATCTATTCTATTCAGTCTCTTAACATACTCTTTCATCTACTGTAAATACTTTATCTGTGCTGGAGTACGGCCTGGTCCTTCCAGGTGTGGAAAAACACAGACTAGAATTATTTTCCATTCTAACAATTTACAAACTGAATATTTAACATTCATTTAACAGACAGATTCAGATTTATCTATCTAACAAAGTAAAACAAAATGATGTAGAACCTGATTAGGATAGACAACAACATCATTAGGAGGCTGTTCCTCCCTACCAAACTCCCGAAGAGCACTAAAACAACTCTTCCTCACGACCCCCAATCCTGTTCCTGGTCTTCTTGGCTGAGAAGTGGTGAAGCAAGCAAACAGTAGACTAGTCCAATGACTCAGTAAAACACCCTGCACTCAGCAGTAAGATCCTTCAGCTTAAAAGCTGCACTAGATCACTCAGCAGTTATCTGCTCAAACTCTTTCCACAATTCCCTTCCATTGAATTTATCTGAAGTACATTCACCTGAATGATCACTTCTCTAGAATGAGAAGCCTTAGCTCTCTTCAATGGGAATTTTTATAAAGATTGCCTAGGTCTTTTGGGTCAGTTGTCATTAATTGAGCCACTTGCTCTGATCACACTTTCTTGGGGGATCATGACCCCAAATGTAGGGAGGTTTCCACCTGCAATAGTTGGAAGTGGTTTGAGGATGTTGCCACATGTCTGTTTGGTCTCCACCTAGTCTCTTCCACCAATTTGACCAGTAAACACTCTTTTAACATCTCTCCTAAGCTATTGTCTCCACCTTTATTTATTTATAATAAAAATATTCATATTTACATTAAATATTCTTGACTCTGATGAGTCATCAAACTTCAACTTAGCATAAAATTTAACATGTTGTATTCAAATAATATCAAATAATATAAAATTGTTTTTGCAAAATTGGGGCATGTGAAATACACACCCCCTTAGAACATAACATCGTCCTCGATGTTATTTATTCTTCATCCTCAGAATTCCCCTGGAACAGAATTGGACATGCATCTCGCATTTTACTTTCCAATTCCCAGGTGGCTTCCTCCAGACTAAGGTGCTTCCATTGCACCTTCACCTGACCAATGGTGCAATTCCGAAGTGTGATCTCCCTCCACCCAAGGATACAGTCTGGTTCCACCTATACATTATTCCAGTTAACAACATGAGTAGCATCATGAACATATTGTTTTAATACAGATATGTGAAAAACATTATACATGTACTCTTAAATTTGGTGGTAATGCTAATTGATAAGCTACTTCTCCAATCCTAGACAGTATTTCAAATGGACCACAGTAACGAGGTGCTAGTTTTGCACAACTTCCCAATATCAGAGAGATATTTTTGGGCCTCACCTTAATGAACACATGTTCACCTACCTAAAACTCCTTTGGATTTATTTTAAGGTCTGCTTGACTTTTCTGTCGATCCTGCACAACTTTCAGATTACCTTGTACCTCCTTTACAATTTCTTCCATTTCCTTTAATAGTTCAGGTCCTAATACTAATCTATCCACCGAATTACTCCAAGAGATAGGAGTATTACATTTCCTTCCATACAAGATTTCGAAAGGACTAAATCTGGTTGATGCCTGATAATTATTATTATAAGCAAATTTTACCAAATGCAAATAATCCTCCCATTTACCTAGCTGGTCCTTCACATACATTCTTAATAAATCTTCCAATACTTGATTTACTCTTTCAGTTTTTCCACCTGTTTGAGGATGGAATGAAGTCCTAAAATTTAATGTAGTGTTTAATCCTTTAAACAGATATTTCCAAAAGTTACCTGTAAATTTAGGATCTCTATCAGAGATTATAACTTTCGGTATTCCATGCAGTCAGAAAATCTGTTTTAGAAAGATATCAGCTATGTTTGCAGCTTTATACATAGTTTTAACAGGTATAAAGTGAGCTTCTTTACTTAACTTATCAACCACTACCATGATAGAATCATTTAAATTCTGATTTCTAGGCAGTCCAGTAACAAAATCAAGATTAATTATCTCCCATTTCCAGCTAGGAATGGGCACTGGCTGAAGTAATCCAGCTGGGTGTTGATGTTCAGTTTTCACCTGTTGACATTCAAAACACCTAGCAAAATACTCTGCCAATTCAATATTCATGTTTGGCCAAAAATATTATTTTCTTAACATAGTTATAGTCTTTTGATAGCCTAGATGACCTGAATATGGAGTTTTATGGATTTCATCCAAAATTAACAACTTAACTTTAGGTATGTTAGGTACATACATTCTGTCTTTATACTAAAAATTGTTTTGCATTCAAATTGTACCCTTTACTTAAGCTTTCTGTTGGATTTTATTTCGTTTTAGATTGTAAGTTTTGGTAAATTTCATCTTGTTCTACCCCTGCTTCAAGCTGTTCATCCAGATCTGTTGTATAAGTGATGATAACTGCTGTGAAATTCAGCCTTGCATTCCTACTTAATGCATCAAAAACTTTAATTTCTTGACCTTTAATGTGCTGAATTTCGAAATCATACTCACTTAGAAAAGTTAGCCACCTAGCTTGTTTGGCATTTAGATTAGGCCAATCTAATAGATACTTTAGTCCTTTACTATCAGTCATTAAAATAAATTTTCTACCAATTAGGTGATGACGACGCATATTTAGAGCATGTATAACAACAACTAATTCCAGATCATAAGTTGCATAATTCTTTTCATGCATTTTTAATTTCCTAGACTCATAGGCAATAACATGCCCTTCTTGATTCAAAACACCGCCTAAACCATCATTGTAGGTGTCAGTGCACACTACAAATTCTTTATTTGGATCAGCTATTCTTAAAATAGGTGCGCTGGTTAATAAAGTTTTTAGCTTTTTAAAGCTTTCCTCGCATTTCTAGTTCCAATCAAACTTCTTTCCTTTCTTCTGCAAAGAATTTATTGGATTCGTGATTCTCAAAAAACCTTCAATGAACCTCTGGTAGTAACCGGTAATTCCCATGAAGGATCGAACATCAGTTACATCCTTAGGAACTCACCAATCTTCAATTGCCTTTATCTTTTCGGGATCCACCAAAATCCCTTCCTTAGTCACCACAAGACATAAGTATTGAATCTTATCTTTGAAGAAATCACATTTACTAAAATTTGCAAAGAGTTGATGATCTCGTAACTCTTGCAAAACAATTTTTAAATGTTTTTTATGTTCTTCTTCAGTTTTTGAATAGATTAATATATCGTCGATAAACACGGCTACAAACTTATCTAGATGCTTATGCATAACATTGTTCATTGAACACATAAAAATAGTTTGGGTATTAGTAAGCCCGAATGGCACGACGACAAACTCGTAATGGCCATATCAAGTTCTAAAAGCTGTTTTAAAGATATCTTCATCTTTAATCCTCACATGATGATATCCAGAACTTAAATCAATTTTTGAAAACACCGTGGCTCCACATAGTTGATCAAAAATATCATCTATGTGGGGAGACAAGTATCTATTTTTGATAGTCATCTTATTCAACTAATGGTAATCTATGCAAAGTTGCATGTTTTCATCCTTTTTCTTAACGAAGATGACAGGTGCCCCCCAGGGAGACCCACTAGGTCGAATATACTTTTTATCAATAATTTATTTTAATTGTGACTTTAATTCATTAAGTTCAAGTATGTTCATTTGATAAGGGGCCTTTTAGCTAGGTACTGCACCAGGTACCAGCTCAATGGTAAAATCCAGTTCCCTTTTTGGAGGTAGTCCCGGAATTTCTTCTGGAAATACATCAACATACTCTCTTAAAACTGGTATATCTTCCAATTTTAATTTGTTTGTTTTATTTAGATTCTCCTCATCATTTATTGTTACTGCATAATATTTACAACCCTTCCTAATAGCTCTCTTAAGCTGCAGAGTAGAAATCTGCCTTATGGTGGTTTTTCTAGCAATTCCTTTTACACTTACTAGTTTTCCATCACTGTTTATACACGTAAAGGTTTTATCATAACAATTTAAAATTACCCTATGTTGTTCTAACCAATCCATATCGATGAGTAAGTCATAAGAACCAAGGGGTAATACATTAAGCTTTACAACAATTTCAAATTGATCCATAACTACTGCACATTCTTTTACAAAACAAGTTACCTTCCTTTTAGCACCAATGGCTAACTGAACCAACCAAGAATTTTCAAATTTTTCAACAGGTAACTTACATTTTTCTACCATTTTAGGTGAAATATAAATGAGACTAGCTCCTAGATCAATTAAAATAGTTATAGGGGTTTGGTTTATCATACCTTCTACTTCCACCATGGAAGTTTGATATTCTGCTTGTCAATTCTCCAAGGCTGCATTGATTTTGGGCATAGTCCTTGCTAATTCTCCAACAGTCATCTCCTCATGTATGGTATGAATATTACTAACAGTCTTTTTCTGATTAGGACAGACTGAGGCATAATGTGGGCCATTACACTGCCAACACTTTATAGGTTCTTTACGTTCAAAGTTCTTGGTGTAATTACCATGGTTATTAGAAAATTATTTACCCTTGGAATAATTCTAATTGCTTAGTGAATTATTCTTATTCCCTTGGAAATTCTTGTTAGGAGATTTCTGGCCTTATTGTTCTTAGGATTTCTGTTGGGCACAAATTCTTTCTTCTTTTGATCATAATGATTATTATTCTTCTTTTCCTTCCAGTTGGCCATGGTTTCCTTCTTCCAATTCTGTTCATAACAGAAGTTAGTTTTCCTCATGGCTTCTTCCAAAGTATTTGGATTGTCATACTCAATCCTATTCTTAATATGATAAGGTAGACAGATGAGGAATCACTGTACCTTTGGTTTTTCATCTACAAGGTATGGAACATACCTAAGCAGACTTAAAAACTTGCTGTTGAGATCTTTCATAGTCATTGATCCTAATTTAAGCTCATAAAATTATTTTTCTCTCTCTTCATAGCATTGCTCAGACAGAAATTTCTTTTTAAAGTACCTCTTGAAGGTACTCCAATTTACATTCTTCTCTTTTATTCACTTCACTCTCTTCAAGTCCTGCCACCAAATATCATCCTTTCCTGAGAGATTGTAGATAGCCATTCTAGCCTTTAATTGGTTAGAATAGCTATAGATCTGGAAGTAATTCTTCATCCCAGATAACCAGGATTTCGCTTCCTCCCCCTTCTCAGTCTCTCCATTGAATTTTGGTGGTTTTATCTTTTTAAATTCTCTAAAAATTTCCTCATAGGGTTTATATTTTCTCTTTTTAGTATAATGGTTATCATCACTAGTATCACTAGTAGAATGAAAATTACGTTGTTCACCAAACACCTCTGAGGATGAGCTACTTTCATTTTTAGTCTGTTTCATATTTTTAAATTTATGTTGATGACTTGTATCTTCTGAATTAGCTCTTTTTTGTTTTCCCTCAGTTTGAAACCTTTCTGTTAGGATCTATTTCAACTCCTCCTGAGCCCTCAGAATCCTTTCATTCTCTTGTTTAATAGATTCCATTTCCGATTTTAAGTATTTTACTATTTGTAACAGTTCTAATTAGTGGTCAAATATTTTGGTATAGGATCTCTTGGTAAGTTTTCTGGTTCAGTAAATGGATATTTCTCTTCTGCATATTCCTCCATCCTTTCCATACCTATCTGTTAAACTTTAGAAACAATTTCTCTATTGAATAACAATTAAAAGAAATTACATCAGCATAATAATTCAAATCATAAAAGCTAGTTGGGCTTCATCAAGGCCTAGTGTTGAACCTTGTGCTCTGATACCACATGTCAATACCCCAAATTTTTAGAAAAATTAAAGTTCTTTGATGTAACATAAACTGTTTATAGTCGTAGTTTGATAACTGCTAGCAGCTAACGAAAAGAATGAAACAGTTAACGAAAGTAACCATTAACTTAAACACATATAGATTAATACTATTTTAATTTCGATATATGATGTGAATAATCCGCATTAAGTTATTTTAGCTGTATTGATGGTTTGATTTGTCAAGTAGGTGAGAAGCTACTTTCTAATTGGGGCTTACTTAGTGATTGCTAATGTACCTGGATTTCTGAATCTTAAAGGATTGACAGGTAAATTTTGAACCAGTAAGAGTTTATTAAGGCGTTAAACCAGATATACTTCTTTTAGCATAAATATACTGCTAGAGTAAAAGTTTACTTAGAAGAATGCAAGGTACTTTAAGGTAAAGTAACATTTCTTTTACTTGTTTTACAAATGTGATAACACTTAAACTTCATGTCGTAAAGGTCATTATCTTTTCCCTAGTGTTTGTCTTTTATTAGAATGACTATTATTTTAGATAAAAATTCCTTCTATCTTTACTCTAAGCTATTTCTAGTTCTTATTAGAGCTTAAGACTTTGTATCACAATTCCTTTTCTGACATAAGAGTCTATTGGTATTATTATTTTTAATATTTAAAACGCTGCTTAATAGCATAGTAATAGACCTAAAGCCTTTCAAGAAACAAGCTTACAAAGTACTCTTCAGCTCTACCTTTAATTAGTCTTCAATAGAGAAAATCTATCAGCTTAACATTGGGTTGTATTTATAAATGATCCTCTACATAAATATCTTCAATTTGTGACTTCTATTTTTCCAATTTTCTTCATGACCAAGTAAAGCGATGAAAAATTACATTATCCTACTATTCCCTTATAAGTAAAAGTGATGTAATATATATTCCTAGATAGTTTACTATCTTAAACTCTAAAGTTTAATCTAACCTTGGTTTGATTCATCTTAGAACTTTGGTATATTATGAAGACTATAGATCCTGTACTTATAAGAGATTTATCCTATTCTCAGTACTGTAGACCTCATTAAGAGTAAGATCTATTCTAGTGTATATGTATTATTTATTTCTATATACACTTGATTGATTTATATCTAGTTCTAATCAGCTTAAACATTCATCATTCGTGGTTACAAAAAGGATCAATAGTGGCATTAATAATCATGCTCAAAAACTTCTATTATACTATCGATCTTTTCTTAAAGTTTTACTAAGACGAATTATTAGATTTCTATGAAACAAGGGCATCGATGCAATACACATTTTGGTTCCTTACCAAAAAAGAATTCAAGGTTTATACTATAAGGTTAAACGATAGTACAAATCCTCTTTCATTATCATGGTTTGATTCATATTTTATCATTGCAAAGATACGATATTGACTTTATACATTACATTGTCATTATTTGCATAATGTAAATTATTAACAATTATTTGTTGTCTCGATAATTGCAGTGACAACTATAATGTTCGACCCATTTTGGACTAAATAAATTAGTGGGCACATGGAACATCCACCACTATGCATTGCTTGACTTATAAGCTCACCACGCAACCCTAGCTCTCATTCTTGTCAAGGGTTTTGGTCTTTGCACTGGTGGGTTCACTGCGGCCATGGGGGCTCGCTGTTGCTCGTCTCCATATCCATATTTTATGTAATGAGGAGTATTTCCATTAGAGTGCATAGGTTGTGAAGTTCACAGCTCGCACCATGTTTTTCTTTCTGCATTCAATACTTTGCTGTGCGTGAGGGTAGTGTTACACAGTCAGTAGTTTTTAGTGTCAAATTGTGGTGTGGCCACTGTCAATTCTTGCTCCTGCTCCAGTCGTCGATGTAGTTAGTATTTTAAACCCAACTGCCTCCTTCTCAGGTGAATGCAAGGGTTGTATTGTTCGTTGTGTTGGTCTGCCTTCTTTGTGACCTCGGTTGTCAACACTTCCAGGTAATAATTTAAAAAAAAAATGTTTGTAAGCTTAAAAATTACAGTTACATTTATAAACTTAGTTTTTAAATCACGATTTTGGTTTTCACTTGCTAGTGAAGGTTTTCCTTATCGTTTGGAAGAATCCACTTCACATTTGGGTTGGCATCTAGTCTACGGGTAAGCCCCAGTTACAAAGTGACACTCCTTGCTTGTACAGACTTAGGGGAAATGATTTCAGTTTGAAGAAGTTATGACCTTAGTTTCCCCAGTCTTGGGATGTTTAGTCTTTAGTTTTTAAGTTTTGTTGTTGTTTTAAACCCTTGCATATAGCAGGGTGGCTTCGGATCGATTCCGTGACTTGTAATTGCTCTTTTCTTGACTTATAAAGATTATATAGTAATGTAGGTTTTGATATAATGAATGTTAGTTTTTTTTTTTAAACCCATGCCACGATGCTGGGTACACCGGCCTTGAGCTGGGTATTGTAAACTAATTAAGTTTGTAGCCTTCCAGCCTGCCAATACAATATATTGGGTTTTAAAAAGGTTTTGCTTCGAGCTCTGTCTCGTTTTTACAGTAAAATTGTATCTTGTAACTCTGTGTATAATTGGGTTTGTCCTATCTGACTATTAATGAAGAACATTCTGTCTAAATATCCTTTATTAGTATACATTGTTATGAAAGGACTGTAACTTATTCGTAGTGTGTAATTTTTAATATTAATTTTACTTGTTTGGAAAATACAAGCTAGGGTTTTTCCTGAACCGAAACCCTTGTTAAGTTCTTCAGTTAATTAATGAACAGGTTCTATTAATTGTTATTTTGGTTAAATTAATATTATAGGTGTGTTTTGTAACAGTACTTTTGTTCCAGAAAGAACTGTAACGATTTATAATAGACTCATTGCTTATATATATATATATATTATTATCCCGGTAAATGGTTTGCAACTTAGAAGTTTTATTTATAATAGATTAATAACTTGGTTAGGGTTTCGACCCTGAAGTTTATTTACAGGGATATTTGCAAATAGTTTTTACATATATTTTATTTATTTTTATACTAGTTATTAATTATATTTTCATTGTTTTTATCCACTAAACTGAAAGGTAGAATTTACTCAGAATTCTTTGAAAAGAATAAGCATAGACTCTGTAACTTAGTTACTCTTTATAATTTAAGTTCTTTTAATATAACCCTAATTAGTTTATAGTATTTAATAGTCTTGGATTAGTGGATATTGTTAGAAATAAACTATATGATTATTAGTACGATTATTTACTTGACTGTATGTAAACATTGTGATTCTACTGTGATTTTTCTGTTGCATCTCAGTCAATTACTAAGTGAAAACAGAGAAATGTAAACATATCATAACACAATTTAACCTCTATAATGATTTAACTTGAATAAAAAAATAATCTACTGTCTGTAAATACACAGTCTATCTACTAGGATATTTTTCTAACATATTAATCCTTCTACCTATACTAGATTACTGCTATTTCTTTTCCAATATATTTACATAAATAAGTTGGTTAAAATAGTAAACATAGATAACTAGATCATTAATCTTTTTAATAATAACCTACATACTAAAAAAAATTACTCTGCTAACTACGAAATGCAGAACCATATATAATCTATTCAGTCTCTTAACATACTCTTTAATCTACTGTAAATACTTTATCTGTGCTGGAGTACGGCCTGGTCCTTCTAGGTGTGGAAAAACACAGACTAGAATTATTTTCCATTCTAACAATTTACAAACTGAATATTTAACATTCATTTAACAGTTAGATTCAGATTTATCTGTCTAACACAATAAAACTAAATGATGTAGAACCTTATTAGGATAGAAAACAACAGCGTTAGGAGGTCGTTCCTCCCTACCAAAATCCTGGAGAGCACTCAAACAACGCTTCCTCATGACCCCCAAGCCTGTTCCTGGTCTTCCTGGCTAAGAACTGGTGGAGCAAGCAAATAGTAGACTAGTCCAATGACTCAGTAAAACACCCTGCACTCAGTAGTAAGATCCTTTAGCTTAAAAGATGCACTAGATCACTCAGCAATTATCCCCTCAAACTCTTTCCACAATTCCCTCCCATTGAATTTCTCTGAAGTAGATTCACCTAAATGGTCACTTCTCTAGAATGAGCAGCCTCGGCTCTCTTCAATGGGAATTTTTATAAATATTGCCTAGGTCTTTTGGGTTAGTTGTCATTAATTGAGCCACCTACTATGATCCCACTTTCTTGGGGGATCATGACCCCAAATGTAGGGAGGTCACCACCTGCAACAGTCCGAAGTGGTTTGAGGATGGTGCCACATGTCTGTTTTCTCTCCACCCAGTCTCCTCCACCAATTTGACCAGTAAACACTCTTTTAATAGCTCTCCTAAGCTATTGTCTCCACCTTTATTTATTTATAATAAACATATTCAGAATTACATTAAATATCCTTGACTCTGATGAGTCATCAATTTCAACTTAGCATAAAATTTAACATATTGTCTTCAAATAATATCAAATAATATAAAATTGTTTTTGCAAAATTGGGGCATGTGACATAAACTGAAAAGGAAATACGAGGACATGATGAATGAAGTGACGACTTCAAAGACAAAACTCCATACTCTACATGCAAATAAGGTGGATTTAGAAGTCTTTGTAGAGAAAACTAAAAAGGATGCTCAGAACATCTTAGCAGAATTATGAAGGCTAGAGCTAAAGCATCAAATATTGAAAACTAAGAAAGATGAAATTCAGGTGTCCTATGAAAATCTGAGCGTAGAGAAGGACCAGTTACAAAGTAGAATTGCTGAGTTGGAAATAGAGAAGGCCGCCACAGAAGAAAGAGAAAATCAATATCAAATATAGGTGGTAGCCTTAGAAGAACAAAATACTTCATTGACAGCATCATTGAAGGATGCTATAGAATAGAAGATAGACTTCCAACCTTTAAAAGAACATGTTCTAACTCAGAGAAGGAAGATCCACCATTTGCAAATGTGTATGGAAGAAGAAAGATGTAAGATTTTACAAATAGATAGCAGATTAGAAGAAATTTTGGACACTATGTCTTATTTTTTGGACAGAACTCAAGAGATTCTAGAGATTCTGATGGGAAGAATAGTATGGATAGAAGCAAATGAGGAACCTCCTGCAGAGATACCAGTTAAAGACCATCAGAGTTTAAAGTAGGAATATGATTTACTGGAGTTTGCAATCAATGTTGCATAAGAATTCAAGAAAACTGTAAAGAAAACATAGGGAGCATGTGCTAAATATTGCAGGAGGCTGCTTGCTACATATAGTGGATACCAGATTTCAGTAGAAAGAATATTGGATGCAATACCAGAGCATAAATTGTTTATAGAGAATCTATAGAATAGATACCAACAAGACGAGAAAGAGATCCAACAAGTAAAAGATCTAGATGAACAGATTTTAAAGAATGCAGTGGCACATGCAGCGGTAAGTATACACCTTATGGAGGATCAGCTGCACCTTAGTCCTACAAGAATAAAAGGGGTAAGGAACCATGAAGCCAAATAGGAGATAAATATCCGTTTTCTTGAACTCTTCGGATTTGAAGGTATAGTAGCAGAGGCCCAGGCATGGAAAAAGTTCATCAATGACCAAGCAGGTCCCTCTTCATAAAGTGTTTTAAAATGTAATATATTGTATAAATTATGAGCACATACTACAAGACAAAATTTTGGAACTAAAAGGTTAGGGAAGCCCAAGGCCCCAAAGGTCATTAAGGGGCAGCCCAAAGGTTTTGCTTTTTTGTATAAATAAAGGAGAGTTTAGATGTAGAAGGGACTTCTTTCCGAAGTAATTTTTGAGAGTATATTGTAAGAATAACTACTTCCTTTTACAATAAAGAATTACAAGTTTCTGCTGGAGAAAGTTTGGTGGAATGTTTCAAATTATTTGCCATGGATTAGTTGAATGTGAACTATTTTGTTTTCATCTTATGTCCATTAATTGTGAGATTGTTCTAACTCATTGAATTTATGTTCATGTTATGAATGTCTTCTAGTTTATTCTATGAAATTTCCACTGTGAGTAATGAAGGTTGTCATAAACAATAACCTATCTTGTTGTTCATATTTCTATTAATGTTCATGTGTTCTGAAATAAGTAACAACTATCTGTAATTTTTCTTAATACATGCACAAAAATACATTACTCATTGATAACTGATAATTTTGCACCCTAGGGATAAGTTAGTTAGTTATAATTATTTTCTGGTTGTTTGTGATTTAGATAGGAGAGAGGTAAGGCGAGAGGTAAGAACCTACACATCACATTGTGACACTCCTCATTATCTCTATCAATTTGGATTTTTAGATAGGCACTTGCACATCATAACTTAAACACAAAAAACTAAAAATATACATGGTGGACCAGGCCGTAACTGGTAAAACATTTTAATTTGTTACTTGACTTACGGTAACCGGATCGTAAACCAGACGGATTCCCCATACCAAACAGTAACGAGATAGTTGGGAACGTTTATTGGGTAGAATCCCTAACTGTTGTTACTTGCGATTTTCCATGCCTCAACAGGTTTTTGGCACTAGAAGGAGGGCCACCAATGCATGGATGGCCGAGGAATCTCACTTCCTTGAAATTACTCCACCGGTGACAGTTATAAAAGTAGTTTAATTCACAATTCCACTCCTGAAGATAAAGAGAAAGGGTATTTGTATCCTGTAGATAACGAAGTGGTTGATGATTTAAGAAGAATCACTAGGGCATATGAAAAAAAGATTGGAGGATTACCTATCATTTTTGTCTTACGTAGAAGAGATTATCAAAAGAAAGATCTCCCTCAATTAGAAGATTCAGTGTTGGTAGAAGATATTGAATAACTGGTAGAAGTAGCCTTACAAGAAGTTGACCAACCTTTGAATCAATTGGATCCAGGTTCACTTTGTTGTTCACCTTTCCAGAACCCTATTCAGTCACAACCTCATTCTCCACTCAGAATCATGGCTAATGTAAATGCAAACCAACCACCTCCACCGCCTGCTTGGAGAGCTAGGTATCCTTTAAATTTGACACCTCCCTTGCATGATTTGCCTCAAGCTTTTGACAAGATGTTACCTAAGTTTGAACCAAATGAAGGAGTTTTAGTAGATGATCATTTGTAGAGTTTTTACTTGGCTATAGAAGGATTACAAGATAGGGAGCATGAATATATAGTGTGTATATTGTTTCCCCACACTCTGAAAGGAAAATCAACCTCATGGTATTTTGCACTTCCTACAAATTCAATCACGGATTGGAACACATTTGAGAGAATGTTTAGAAGTAAATATGCAGTTCAGAAAACTCATGCAGCCTTAATGAAGGGGTTGTGTTATCTAAAGAAAGAAATAAAAGAAAAAAGTACATGATTTCACTCAAAGATGTGTTGCTTACCTAAACAATTTTACTGCAGTAAATAAGACATCTGAAAATGCTATGATAGAATACTATACCTCAGCCCTTGGGCCTGATCTAGCCATGTTTTCCAAGAGATCAGTAAGACCTACATTAGTAGAAACTTATGAAGAAGCTGAGAAGGTGGAGGTTGAGTTGGAAAGCATAGAAAATTATCCTGTGCAGTCGGAAGAAAATACTTTTGGAAGCAAGAAACCTTTATTATTGACTGAGCCTAAGGATGAGTGGTCACAGGATTTTGAAGGGATGTTGAAGATGATGCAAAAGTTATTTAACAGAGTGATAGATTTAGAGAAAGAAAAAGAAGCTCATCAATCATATAAGCCTTATTATAAGAAAAGGAAAGACAACAGTCAACCTAAGCCTCCTCCACACAGTCCTGCAGCAATGAATTTAACTGATGTAAGCATGGATATTTTTTGTACTTTTCATCAATAGCCTCATTCTGAGAAGAATTTCGCCCAATGGATAAATTCTATGACACTAGTAATGAATCAATTATTGGATTCCAAACTGACAGAAACGGGTAAAGAGGAAGAAAAGGATAATCAATCTATAGAAAAATAAGAGGAAGATAGTTTGGTTTTATGGGATTGTGTCTCAATGTTTGATACAGAAGAAGAAGATTCTCTGAAACAAGAGGAAACATCAGAAACCAATGTGACAACAAGAATTCAAATTTTGTTAAAAGAAGACAAATCAATACTTCCTAAGATTAAGAAACTTCAAGAAAATATGAAGAAGATACAAAAGAACACTACAACTGTTAAAATACCTAAATTTACCATTTCAAGTCAAGATTCGAAGAAAATTAACATGCCTCTAAAGCCTATTGAATATAAGATTGATAATGTCAAGAAGAATCTCAAAGGACCTGAGATGGGGTATGATATTGTGGAAGACATTAAAAAAGCTAAGGCAAATATCTAGTTGCTTGAAATGTGTAATGTACCTTAGTAGAAAGAGAAATTGTTAAAAGCACTTGAGGTACCAGAAGAAGAGCTTCCCACTGACAACCAACCTAAAGAAGAAATTGGGGAAGCAAGTGTGGGAGGTAAGTCTAAGTATAAAACCTCAGCATTTCTCCTAACTTTTGAGATTTTCAACTATAATATGCACAACTTTTTAGTAGACTCGGGAGCATCAGTAAACGTTATGCCACTTTCAGTCTGCAAGAAGATCAATGGACAACCTAAACCATCTACTTTGCAGGTTCTTTAGTTAGACAGGACAATTGTGAAAGTAATAGGGGAAATGGAAGATGTTCTCATTCACTTATCTGTAGATGAGAGGGTATGTCAGTACATCAACATTATAGTAGCAGACATACCAGATGCTTATGGATTGGTTTTGAGTTGAGACTGGTTGGCAAGGCTAGATGGATACTTCACATCATATTGGTCACATTTATGGTTACCTCATAAGGGAAGTACCAATCAGATAAAAGTAGTAAGAGAACCTCAAATGAAATACAATGTTACTCAGTTAGAGGGAAAGAATGAGCCAGTAAACTCTGTGTTGGGAAATTACTTCATTGAATTGGAACCGGGAAATTGCCAAGATGAAGAAGCCAGCAGTATATTTGAAACTCAACCCGATCTCCTTCGATTTTCACAAGCTGATGAGATTGACTGTAAAATAATAGATTTAGTTTCAGATGTAGTTTTTAATTCAAGTTTAGTAGAAGTAGATAGTTTTTGGGCCCTTTATTTTGATGGATCTAAAACATTGGAAGGATTAGGAGATGGCTGTGTCCCGATTGATCCAAGAAAAATAAACATTTTCTTTCTTGTAGATTTGACTTCGAATGTACAAATAATACAGTCGAGTATGAAGCACTAGTTCAGGGACCTAAAAAGCCTAATAAAACTGAAAGTGAAGAATATGAAAGTATATGGAGACTCTAAAATTGTTGTTAATCAAATTTGAAATAAGATACACTGTATTTCACCACGTTTAAAAGGCTATGAAAATGAAGTTTGGGATTTTCTTATAAATTTTCATGCATTCAACATTGTATCCATTCCTATATTAAAGAATGCAACAGCTGATTTACTAGCTACCTCAGCTACAAGGCTAGTACCTTCCAATAATAGATGCTCCATTGAATTACTTTTTAGGCCTTTTGTTATGGATATGATCACAAATTTACGAGTTTTTGACGATGATCAACAAATTTTGGAATGCTTGATGAATGATGAAACTTTTAAAGGAGCAATAATAGATGATGAAGAACATCAAGAATAATTAAAATTTGGGAACTTTATTCCTAAGGGATTCAGGACTTTGGAATGAATCTTTGATTTAAACAACAAGTTCAGAAAGCCAACAAATGTCTAGAATCATAGCTCATCCTTGCAATTTGAGCTAATAAATTTGGGGACTGAAGCTGAACCTAGATATGTAAATTTGGGAAAGTGTTGTTCTCCGGGCGAAAGAAGTAAGTTCATTAGTCTGTTAAAACAGTACAAAGATGTGTTTTCCTAGACATATGAAGAGCTTAAAACTTGTGACACAAATATTATACAACATGTCATCCCGATTAAAGTTGGAGTCAAGCCTTACCAACATCCTTTGAGGAAGATGCATCTGAAGCTGGAACCTTTAATTCAAAGTGAATTGAAAAAATTGTTGGATGCTAAGATCATATTCAAAATCAGACATTCAAAATGGGTTTTGAATTTGGTGCCAGTAAGGAAAAATTCAAGAGAAATCAAGCTCTATGTAGATTTCAGAAACCTCAATCGTGCGTCAGATAAAGATAACTATCCAGTCCCACCCATGGAGAAAATACTGTAGATGGTTTCAGGTTCTGAATTGTTTTCATTATTAGATGGATTCTTTGGCTATAATAAAGTATTAGTAGCTAAAGAGGATAGGCTTAGAACCACATTCAGAACCAAGTGGGGAACTTTTGCTTACAGGAGAATTCCCTTTGGACTCATTAATGCTGGAGCTACTTTCCAGAGGGCCATGGATATAGCTTTCCATAGTCTGATTGGCCATAGTGTTGTGGTATATATCGATGATGTCACAATATTTTCAAAAAAGAGAGAGGAACATGCATTCCATCTTAAACAAATTTTCAAGCGTTGTCAGAAATATGGTATTTCACTGAATCCTAAGAAATGCATGTTTGCGGTCATAGAAGGAAAGCTACTGGGTCATGTTGTTTCTAAGAAAGGGATCTCCATAGACCCAAAAATGATTAAAGCCATAGAACAGATCCCTTTTCCCCATAAAAAAAGGGTATGCAATCATTCATGGGGATAATTAATTTTGTGCAAAGGTTTGTACCATATTTTGCTCAAATTGCCAAACCTTTGCAGTAGATGGTTAAACAAAGTGTACAATTTAAATGGACTGATGTGGAAAAGAACACATTCAGTAAGATAAAAACATCTATTGCTCATGCACCATCACTCAAAAGTCCAAATTTTGAAAAATATTGTATTCTGTACACTTTTGCATCCGATGATTCATTGGCAGCGGTGCTTACACAGAAGGAAGATGGGGGAGATGAGTACCCCATATCATTTATGAGAACTAGTCTGCAGGGAGCTGAATTGAATTATCCAGCTATTGATAAACAAGCTTATGTAGTTTTTAAAGTGGTAAAGCAATTGAGACCATATATACTTAAAAATTGTACTAAGGTAATAGTTCCACACCCAGTTGTAAGATCTCTTTTTGTACAAAAGGAATTAGAAGAAAGAAGAGGAAACTGGGTAACTTCCTTACAAGAATATGATCTTGGGTTCAAACTAGAATCCATAGTAAAAAGATAAGGATTGTGTAAACTAATGGCTGAAGGTAAAAACAATGAAGAAAACAACTGGGATAATGAAGCTGAGTTACATATCGTGGATGTATGTCCTCTATTCACAACTCTAGATTCCTGGTACCGAGACCTAGTTCATTACCTTCAAGAAGGATATTTTCCGGAACATCGAAATTCCAAACAACGAAGAGCATTACGTCTGAAATCAGCTTCATATCAGATAATTGATGGAGTATCAGAAAGAATTATGATGGAGTTTTTCTCAGGTGCTTAGAACAGGAAGATGCAAAGAAGGTTATAACAAAATTACATGATGGGCCTGCTGGAGGTCATTTCTCTAGAGATACAACAACCCATAAGATTCTCAGATCTGGATATTACTGGCCTACACTATTTAAGTATGCTCATGCTCATGTCAGAAAGTGTGATGCTTGTCAAAGAGGTGGTGGAAGACAAGCTAAAGCAGCAGGGCCTTTAAAACCAGTGATGATAACAAAACCATTCAAACAATGGGGAATTGATATTATTGGAGAAATAAACCCAAATTATTCCTTGCAGCATAAGTACATTTTTGACGGAAACTGACTACTTCACCAGATGGGTCAAGGCTATTCCGTTACGCAAAGTGAATGAAGATACAGTCATGGATTTCTTACAAGATCATATTATGACCAGGTTTGGGGTTCCAATTTCCCTGAGTTTTTATAATGCTACTTACTTTTCCTCTATTATATTAACTACATTTGCTAATGAAAGAGGAATCAAGTTGCATTATTCTGCAAACTATTACCCACAAGGAAATGGTTTGGCAGAATCTACAAATAAGAATTTGATTAGAATTTTAAAGAAAACCATAATAGAAAATTAGAGAAGTTGGTATTTAGCATTACCTAATTCTCTTTGGGCTGATAGAGCCACACCCAAGAATTCCTTAGGTGTGTCACCATACATTCTTGTTTACAGAAAAGAATCTATTCTTCCTCCCAACATTCTGTTACCATCTTCCATAATAGCTTAGAAATCTAGAGGTACCGATAACGAAATCCTATAGATCAGAATCTATAATCTTTTGAAGTCAAAAGAGTCTAGGTCCAAATCCAAAGAAAGATTTAAGAATCAATAGGAAGTAGTGAAATGTTGGTTTGATAATCAATAAAGCTGGGAACAAAGAATTCGAAATAGGAGACCTAGTTCTTAAGTGGGATCATCCACATGATGAAAAGGGAAAGCACACTAAGTTTCAATAGTTATGGGTAGGCCATTTTCAAATTGTAGCAAATATTGTCCCCTCAACTTACAAGTTGCAAGACTTACACGGGTGGGAAGAGAACTTACCAGTTAATGGTTTAGTTCTCAAACCTTATTTTTCTTGATTTTTATTTCTTGGTTATCTTGTACATAAATAAACTAATTGGTTTGTTTTATTTTTGTTTGTTTTAGTTAGGGCTTGAATGATTGTAATAAAGAAGCACTACTTTCAGTTGCTTGGAGTTCATCAGAATTCTGGATTAACTAAAATCCTTGATCACAAGACTGTGTACTATTAATTTATTTGAAAGAACTTCTTCTAGTTTATCAATTTTCCTAAATGGTTATGAACACATTGGAGTCCTACTTAATCCTTGTAAAATAACTCAGGATCAAAAGGTCTAGAATACTATTTCGAGTCCCCATCCATCTCATATTAAAAAATTTCTTAGGGGGTGACATCAAAAGACCCATGGAAATGAAGCAAGGTAAACAGTATATTATATTTAAATTATCCCATGCCAAGAATTGAAAGACAAGAGGCAAATTAGAGTCAAAATCTCCTAAGAAAGCAATATGTATCAAAACAAAGTACTGAACCACATTAGTACAAAATTGCCAAAGTTCTTCTCTGTCTGCGAGCTGAAAAATCAATACATCTCTCACACAAAAGGACACTATGGATAGAGGAACCTAAATAAAAATTTCATAAAGAAGGCATGCAGGAGGACTCAAGAAAGGACAAAAGTCCAAAAGCACAAAAGTGCAAAATGGGATGGGAATGAGGAACAAATGAATATTTCTATTTACCATATGTTACAATCCTATGGTGTCTAAGCTGGAAGCTACCCGAAGACAGAGGTAAAAATGAAACTCATATTCCTGGCCTCAAAAGAGTTATCTAGAATTTGAAATCTTGGTTTCCATTTTCCCTAAATTGGATTATCATCAATGATTTAAGTGCATACATTTGCCATTTGGGAAATCCAAACATTTAGAATAATTTAGCATGTTGGTATTCACTATCAAAACAGCTTATTACTCAAAGAAGAAATTGTCTAGAGATCTGTGTTCACCAGGTAGTCACGAATTGTTGCAGCTGCAACCTTTTTCCCAATTTTTTTAAAAATTTGTACCCTCCTTTTTTATTTTATCTAGCCCAGGTTTGTTCGATTTCTTTAAATCTATCCTGGAAGTCCATTTTGTTCTATTTAAATTGATCTTTGGGAAGTTGAAGGATGAGATGACTGTTTTTCCATTGTTTCAGAAGGTAAATGATCTGGTATTACCATTGCCCAGCTGAAGAGTATTTTGTTTTATTTGAGCACTTAACATTTGATTTTTTGATGATTTGTTTATCGTTCTCGTGAGTCGGTTGAAGAGTGAGCTGGGGCATTAGTCCTCTATGTCATCGATGTTTCGGAAGGAAAACAATGAATGCCCCGATGGAAAATCCTGTTTCTCGCCGATGCATGGCTTTTATCTCCCTTTGTTTATTTCTCAAACCTTTTGTTTTAGCGATCGATGAATTGGTTTTTTATTGCAATCAGAACGATTTTCAATAGTGGATCGGAGGACTTGTCCTCTACGTCGCTGATGTTTCGGAAGGAAGTTGATGAGTAGTCCGAAGGTTAGTCTTTTCGCTCGCCGGTTTCGATGCGTTAGGGGTTTTTGGTTCCGATCTCTGATGTATAAACATCGCAACGATAGTGTTTGGCATCGCCAATAATGTGGAAATGCATAAGTTTGAAGCTCCGATGCTTAGCATTAAGAGTCTCTGACGCCAACAGATTTAATGTTGTCACAGATCCCTAGTAGTTTGTAAGTCCACCATTGCGGCTGTCAATAGAACTGTTCTCCCAACGTTTAGTGTTTTCAACCGTTGATAGGGTTTTCTCGCTGATTCTTTTACCAAAGGGTTTATATATAGAGGCGGAGCATTATTTTATATTATACGTGTTGAAAAATGGTGTTTGCTCCAGTCCTTGTCGATTGAAATGTTTCACGTGCCCAACTGTCCGGATTTCACTCGTTGGCATGCTGCTGTGGAGGTTTGGGTCATCTCGTCAATTGCACTACGTTTTTCCAGGTAGGAAAACTATGACTTTGTCTTTTGATTCTTATTCGTTGATTGGAACTGTGGTTTTTCCTGGGTAGGTTTTTCCCTCTTAGGTTTTTGCGTGAGTTTGCTCGCTTAAAGATTATTTTTTCTTCATTGTATACTTGTATAACGTTTTAAGGTCGAGGAATTTAACTATTACAGTTTGCTTGAGTGAGTTTTTTATTTTGATCCCATGTGATTGAGCCGTTATGCACACTTTACTCCTGTCTAAAAGATTTAGGGGTTGGTGCAGACGAGCGTTACACTGTCTGCACCACCCATTCTTTGGTTATTCATGGCCGTCCCAAGGGGGTTTTAAACTGTTGTATGCGTTTACCCTATTTTCGTGGGACGATAGAGGTTTTCAAGGTTTTGGTCTAGTTAGGGTTTTCTAGATGAGGAATCATAGTATAGGGTCTAGTGTTTTGAGGTTTAACAGTAGCAGCAATGTGGTCCATGCTTTTATTGAAGGAGTAATATTATTTCGAAGGTGGTCTAGATTAAAATGAAGAGTCTGTTCTATCGGGGCTGTGATTTTAGTTACAGATAGTGGACTTAGAATATTTTAAGACACAACCCGTAGGATTTTCTTTTTTCCTTGTCATGTTTCTTTTCATGCATTAATACTGTGCATATTTCACTTTCATAATGTATATGGAAGAGGTAAATAGATTGATATAGTTTTTTGGTATTATTGTTTCAATTGATAAAAGCTAAAGGGTCTAAGAATATGCTCTGTTTATGACAGGGTGATTGCTACAGAGGAGATATGTCTTAAAGACAAAAGAAGAAGGCTCCAGTTGTTGAAGGAGAACTAGAGGTTGAGATCATCACCAAGGTTGAATACATATATGAAGATACCAAAGCTACCACTGGGGTCGAACCAGATTATAAATGGAGGAAAATATACAGGATTATTGCAAATGAGAATGTTGCTGATGCAGGATTTGAAGAGCTGACTATTTTTGCAAACATCGAGAAATCAACTCTTATGAAAGTATCCCCAAGACCTGAGTTGTTCTCGTGCTCAGAGGTGATCAGTTGTATTCTTCCTAGGGAATATGTAACTACGATGATCCTTTAAAACACTGCTAAATAGGGCTACATTGCATACAGCCCTGATTATGTCTCCATGTAATATAATCTACCTCCTGCTAAGATTTACTTAACAGAAAGCTGGTTGAAAGAGACAGATATGGAACCGGTAGAAACAGCTAAAAGAATGATGATACTAAGGAAGAGCTTTGAACCAAGCCTTCAGGAGAGTATGATACATCTACTCTCCGGACTCCCTATAGATTTATTGCACTGATGCTGAACAGGATTTTTGGGAGAGCTCACAAAAAAATCTTCAAATTAGGATGGATACCAATTATCTTCTATGTGGCCACTCAAGGAACCATATTCAATTGGGAAAACATAGTGTCCAATAGCCTCTCAGCATGCATATCTTCAGCTTTGGGAGGGGTGTCATAGAAGAAATCATAGTTCTACATGAGCTCTATCCTAGTTGACTGTATACTATGTACCCACTCTTTTCCAACCTTGAGGTGTAATTGGGATAGGGATAGGACCCCAGTATACACTACATATAAATTATTTTGGCCACACAAATACTATAGCTACTACAGAGAAATATGTGAACACTTCATCATGGCTTTGTGCACTCTAATTTTCCTGACCGAATGCAACTGCATGTCCAAAGAGGCGTTCAATGTCGTTGAGGAATATGGAGACTATTATTTAACTTAGTAAGGAATGTATATCAGAATGTATGGGGTTTCCAAAGCGACTTCTCTACTCCCTAAATATGCCACTTATTATGTGCTACATAAAGAGGCAGTTAGGTGGGTATATCTTGACGGTGTGGGGAGTTTCTTGTTGGAGCATAAAAAGGCAGCATATCCTGCCATACCTTTCTAGATAGGGAGTTATTAGTTTTCAAAGGTAAAACGGACTGGAGAATTTGTGTAGGAGCTGGAGCACTTCCATTTTGGTGAGATGAACTTTCACATAAATGACTCCTAGAATAAGGTAGAAGATCACTGTAAAGAGGCAAGCATTCATTTTGAATATACCAACTTCTGGGACAAGGACAAGGAAACATTCAGTAGTGCAAAGAACATGAATTCCCTAAAGAAGAGATTTAAACAGAAAATCACTACTGTGGGCGGAAAAGGCAAGACTACACTGAATACTAAGACAGTGAAAGAAGAAGAGGCTAAAAAGAGGGAAGAAGATGCTATAAGGCTAGCGCAGGAGGCAAAGAGTTGGCTGAAGAATTAAGAAGAAGGAATAAAGAGAGTTGCAGAGGAAGAAGAAAAGAAGGAAGAGGAGGAGATAAAGAGAAATGAAGAAGCAGAGATAAAGAAAAGACAAGACAAAAGTGAGGGTATGAGATGAACAGGATATCAAAAATACCAACAGACTACTGAGCAGATGGATACACAAGGGGGACAGGATCACACATATCAAGGACATGAACAATCAAATCCTGATCCCCAGGATCCTGTTGCATATTTTGGTAGCACAATAGGGAAAGCTTCATTTTCTGGAATGAATCTGATCCCTTTCATGCCTAAAGAAGGGGAGGCAGTACTTGAATTCAGTACTATTTTCTATGACAATGAGAAGAAAATGATTGTTAAAAGAACCAAGAAAAAGGTTGAAACTGGAGGACAATATAGAAAGATGATAACTGATAATACCTTGGTGTATGGAATAGATGTATATCCAAGATTGACAACAAGAGTTGGGGTGGCATTAACCCAAGCTACTGAAGATAATGTAGACAGGCTGATGACAAATCTTAAACAGTCAAGAAAGAACCTGACACAATTAAAAGAAACACTGAAGAAGGAGAGGGATGAAGGTCATAAACTGAAAAGGAAATATGAGGACATGATGAATGAAGTGAGGACTTCAAAGATAGAACTCCAGAATATACAGGCAAATAAGGTGGTTTTATAAGTCTCTTTAGAGAAAACTGAAAAGGATGCTCACAACATCTCAGCAGAATTATGAAGGCTACAGCTAGAGCATTAAGTATTGAAAACTAAGAAAGATGAAATTCAGGTGTCCTATGAAACTCTGAGTGTAGAGAAGGACCAGTTACAAAGAAGAATTACTGAGTTGGAAACAGAGAAGGCTGCCACAGAAGAAAGAGAAAAGCAATATCAAATACAGGTGGCAACCTTAGAAGAACAGAATACTTCATTGACAACATCACTGAAGGATGCAATAGAACATAAGATAGAATTACAGCCTTTAAAAGAAGCTATTCTAACTCAGAGAAGGAAGATCCACCATTTGCAAATGTGTATGGAAGAAGAAATATGTAATATTTTACAAATAGATAGTAGATTAGAAGAAAATTTGGACACTATGTCTTATTTTTTGGACAGATCTCAAGAGATTCTGGAAATTCCGACGGGAAGAATAGTATGGATAGAAACAAATGAGGAACCTCCTGTGGATATACTAGTTAAATACCAGCATAGTTTAAAGCAGGAATATGATTTATTGGAGTTTGCAATCAATGTTGCAGAAGAATTCAAGAAAACTGTAAAGAAAACAAAGGGAGCATGTGCCGAATACTACAGGAGGGTACTTGCTACATATAATAGATGCCAGATTTCAACAGAAAGAAGATTGGATGCAATACCATAGCATAAATTATTTATAGAGAATATGCATAATAGATACCAGGAAGATGAGCAAGATATCCAACAAGTAAAAGATCTAGATGAACAGATTTTAAAGAATGCAGTGGCACATGCAGCGGTAAGTATACACCTTATGGAGGACCAGTTGCACCTCAGTCCTGCAAGAATAAAAGGGGTAAGGAACCAGGTAGCCAAATAGGATATAAATATTCATTTTCTTGAACCCTATGGATTTGAAGGTATATCAGCGGAGTCCCAAGCATGGAAAAAGTTCATCAATGACCAAGCGGGTCCCTCTTCATAAAGTGTTTTAAAAGATTTTTGTTTTAAAATGTAATATATTGTATAAATTATGAGCACATACTACAAGACAAAATTTTGGAACTGAAAGGTTGGGGAAGCCCAAAAGTCATTAAGGGGCAACTCAAAGGTTTTGCTTTTTTGTATAAATAAAGGAGAGTTTAGATGTAGAAGGACTTCTTTCCCAAGCAATTTTTGAGAGTATATTGTAAGAAGAACTACTTCCTTTTACAATAAAGAATTACAAGTTTCTGCCAGAGAAAGTTTGGTGGAATGTTTCAAATGCTTTGCCATGGATCAGTTGAATGTGAACTCACTAGTGGAAAATGAGAGATTAGCGACCAGGAGACCAAAAATTTTGGTCACCACAGTTTTTTTCAAGGGATAAATGACCAAAATTGATAAATTTAAGTGAGATAACTAAAAGAGACCAAGATAAATGACCACTTTTGGTCATAGAATAAAAACCAACTAAAAAATACCAAGGTAAATGACCAAATTTGGTCATGGGATATCTAGACTAAAAATGACCACATAACAATTGGTCATTTATTTGGTCATTTTTAGTTGTCACTCCGGCAATGAAAAAACTTACAAATTTGACAATGAATTTAGTAGAATTTAGTAAAATGTACAAATTATGCTAGTCCACCCCAAAATCTAAAATATAAGCACCTATTAATGTAACAAGATTTATAGAATTTAGGAAGATGTCATTCACTTATAAAAAACCATAAAATACTCATCTAAAATATCCTTAATCTCTCTTCACTCTTCTAAAGTTCTATTCTCTTCTAAAGTTATATTTTTGATGGATGTTTAATTTTATATATATATAATTAAATTTAAACAATAATAACAACATTATTATGATTTTTTAGTGGATTCAATAATTGTTTAAAAATATTGGAAATATATTTGGTAGAATTGTTAAATCGTACATAAATTGAGTTCAGAAGAGCATATTTACCTATGATTGAATATGTGTTGATCTTATTTACAATTTCCACCCACTTTGCAAAAGTTGGACAATTCTTGATGAATCCAATGTATTGGATTAAAAGAAACTGACATTTTGTTATATGACTTGTCAACGCACATACCATTTGCATGTACTTGGGAAACAATGACACCTTTCTTGTAAAAACATTTAAAATCAACCTTTATAGCAATATGAAAAAGGAAACCTCTATGGAAACTCCAAAACAACATGTGGAACAAATGAGATCAACAACATCAACATAGTAACCCAACCCTAGATCAAAACATTAGTCCATGTACTCAACCTACCCTCAAAGGGTGGTGATGTGAATATCAATACCTTCCCCGATCTTGCAAACAATCCTAGCAGGAAACCCCTTAAGTGGGATGACAAGACACTATGAATTAGAGAATTTGAATTCAAAGAAAGATATAGGATCCACATTTAGCTCAAACTCAAGCATCCATAGTCAATTTTTCTTCCATAAATAGTTGACCCCTTATTGAATATAATAACAATTGAAAAAATCTTCATGTTTAAAAATTAAGAAACATAATATCTTAATACCCATATTTTAAAAAAATTCATAATATATATTAGTTATAATGGTAATTAATTATTCAAAACTTAAAATTATTAATCCTTTATAACTAAAATAATAATATTAACTACCATAATATTCAACTTTTGTCATATTTTTCATTCAGTCAAACCTTTAAAGCTATGTTAATTGTCATATTTTTCATTAAGTCAAACCTTTAAATCTATGTTAATTTAATGATTTCTTGAACATCATGCTGAAAAAAAATTTGATTTCCTCACCATTCATAAGGCAAAGAAGCCTGGATCCTCCCAAGATGAACCAAATCCAAGCCATTACGGGTATTTTGGCGCCACACTTTCAAATTTGGTTCCATGTTCAATTGTTTTCCATTTTCGCAATATGTGGTATTTGGAGACAATTTAGGATGCTCATGGCATCAGACAGAGCTTGGGATGCGATTACTAGACCCTGCAACATATTCAATGTTTTCCATCCTTAAATCACGTTTATGGATCATGGCATCCTACCCTTCTCGTTCTTCAACACAACCTTCTGGCTCTCATTCATCGTTGCAGCCGTAGAGTCCACCGATATCTTGTAAAGGTATGGGGCTTTCTTTCCATTCCGTGTCTTTGATTTTTTTGTATTAAAATGGTTCAGTTAATTGCGACAAAGTTGTTTGATTTGTTCTTTCTGCTATGGAATGCATTGTTTCAAATCGTCTATCATTGAAAATATATGCTTGGAAGAGCACCCATTTGAGATTGAGGTAAATGACTTCATCCTCTCTTGAGCTCTTCTAAGTAATTTTTCTATGGTTTCTGTTAGAGGGTTTCTAGGGTTCTGCTGTAAGCCTGTCCATATTTTCTTTATTTCGATCCCGATGGAAACGTCAATGTTAATAACATGAAACTTGTGTATAGTCAAAGACTCTTGTCTATTACAAAAGGAATCTTGAAAGCCCGGATACAAATTTTGATGAATGCCATTGATAATATGACTGTGATTTGGGCTCTAGGTTTGATGAGGCTACCGGATAGTCTTCGACCTTTATACCTGCCTCAGTATCTTGAAGGTTCTCCACATGTTACATATGGTTATACTACTTTGAGAGTTTCAGACAGTGTACACAAATGTTTGGGACCTTTAGAGGTAGAAAATAAAGAGGATGATCGTCCTTTAATTGTTGTAGATGGGAAATCCCCTCTTGTTGTTGGAGCAGAAAATGTAATGCATTATCCTAACCCACCAAACCCATCAAAGGTTTTATATATAAGCAGGAAGGATGCTCCTGTTTTGAGAGTTGAAAGGGGTGTACCAATTTCATTCTCAATACGGGTCGGGCATGATGTTGCATTTTGTATTACATTCGATCCTATTGGTGGGGCTGCATTTGAAATCCAAGTTATAAACTTTCCATATGAAATAAGCTGCAGGGAAGTCAATTAAACACAGAACTGTTGCAACTATTATGGATGCCAACACAACTCCAGGAGTGTAGTAGAATAGAGGCGTTAGAAGAAGAAGGGTCGCCATGATTGTTAAAGCCATCACTACATTTGATACTGCACTCTTGCATCCATCATTGTAATTCACTATTGATCGAGAAAATGACCCTGCAAAATATAATTTAAAAAGTTAAATACACAAATAAGTTAACAAATATGTTATATTTACAAGGCTAGGGGTTTGTATTTACACCCATGAAAGAATAGCATTTGTTTTTGCTAAATTGCAAAAGGATTAATCAGGGATTGGTGATGACAGGTAGCTAAAGCATAGAATACGGATGATTACACTTTTTTAATTGCTATCATACTGTCTCTTCAACATACCCAAATAAGCTACCCATGGAGCATACTTCCCAGTGAGTGTATACTATAGAGGTACCCCATACTAGGATTCTCCAACCACCAAAAAGTCTTGGAACAGCAGCCATACGTCTGTTGTTTTCTTTTTTACAAATCTCACCAGGAAAACCCCTGTTCCACAACTTAATTATGCTGTTCTGTCTTTTTTATAAAATTTTACCATCTCTGTTTGCTAGCCTTGTTGCTGCCTTGAAATCTTGAATTATGTGGCCCTTAGATTGTAGCTTACCCCCAAGATCTGCTTCAATGACCTGAGTCCCCTCTAGGTGTTTCTAATGGTCATTGGAGTCACCATATATATTATATTTTGTTTTCATTGATTATTTTGCTGATCGTTGCTTAGAAAAATAGTTAGTAATCTAGGATGAGAATCTGATGTTTTGTATTGATGACTATTAGCAATGAACTTCAATTCCTTAGTCATTTTCTGCAAACTCATACTTCATCTGGGAGAGTAGCTAATATAAATTTCTATGCATATGTGTATCAGCAGGAGTTACATTTCTGTGATAAAGTAAAAGCCAAATTGCGTAATCATGATACATATCAAGAGTTCTTGAAATGTATGCACATATACAGCACAGAAATAATCAACCGTGCATAGTTACAAAGCTTGGTAGGTTACTTTGTAGATGTTATGTAAAGGATTACTTAATTAAATACTCCATGGAGCTAAAATGTAATTGTCTCTCAGTTGTGGATTTGGTGTATATAAATGCGTGTGTATGTATGTATATTTGTGTGTTGTAGGTATCGGCGGGTTTCCAAGTGAGTTTGTTCCACGTATTTCATTGTAAGCTGTAAACATTCTTTGCAAGTTGTGAGGACTTAACACTTAAATCTCTTTTTAGGTCTCTGACATACTTGGAAAATTTCCGGATCTTATGCATGGGTTCAATGAATTTCTCTCTCAATGTGAGAACATTGGTATGAATTCTGACACTCAGTAGATGTCTTAATTTTTCCCATGTGATTCTCTTGTGTTTTCTTTTGAATTATCTGCATGATTTTTTCATAACATGTATGTACAACTTTTGTGCAGATGGTTTCCTTGCTGGCGTGTTTAACAAGAGTGAGTTTTTATCCCAACTCCACTTTAGGTTATGCTTTCTCCTAGTTGATATTAAATGCATTTCCCTCTAATGCTCTTATTCTATATGAAGCAAAAAGAAGTGTGTGAGATTGGGGAATTTTGAACCATGTCTTTGTCAGGCTTGTGAGTGGAAGTCTTCTAAGTCTAGATAGAAAATGGCATGCAATATTCTTGTAAATTTCTAAATTCTAATTAGAGGTTGCAATTGTTGTAGAGTCATTGTGGGCAGATGGATTACTTCAAAAACCTGTAAAGATGGAGAAGGGAAGGGAAAAAGACAGGGAACGTGACCGAGAGAGGGAGAAAGATAGAGATCGTGAAAGAGACGGGGAAAAGGAAAGGGAGAGAATTGATAAATCTGAGCTTTACGTTGCAAAAGATTCATCCAGTCACAAGGTTTCCTTACTCCCAAACAAGGAGAAGTATATGAATAAGCCGATTTCTAAGTTGGATTTGTCAAACTGTGAGCGATGTACTCCCAACTATCGTTTACTTCCAAAAAATGTAAGGAAATCTTCTTTAAATTATTATCCATCTGTGTCTTTTGGATTAATTGCACTGAGAGGAGTGATGTGCTCTATGGCCCAGTATGGGAAAGATGTTGTCACGTGACGTAATGTAACTTTACATTACCAAAAATAAAAAGTAATGAAAAAATTTCATGTTGGCCTATAAACCCAGATCTATCAAGCAACGGAGGGATCAAATTTCTTGAGTTTAAAAAAAAAAATTACACAAGAAATTGGATCCCTCTCGGTGCTTGATAGATACGGGTTTAAGATGTATCTTTGCTGGTTTTAAAGGTAAGCTTGCTTTTTGAGTAAGCTCAAAATAACTTATAACATTTATCATTTAGATTATGAATTTGTTGTGATGTTTGATTTTATACTAACACGAATGTTTCAATTGTCATGCAGTATCCCAAGCCTCCTGCAAGTCATTGTACCGATCTTGGAGCATCTGTGTTAAATGATATTTGGGTATCGGTGACATCTGGTAGTGAGGATTACTCTTTTAAGCATATGCGCAAGAACCAATATGAAGAAAGTCTCTTCCGCTGTGAAGATGATAGGTGTGTGGCTTATTGACATTTGTAGTGTTATTTTTTTATGTACAGAGTCTTTTAGGTGAAACGGTGTCATCAAGTTGCTCTTTATTATGGCCTATTTAATATTGGGAAATGGTGAAATTTTACATCTTTTTGTATTTTATATTATCAGATTTGAACTGGATATGTTGCCGGATTCTACTTCTGTTACAACAAAGCGTGTAGAGGAGTTGCTAGAAAAGATGAAAGATGGTACTGCTAAGCAAGATGGCCAAATTAGAATTGAAGATCACTTGACAGGTATTCGTAATTTTGCAAATGTCTTTTGTGGTGAACTTGATGAGTTGGAAGTATTATAGTATCTGGAACATTCTACTCATGTTTATTTTGCTTATTTACAGCTCTAAATTTAAGGTGCATTGAACGTATTTATGGAGATCATGGGCTTAATGTAATTGATCTACTACGAAAGAATGCTACTGTAGCTTTGCCTATCATATTGATCGGCCTCAAGCAAAAGCAAGAAGAATGGTCAAGATGTCGTACAGACATGAATAAAGTCTGGGCTGAAGTTTATGCCAAGAACTATCACAAATCACTTGATCGTCGTAGCTTTTACTTCAAGCAGCAAGATAAAAAGAGCCTGAGCACTAAGGGTTAGATGATCATTTTATTATGATATCTTCCTGTCTATTAGAACACTTTTTAACTTGTCATAATTTATGTTTTTTCCCTTAAGTGTCTGTTTGAATCATTTTTAGGTACACTTTTACCTCTTAAGAATGTTATATTGTGATTGTATTTTAAGGTTTCCTTCTTATTGAGGTGATATAGGGAGTGTACTGTGTACCATTAAAATTAAGAAAGGGTTTTTATGTTTTATTTGTTTGATTTATAAAGATTGTTAACATTGTATCATATATGATGAGAGAATATTGTATTGATTAGTGCTCCTGTTAATGTAGTTCATGATTTCTGGATTGGTGCTATTTCAATTCTCTCTTTTGTATTGCATTATTAATTGCTTATATATATCTTAAGCAATATTTTATCACTTGTTAAACAACTCTTCTGGAAGAGATTAAAGAAATAAATGAGAAGAAGAAGAAGGAGGAGGATGTACTTCTTGCTATCGCTGCTGGGAATAGAAGACCAATAATCCCTAATCTGCAGTTTGAATATCCTGATTCTGACATTCATGAAGACTTATATCAAATTATTAAGTACTCCTATGATGAGGTATGTACAACGATGGAACAATTTGAGAAAGTGATGAGGCTTTGGACATCATTCTTGGAGCCTATGCTTGGTGTCCCAATACGACCTCATGGTGCAGAGGACACAGAGGAGGCAGTGAAAGTGAAGAACTCTTCTACAAAAGATAGTGCAACAAGTATAATAGGGGAGAGTGATGGAAGTGCTAGAGCTAACATAGGAAACACTAATTTGAAACAACCAACTCCTGTTGGTAATGGTGAGGAAATTTCAACAATGGGAACAACAATTTCTGTCAGGGTTAGAATGGAAAATGGTGAGAGTACCATCAGGGGAAATGATATTCATGAAACTGACCAAAACGGGCATAAAAGTGAGGGTGGAAAATCTCATTCCGCTGCACCTGTTGCTAATGAGATGCCCGGTACAGCCATGCAGGTTGGTCGCATTGAAAAGTTAGATGACTCAAATGCTGTGAATGCAGTTGCAACAGAGTCAAGTTCAGGATGATTGGGGTTGGAGCATGTATCAGGTTAGCTACTCATCCCATGTATGGTACACAGCTTCAAAGAGACTTAAAATTATTAGAAGAATTTGGCTTTAACAAGCATTGTAATGTAGATAATATTAAGTTCATTTTTAACTATTATGTTTCTTTCTCTCATTTTGAGGTTAACTGTGTTGTACTTGGTAGGGACTAGTGCACAACATTCAAGGCCTGGGAAAATGGTCGGTGAGAGTGGGCCAGAGCCTTTTATAAAAGACAGGGCAGGGCCTTTAGAGCCTTCTGGAATCTAGCTTTCATCATCCATATTTTCCATGACAATTTCTATGCCCCAGATGGCTTCATATTTTTTTCCCATTTGATCCAGCTTGCTTAAAATTTCTTGTTGTTGTTTTCCTTGCTCTTCAATAACTTGGGAAATAAAGGATTTGTTGACTCAGTACAACTCGACCAATTTCATGTACTTGGTGTCATTGCTTCTAAAGATGATTGTGTCGAGGACCCAATTTATAGATTTCTCGTCAATCTGTTCTATAGGGATATGTTTTCTTCTATCGCTGACCACTTTTCAATGTGTTCAAATTCAACCTCTTTATTGACAGGCTTGGAAAAGCACCTATGGTTTATGCTAGATATAGCGATTGCTTCAGCCTAGGCTCTTGTTTCTCATTTTCTGCATTGGCTCCCAATTTTTGAATTCCTATAGGCTTTTGGCCTTCCATCCATAGCCCCATGCTGACTGTTTTTAGCCCTGGCCTCTTGCTTAGATTCCATCTTCTAGGTCTTAGGAAAGGTTCCCAAACTCAGGAAACCTCCAAAGGTTCATTTAATCATTACTTTACTGTCTACTTCAAAGGTTCATTTGTGCAGAAGTTATTTCTTGAATGCACATTTCTTATTGTGTTGCTTGCATTGGATGTCCAGTTATTGCAGGTATGGCAACAAAAGTGCACTGTGAAACAAACTTGCACGCAACTTTCTCAAACAAGAATGCATTCAAAGAAACACGAATAAAATTTAAGTTTGTAGATCCTTTTCCACAATTTCCTGAAGTGATACCATCAATAGACAATCAAGCTTGCTGTAGGGACCAGAATTGCAGTGACTTAAAAAAAGGAAGGATGGAAAGATATGGGGTGCAGCATAATAAAGAAATGCTTAAGTAGACAATGCTTAAGCAAGAGGAAATTTTTTGAGGACAGGTACATAAGCAATATGAACCGAGAAATAAGAAATAAATGCATGATTTCACAAGGTTTAAACATATTATGTTCCTTCTCTAAAAAAATCCCTTATAAAGTTTTCAAATTATAGGAATGTTAGGTGGAAGGTGATTTTATTCCCATAAGATTGGGATTATCTGCAAAGGTCTGAAGCATTCTGTTTGTTCTTGGGTTGATGCAGGTCCGTGAACTGCATCGTCTCTATCATGTTTAGAAGTTACTAATGGTTGAGCTTAGAAACAAATATGGCACATCAAATTTTGCTCTAGTAACAAGACAAACTAGTCATGTCATCTTTCAGTTTGGATCAAACCATATACAATTGGAAGAAAAAAGGAATTTTTGGGATGCTCTCACCGGTTCTGCGACAGATAAAGACAATATATGTTATAGACAGCTTGTTTGGGGTATGGATCGGATGCAGACCTTTAGTTCTGATTTTATTGGACAGAGCATACCGGCCTGCAAGAAATCAAAGATGGCTCGTAAGATCTATACAGATTGCAACCTAGCAGAGCTACATGCAGAAATTTCGATCTTGAAAAGCCTACCATGGAATATATGAATGACAAAGATACATATCCAAATGAGGAAGACACAACTTTAAGAATATGTGTCAACGATCGTCCAAAATTGGACAAATCATCGAGTTTCCGCATGTGTCTTGAACCTGATACTGATGTGAAGTTGACCTTGGGTACTAGATGGAAAAAAGGTAAAACAGAACATAGTGGTCAGCAAAGTTGTCCGAGTTTAGGATTATCCTTTCCAGAAATACCAACTGAACAAAAAAGGCAATCTACAGGTCTGATATGCAGTGATGAAGCAACACTCTTCCCTTTAGCTTCTGTTAGGCCTGAAACGGCCGATCAATGAAAAAATGGGATGATGGAGGGGACCCGAGGAACTGGGGAGGACTATAAAAGTAATGAAAATTACAGAGTTGAATGGAAAAGGTTTGATGTTGAATATGAGAGAAACAGGAATGAGAGTCAATCCCTTGATCTGCAAACTGGTGAGATATCAAGACGAGAAAATCTAAAACAACCTCCTTGGCTTGTTCAAGCTTTGAATATGAACAAGACATGATGTGTATTAGAAAATGTGGTTGTAGCCCTAGTTTCACCAAATACTTGGTTTAATATTTTCCTGGCATGGAAACTAAGCACTAGAATAGTATTTGACGGATTATTCGTCTCAAAATTTGAATTTATTACGATCGGTCCAATAAATCCAGATTCATATGGTTCATTAGGCATTCTCTCCTTAACAACATGAGTTTTTCATATATACTTCCTGGACAACAACAAGGCATTAAGGACGGTCATCCTGGAAGTTGGTGAATTGTTCAGAAAAATGGTAGAGCATGCTCTCAAATCACAATCTATGCCGTGGCAATGCTGATGATAAGACACATGAAGATTTACGATTACAGGGGTTCCTTACGATGCAGTTCAGGCTTTCATACGCTTCCTTTATTCATTCAGGTAATCTTCACATACTAGAATTGAAAATCCCTAGCTTTAGTTTAAGTTGTGAAGTTCTGTTCTGTTCGTATTACATCAATATGAAAGAGGATACAATTTTATCAAAAATACAAATAAAAACCACTAAAACCCATTTGCTTTAGCGTGAATTCCCTCTTACATCTAGCGAGAATTGTACTTTTTTGTTTTCCATTCCCTTCTAGGATTTTGTTTAAGAATTAAGAGAATAGCCCTCTATAGATGAATTAAGTAGATCATTTTCAGGCTATGTTATACAATTTTCTGGAAACGAGAAATGGTAGGAAATGTATTTGGGCCTGAAATATAGGAGACAGTGAGGGAAACCTCAATGGGAAACAATAGGAAGCAACAAGAAACCTAGGAAATTTCAAATCCCTCAAGATCAATAGAACCCTCGAAGAAGTAGAAGTTATAACTGTTGCGGCTGCAAAAAATAAAATGCAAAGACAAGTTAGGATCCTTACACCCTAAAATTCCCCCCTACAGTCAAAAAATTGTTGCTACTGTTTAGAAAATGTTCCTGTCAAAATGAATATGGCCAACTGAAGCGAAAAATGTTATCCCTCCAACCCTCATTTTGTCTTTATTTACAAACATACATGTTTAAGTGCTTGTCATTACATTCTATTGGCATTTTATTCCTTAGAAAAGATTCTTATTATTGATTCATGGGGAAGCGATTGTAGATGTAACTTCATGGTTCAAAAATTGGGGACACTGCCACCAAAAAGGATAGAGATGAAACCAACATAAATGACAACGCTGATTAGCATCTGGTCTTAGCCTACCACCAGTCTCATCTAGGCCATGGCCTTTTCTGCTCTACTAAGAAATATGGATTCTGTCTCGGTTGAAATGTAATCTAACTAATTCCTCTTTTTGTCGTTTTCAGAGATGTTTCTGTGACTATACCACGATATATTTTGGAAATCCAGAAAAATGTCGATTTAACATAAGTTTTCAGTGTACTTGGCCAAAAATTTGTAAAAAATATGCTTCTAGGAATAGGTAAGACATTACTATACCTTTATCTACATATAATATAAATTATTGTTTCTATAAAAGAAAAATTGCTATCATGTTCGAAATGTGAGTCTCTGAATTACACTAGAAAACACAAAGTGCCCATGCTATATCACATTGCCCAGTTTGGAAGGTAACATCAGCATAGTAAACATACTCTGGAGTCTGGAAATCATATTATTTCGATTCAAAAAAAAGGTATGGAAACAGTTCTGCTCGTGAGCTAAGTAATACTTTCTGCACGAAATACCACTTAACAAACTGAACACATGGATGAAACTAATGCACAACTTGATGCTCAGACTGGAAGTTCTTTTTTCAATGCAAAATATGAACTACTGACGAATTTGACTGATGTACAATTAGGTTTTGGCCATAGTCTCAGGTACTCAGTAGATGAAGCAATCTTTCAGGAAGGAGACCACTTTCACCAGAGTTTCTTTCCTCAGTATGCATAAAATCCAACAGGGGAAGTAATGAGAACAAAAAGACTGCAGTCTAGCAAATCCAAAAAAAACAGTTGTCTGGAGTTTGCTTCGCCAAAATAAGAGTTTGCAGGCAACCTTTGGTCAGCCAACATCAATTATTTGAGCGAAAAAGTATGAGTGAAATAGAAAGTAACCTGAGACTAATACATAGATGTCAGACACTTTCAATGGCGTTCCATCCTCGTGGATGATTAAAAACAACTCTCAAATACGTTGCTATGGAAGCAACAACTTAATATCTTGACAACTTGCCAATAAAGCAACAATTTTGTCTGGTCTTGACAACCTGCTTTTTGACATAGACAGGATAACCATCTTGAATTGGTTTTGCATAACTGAACAGTAAAACAAATTTTTCACTTGTTCCCTGAAAACAGTGATACCTGAAAACTGTTTCTGGTGAGCTGGATACATGTTGAGAGTAGATACATGTCCCCGGCTTCTGAAATATTTCCGGGGGAAGAAACCAACATGGAAACGTTCTGGAAACAACCAGAAACTGCTGAAACATTTTTTTAAATGTTTCACTCATTTCTTGGTAATTTTCTGAAATGGGACCCAAAACTGCTCAAAGTTTCTGCCTCCCACAACATTTTTTTTAAAGTTAACAAAAGGGTTTGGTGGCAGCCTCCACAATGGCGTAGAAACCATAAAACGAAAATGATAGGGTAAATAAAGACAAAATGAGGGTTGGAGGGATAACATTTTTCGCTTCAGTTGGCCATATTCATTTTGACAGGAACATTTTCTAAACAGCAGCAACAATTTTTTGACTGTAGGGGGGAATTTTAGGGTGTAAGGATCCTAACTTGTCTTTGCATTTTATTTTTCGTAGCCGCAACAATTATAACTTCTACTTCTTCGAGGGTTCTATTGATCTTGAGGGATTTGAAATTTCCTAGGTTTATTGTTGCTTCCTATTGTTTCCCATTGAGGTTTCCCTCACTGTCTCCTATATTTCAGGCCCAAATACATTTCCTACCATTTCTCGTTTCCAAAAAATTGTATAACATAGCCTGAAAATGATCTACTTAATTCATCTGTAGAGGGCTATTCTCTTAATTCTTAAACAAAATCCTAGAAGGGAATGGAAAACAAAAAAGTACAAATCTCGCCAGATGTAAGAGAGAATTCACGCCAAAGCAAATGGGTTTTAGTGTTTTTTATTTGTATTTTTGATAAAATTGTATCCTCTTTCATATTGATGTAATATGAACAGAACAGAACTTCAGAACTTAAACTAAAGCTAGGGATTTTCAATTCTAGTATGTGAAGATTACCTGAATGAATAAAGGAAGCGTATGAAATCCTGAACTGCATCGTAAGGAACCCCTGTAATCGTAAAGCTTCATGTGTCTTATCATCAGCATTGCCACAGCATAGATTGTGATTTGAGAGCATGCTCTGCCATTTTTCTAAACAATTCACCAACTTCCAGGATGACCGTCCTCAATGCCTTGTTGTTGTCCAGGAAGTATATATGCAAAACTCATGTTGTTAAGGAGAGAATACCTAATGAACCATATGAATCTGGCTTTATTGGACCGATCGTAATAAATTCAAATTTCGAGACGAATAATCCGTCAAATACTATTCTAGTGCTTAGTTTCCATGCCAGGAAAATATTAAACCAAGTATTTGGTGAAACTAGGGCTACAGCCACATTTTCTAATACACATCATGTATTGTTCATATTTAAAGCTTGAACAAGCCAAGGAGGTTGTTTCAAATTTTCTCGTCTTGATATCTCACCAGTTTGCAAATCAAGGGATTGACTCTCATTCCTGTTTCTCTCATATTCAACATCAAACCTTTGCCATTCAACTCTGTAATTTTCATTACTTTTATAGTCCTCCGTAGTTCCTTGGGTCCCCTCCATCATCCCATTTTTTCGTTGATCGGCTGTTTCAGGCCTAACAGAAGCTAAAGGGAAGAGTGTTGCTTCATTACTGCATATCAGACTTGTAGATTTCCTTGTTTGTTCAGTTGGTAGATCGTGGTGTTTTTCAGCATGGATTCCATATCTTTGCCCAGTTGAAGTTCCTCATGGATTAGTCAAACGTCTGTTTTCATCATTTCAGGCCTTTCATTATTCGTGAGCATGGTTAAGAAGGCCAATTGGATTCTTTAGTTCCCACCACTTCTTTACAATGATCCTTGGGAAACGTTGCTCTTGCTCCGTCATTGATGCTATCTATCTTTGGAAACTAACATCTTGATCCTTATGATTCAGGTATGAACAGGAAGATATGAAGAAATATGTCCTCCATCTATTAGTACTTTCACATGTGTTTTCAGTACCGTCCTTAAAACTGGTGTGCACACAAAATTTGGAGCATGGATTGCTCAAAATAGATAATGTTATTGATGTATTACAACTGGAAAGATTATGTGATGCACCGTGCTTGAATCTATTATGCATGCACCTTATTGTGAAGAGCTTCAAAACTATTTCCAAGTCAGAGGGATGGAAAGTGATGAGACAGTCCAATCCTAAGCTGGAGCAAGAGCTTCTGGAATCTGTTGTTGAGGCTGATTCTGTGAGTAGCTAAACCCAAAAATAAAAGTGGATTGAAATAGATAATTAGAAATACTTAAACTTATAGCTCTGATTAATAATTGGGGTTTCCATTTTTACGTTAACAAAGAAAGCAAGAGAGGCTTCGGAAGATAGAGGAGAAGAAGATATACCTACAACTATACGATGCCATGGAAGCACTTGTTCACATATGCAGAGATGGCTGTCAAACAATAGGGCCTCATGACAAGGATTTAGATGAAAACCAAGGGCCTTGCAATTTCCCAGCTTGCAAAGGGCTCGAATCCTTAGTCCGACATTTTGCTGCCTGTAAAACTAGAGTCCCCGGTGGATGTGTACACTGCAAAAGAATGTGGCAACTGCTTGAACTACATTCAAGAATGTGTTTTGAACCAGATATCTAAAAGGTTCCTCTTTGCAGGTATAATCAAACACACATGTTTAAGTGCTTGTCATTACATTCTATTGGAATTTTATTCCTTAGAAAAGATTCTTATTATTGATTCATGGGGAAGCAATTGTAGATGTAACTTCCTAATTGAAGGCTCATCTGCCCAACCACCTTTGCAAGTGCCAAGATGTGTGGATGAATCTTCAAATGCTGTGTGTGGTAGAAAAACATAGTTCCTGTGGTAGAAATGCTATGTGTGGCAGTCTTGCATCATATTCTCTGGACGCAATAGAAATAAGCAGAATGAGAATAGACAGGAAATAATCCATGCAATGCTTATGAATGTTCAAGGATTGACACGAGAAAATGTTGCAAGCCATCTGCAAGTATAGTTGAGTTTCTACCATATTTTTACATACCTAAAACTGAATCACCTTTCGTGCTTAGATTTTGGATGCTAATTTCTAGATATGTTGTATTATTTATCTTTTTATGATTCTATTGTTTCTGCAGGTATAATTGATTTGTAATCTAAATATGTGTATAGCTTTGATTAAACAGATTAGTCATACTTTTTGACTTACATATTTGTCTGAATTGATTAAAATTAAAGCCTTTTTTGATGGTGTGCTTTTTCTTTTTTGAATAATATGTATAAGTATAGACTGTACTTGAAAAGGCTCAGCGGTGTGGCGAGTCAACAGGGTAGCATGGGCAATGCATTTGGAGGAGGCAGGGAATCTTTGTTTGGTTCTCTTTGCCAAGTAGATGGAATTGGTGATTTGCAATTTCTTTCTCAATCTGGTCACATGTCTGCTCGTGCTCTTGAATCATTGCAAGCAGGAGTTCTGGGTAGATTAAATGGTTTAGTAGGCTTGGGTTTACTAGGTTTGAATTCCTCTGGAATGCTCCCATTTGCCTCTCTTCCAGGCCTAGGCTGTAATAACAGCATTGGAAGAGCACAAGGAATTGCACCTGTTAACAATCCAATGCATGCATTTCCTTGTTTATCAACTGGACTTGAACTAGATCAGTTATAGAAAAAACAACAAATTGTTAGACTTGGAGATATAGGTTCTCCTGTGGATGATCTTGCAGGATTTCACACGATGTAGCGGCAGTTGACAGCTACAAATACTTCCCCTGTTGGCCTGGGTGGAGGTAGCAGTGGCAACATCTCAGTGCATTCAACAAATAATGCTTTGGTGTCACAATTGATGCAACAGCAGCAGCAGAAGCATGGAAGGGGTTTGACCACCTTAACCACTGAAAGAACTATTAGTCAAAGATCGGGGGAAAGTGATATTAACATGGTAATGTCTTCTCAACTACCTAATACGAATGGAAATAGTGGAAACTGGGGTAATGGTGCTGCAGTGTCAGTTTTACCAACAAATGCACGTTCAGTGGGTGGCCCTCTAAGTAGTATAGGTTCTGGTGTGCAGAATGTAAGGGAAATCCTTTTAAGTGCCTCAAATGTTGATTGTATGTCAATGGACATTTCTTTTCCTCCAGTTAATTCTCTTGTAGGGCCTAGCTCTCATAATCTTATCCCAAGAAATGATCTCTCTCTGTCCTCTATTAGTGCAATGAACAATAGCACTGGGAACATAAGCGAAGTTGTGCCATCTGACAATAGAAGACCTAATCTTCCAATTCTTGGTAATATGAATACTAGTCTTAGATAGGGTATGAATCAGATTATAAAGAGAGTCTGGCAAAATCATAATCAAGATTTTGGAACCATTTCAAATCCTCTATTAAATACTCAGTTGAGCCGGGCATCTCTTCTTAATCAAAAAATGGTGGGAACATATACTGCTCAATCTCAGGGGCAGAACATTGGATTTTGTGATCAAAAGATGAATTTGGATTTCAAACCACCAGTGAACTCAGTTGTTCCAGGGTTTGGTGGACGGTGTGAAAGTGAGCAATCCATTGCAGACAATCAAATGAAGTTGAGGGAAGATTATCCAATAGATTATGTAAAGATGGAGAATGGCTTTCTCTCTGAAAATTGCAATTCTAGAGATGAACTTATGAACATTATCTTTAGACAAGTAAGTGTGTTTTTATGAAGCCCTCTTGAGATACAATATAACATTCTAAGCTAGGTCGCTTAATTGTGCTTTTTCTTTATGGTTATTGATGAGCATATACTAATACATTTTGAAAAAATAGGTTTCAACTTACATGGCTTGCAGTCATAGTAGTCCGTTATGCTTTTTTTGGGTACTGATTGAGCCTGTGTTTGTTCTCTTTGGAAAATTTGACTTGTATTTTTTTCCTTAATCTAGTTTTCTTATGTGGATTATTTCCTAGATCTCTGTTTC
>LPNX010616475.1:566807-577880 GCA_001517045.1 Pseudotsuga menziesii
TTTGTCACTAATCTCTCATTTTCCACTAGTGACTATTTCATTTTCAACTTATGTCCATTAACTATGAGATCGTACTAACTCATTGAATTTCCGTTCATGTTATGAATGTCTTCTATTTTATTCTGTGAAATTTCCACTATGAGTAATGAAGGTTGTCATAAAAAATAAGCAATCTTGTTGTTCATATTTATATTAATGTTCATTTGTTCTGAAATAAGTAACAACTATCTGTAATTTTTCTTAATACATGCACATAAATACATTACTCATTAATAACTGATAATTTTTCTCCCGAGGGATTGGTTAGTTAGTTATAGTTATTTTTTGGTTGTTTGTGATTTAGATGCGAGAGAGGTAAGACGAGAGGTAAGAACCTACGCATCACATTGTGACACTCCTTGTTATCTCTATCAATTTATATTTTTAGATAGGCACTTGCACATCATAACTTAAACACAAAAACCTAAAAATATACACAATGGACTGGGCCGTAACTGGTAAAACATTTTAATTTGGTACTTGACCTACGGTAGTCGGACCGTAAACCGGACGGATTACCCATACCAAACAGTAACGGGCTAGTTGGGAACATTTATTGGGGAGAATTCCCAACTGTTGTTACCTACGATTTTCCAGGCCTCAACAGGACATAAATTCTAGCTTTGTTTTCCATTATGCGTCTGTACGAGAGATAATCAGTGGAAAGAATAGTGGAAAATATCATCCCTTTAGGTTGTTTCATATATGTACTATCCCTTATCCGTATCCTATCCTTTCCTTTCTTCTTTAAGTGCTCGTATCTCCTCCTTCGAAACCTAAAAAACTAGTCTCTTCCTTAGATAACCTTTGGCACTAAATACTCCCCACCTTTGTGCACACCTTTCATTATTTTACTCCACACCATCTCTACCTTGTGGCTATATGTCCATGAGATCACTCACATCTAGGATTCCAGAATCTCAAGTGGTAAACTCCTAGAATTTGAGTTTAACTTCCTTGTCTTAAATATATTCCCATGTTTCCTCTCTCATGGATATTTTTTCTTGGATTCCATGATTAGTTATATAATATGTTATTTTCATGTTTGTTCTCCTCACACAAATCAAATATGATAGCTGGTGCTTCTTGTGCTAGATTTTTTAGCTTCCACAAATGCATTTCTAGCCTCCAGTTGCACATGAATGTTTTCATACTTGAGCCGTGTTGGATTTTCTTGGGCATGTTCAATATTACTTGGAATCTCCTTCAATGGCAGCTATGTTCGATATCCTCTGCAAAGTGCATCTTATTCCCATTATTATACCATCTAATTCCACCAAATTATTTTTGGCCTCAAAAATATATCCACAAAGGAATCCCACCATATTTCTATGATGGTCTCGAGTAGCCCCCCAAAACCCCAATGGTCCTAGGTTTCCTTTAGAGGCCCCATTAAAATTTAGTTTGAATATTAATTCTAAGGGTATCTACCAATTTTATGGGATGCTACCACTTTTTTTTCCCTTAGAATACTAATCATGATTTGCTAGACAATCATGATTTTCTAGTCCTACGAGATTCCTCCCTTTGATATATTTGATTGTAAATATTTTTCACTCCACTGATGTAATTTTAGAGTCTCCTTGAGGTGGCATTTCAGAAGGGTTGACACCTCTTCCTTACTCTTTCATTTCCCTTAAAAAATATATCAGTTGCATTCCTTCTAGATTTCCCAAACTAAGAATGTTGTGAATAGTTCCCAAATGCAGTTGCAATGAATCTGTGAATGGATTATCTTTCCAGTACACAATTGAAATTTATGGGTTCCCTCTCACTCTGACGGATTGGTAGAATATCTCTACTCCTTTGCCTCAAAGAGCTAAATCAAATTCACAAATGTCTAGTAAATGTTCCAATGATTCTCCTTCTTTGTTTCACATCCAACATCATGTCATCCGCACAAATCTTCTCTTTTGCAAATTATCCCACATGAGGATTATACATCTAGTTAAAATCCATAGGAAACAGAAAATTGTTTGAACACACATTGGCCTTGCAAATTCTCCTCCATTTTGGTTCTTTATGAAAATTGTTGTAATATGTGTGTTGATAGACAAATTACTTTAAGTTAAAAGAGCCCAAGGGAGAATATTCTCAAATGAGTTTATCTTCATCATGTTGGATTAAAATTCATTGTTGTTTTAATATGTCCCACAAATATTGAAGGTTTTCTTGCGAACTCAGTCTTTGCCACCACTCCATATTTTTCCAACATAGAAAGTGCCCATCAGGGTTCTATGACTTTGACATGTCTCTAAATATCTCAAAACTATGCTCTTTAATAATTTATTGTAGGATTGGAAAATTAGTAGCATCTCAAATATAGGGTAGTTGTTTCCATGAATATTGGAGAAAATATGTAGAATCTCCATTGCGAATCTCACAAAATCTATGGTTCTAGACCAAAGACCTATTTCTTGAAGCTTCTAACCAATTGTGCAACTCTCAGATAACAAATTGCGCTAGTTTGACCCAAGGCTGGGCAAAGTGAAAAGGTTGATAAGTTCCTATTTTTTGAGGGGCACAGAAATCGGCTCGAGAAGTGCATCGATCTAAAAATTACTGAGTTTTCAGGATCCAGAATTCTGTCAGCCAAATACAAAGTTTATAATGTTTTTTTCCCTTTGTTTTCTTCCACAGGTGGTAGAAGTTGGTCTAGGTCCTTGATTTGCAGTAACCGAATTGAAGAAGGATTTAGTTTGCTAACTTCTAGGAGGTGTAAAAAACCAGCGAGAAAATGCAAACCACAAACCAGGTCGACATCAAGAAACCAACAAGAAAATGCAAATAACAGCAACAACATACATCACATACAATCAAATAAGGGCAAACATTGCATACATCAAATGAGGGAAAACAAATGGGGATGAAAAATATACCAGCGTACCTTAGTGAGCCATGCCAGAAATCCCTTGACCTTGGTGACCATAAGATCTTCGAGCCTCCATTGTCTGCAGGAAGCTGTTTTTGCTCCTTGTCTTTTAGCTGGTGCCATGTCGTAAAACCCTGATGGAAACGACAAATACTATATAGAATACCCTCCCAGTCCTCCTTTTGCACAATTTCCATAACACCATTAATTTTCCACTACCCCTAATGCCATAATATTATAAATGCCTCATAACAATTGGGCACCTGTTAATTATCGATTGATATTTATAGAGGCAATATTTTTGTGGCTCGTTGGCAAATGGAGGAATGGTCTCACGATGGAATCTATTGGCCCCAAGTTTCGAGGAATGGGCTCCATCGAATGGGAAATACTTCTGTGGCTCACGATGGGGCAGGAATTACATCACACAGGAATGGGATCACCAATCCCCAATTCCTTCCACCACAAATTCGACATGTTTTTTCAACCATTGTACCTATATTTCTTTCGTCTATTTACGCACATTACAATAAAAAACAACAAATAAGATAACCGTGAACATGCACAAGCCCTAGACAGAAAAGGTAAATAAATTACATGAGCTAGTGAAGGATGTAATGAAGTGGAGTTGAAAAGGTGGAGCATAAAAGAAAATAGGGTAATTACTTAGGCAAACTTTGAAGATGTGGCAAGCCCGTATTTTTTTTAAATCCTTTATGTTTTTACTACTAAGACAAGCATAGGATGAGTGATTTCCTTGTCATGGATCAACTATGAAAAATGACTATAATGTATAATGAAAAATGAAGAAATTGAAGAATTTGGATTTATGTGTCCTTTTAGATATTTGGATTCGGGATTTTCTAAAATATTATTTCCCTACATATATGTATGTATGTACTTTTAAAGAAGCTAGGACATTGGACGTTGTGATCATTATCAAACATAACACTAATTTGGTGACAATCCAACTAGTGAACACATCCACCAACATCTGAATATAGGGACCTCCCTGCATGTATTGACTAGATATGCCTAGGTAGAAAGGGCTCTCTGAATCGATATGCAATATTAAAGGGCCTTTAATATTGATATAAGCCATAGCTTGCTAGGACATCGTCATGATAGCTAATTTGGTGTCAATTTTATGATGATGATCGCGATGATGATGATGGTGATGAGGATGTTGATGGTGATGATGATGATCATGATGACGATGATGATCATGATGATGGCGACGATATTGATGATGATGATGAAGACAATGATGATGAAGATGATGATCATGATGATGACGATGAAGATGATGATGATGAGGATGAAGACGATGACGATGATGTTGATAATGATGATGATGATGGTGATGACGACAATGATGATGATGATGATGATGATCATGATGAAATATGCATTTATAATATCATTTCTAGCAAATATGTGGGTCATTGACCTTGAAATTGTTCTCAAGTCCACAAATCGTGTCAACAGTAAAATGATGATGATGGTGATGATGATGATGAGGATGATGGTGATGATGATGAGGATGATGGTGATGATGGACACAATGATGATGGTGATGATGATGCTAATGATGATGATGGTGATGATGATGATAATGATGGTGATGATGAATCTTTCTTCATGTGGAAAAATTTCCACATGTACTAGTGTCTACGAATCTTTCTTCATTTATTTTCATATAATTAGATTATGAATCTAACTCATGTATTCTATAAAATTTATGAAACTACCTCATGTAGTTGCTTCATGTACCTCATGTCTTCTGTAAACTTTACGAAACTCTCATTCAACTCTGCCTTGGCCATATATTAGGATTTTCTCATTGACATTTTTTGTTTTGTTTTTGAAACTATACAACAAAATGAAAATTGATTGAAGCTCTAATACCAACATGTAGTGTTTCTAAATCCAAATTGCAACTATTAATATAACTATTGATGTAACATAAACAAAGAAATACAGAGTCGCTGAAATAAAGAGACAAAAGTATAGAAAATAGTGGGGAACATCTACACAACCAAGGGTGAATTAAACCTACAAAATTCAATTATGTTAGAGGATACCTTCCCATTAATAAATTTGTTGTTTGTAGTGAATACAAAACAACAACCTAAAGTTTTTATCACTAATAAAAGTTATATGACCCTTGTTACATGATAGTTTCATTTTAGAAACATTGAAATATGATATTATAAAGACATAGTACTAAGGTGGTCGTAGCCTGTTCAAGCTCATAAAATTTGTATCATCTATTAGTTGCTTTGGCATGCAAGAATCATACACAGAGCTTGAACAGGCTACGACCACCAACAATGAATTAATTTAAGAGAATGTGGTATCATTGTTGTTAATAGTTTATTTGGGCCACAATGTGCATCATGTACCAATAACAAAAGAAATAGGATATAATTGATACTAGCCCTACACTATTTTCTATACTCCTTTAAATAGTTCCCTAGTTGACTCAAGGTTGTGAAATAATTTGAGGTGATAAACCACTCAATTCAATATAATGATGTGTGGTATCGATACATCATTCTACAATGCGAACTAGAATTCAACCATTGACATTGTTGTTTCCCTTTCTAATTGCTTGAACCTACAATTGGGTTAAGGATAGACTCCCACACAAATAAAATAGGGTAATAGCTCTAGAAATTGTTTAATTCAATGTATTCCTTAGAAATTTCGTGGTCCATGTAAAACTAATCAAGATGTCAAAGATAAAGAGTTCCAAACTTAAATTGATTGTAGGTTCAAGCACTTGGATGGGACAATAGTACTAGACTCAATTGTTGACTTTTTTTATGCCTTGTTTGATTTCCTAAGCCTAAAATTGGTTTAATGATGGTCCTATATTCATGAAATTAAAAATCAATTGTAAGTTTAGAGGATATAAGGGGGTAGCCAGCCTTGCTTTGCATTGGCCTAGCGACAACCTAGCCAGTCTTTTAGTGAAGAGCTTGAATTTTTTTTTTTAAACCTAAACCTTAAATCAACAATGATATAATAAGAAAATATAGGGAAAAACTATATTTTACAACAAAGAGTAAATGAAAATCTTGGCACTTACGTTATGATAAAGTGTTTCACAAAATTTTGCATGAGAATTCTGATAAACTTGTTACACTGATGGAATAACTCGATATTAAAAATATGTTCTTTTTTGAACAAACAACTCTAAAATTTTGTCATGATCATTGACATTGACATGATGAATCATGATCATTTTGTCATGATGAATCATGATCATTGACATTGACATTGATATATCTATCGTTATGTGAGACGTTCTCTAAACACAATTCCTAGCTCTAAACCTAGTGCAATTCCTAGCGTGATTCCTTTCGAAATTTATGGCATTATTCCAGGTGCTATACCTAGATCTATACCTGGAGCTATGTTGGATGTTTTCTAGGTGCAATTCCTGGCTCTATACTTAGCGCTATGTTGAATGTTTTTCCTGTCAAAATTCTTGCTACAATTTTGGTACCTAACCCTGGATTAATATATGGTGCTATGCTATTCATGATGTTTTTTTAGGCTATTCTTGGCATTATATAGGATGCTTTTGTGGACTCTAATTGGGATGCTAATTGTGATGCTAATTAGGACGCTAATTGGGACGTTAATTGGGATGCTAATTATTGTCCAAAATAGCGCCAACTTTTAAAAAGGGATGATAATTGAGATGTTAAGTGGGATGCTAATTGGGATGCTAATTGGGATTCTAATTGGGATGCTAATTTGGACATTAATTGAGATGTTAAGTGGGATTCTAATTAGCATCCAAAATAGTGCCAACTTTTAAAAAGGGACGCTAATTGGGATGCTAATTGAGATGTTAACTGGAATGCTAATTGGGATTCTAATGGGGATGCTAATTGAGACACTAATTGGGATGTTAATTAGGATGCTAATTAGCGTCCAAAAATAGTGCCAACTTTTAAAAAGGATGCTAATTAGGATGCTTATTGGGACGCTAACTAGGACACTAATGGAGACGCTAATTGAGACGCTAATAAGGACGCTAATTGGGATGCTAATTAGTATCCAAAATAGCGCCAAATTTTAAAAAGAGATGCAAATAACACCATTAAAAGTGCCATCCCATGGAAAAGCCTCCACTTTGTCCAAAAAATGATGAAAAATACACTAAAAGTGATAGTGGATGGTAAAAAGGAAGCTAAAAGAGACGCTAATCACAGGGTTTTGTTGTAGTGTAGAAAAAATTGCACTTGGCATTGTTTGTTAGGTGTGCACATTTAATTTCACGCTGAGTCATAACATCATTGGTTGCACGTCCCTTTCCCTTTGAGTAATCACAACCACTAAAATCAACGCTTAATTTAAAATGAATTACACATTTTTTTTGATAGGGTACATCAACAAGATTAGGTTTTAGAGTCTTGGAATAGTTCATTATGAGTAAATTCTACAAGATTACTAAACAAAACAAGTAGGTGTCTATCCAGGTGAGAGAGTGAAATACTTGGTATAATTAGTGTTCCCAAGAGACTCCTATTACGCAGGAGTTAAGCACGAGGAAATGTACACGATTGTGGTTTGGATAACCCCTGGCCACTTTCTGTGGGTGCTAGAGATATTTCCAGGAATGTATTCGTATCTGGGGGATTTTGAGGTACCAGTTGGTGCTTTCAAGCTTCAGTATTTTCTACCCTACCGATACGGTAGATCCCTCCTATGATTTTCCTCCTGAACATTGGTTATATTTGGGTGACCTTAGTTTCCTTACCTAGGTATCGCAGGGGGTACTTGTAGAGGTTATTATGTGAGTGTCCTAAATAGTTAGGGGTCAGACAACACAATCTCTTTATGCGTTGAAGCTAAGGTCCACTATAATTGGTTACACATCTCTGCTTGTAGTGTATGGGAGTTTCAAGCCTCTTCGAAGAGAGACATACCTACTACATTCCAGAGCTCACTTATCCTCCCCTTGGATTGCTTTCATTTTGGCTGTAGATTTTCTTAGGAGTGTGATCTTTGAGTGTTAGTTGGATTTAGGGATCATGGTTACTTGAGTATATTTATGTTCTCTTGATTTCATGTCCTTTTATGTTTGGCATGCTTGATATCACTACTAGTATCCCTTCACCCACTTTGGGTAATAGTGCGGACCCTGGTGTTGGACTGGGAGGCACCACAACCCCTTACCTTTCCCATAGATTCGAGAGTGGTCATATTCCATCCTCTACTCCATTTGTGGAGGATTTCCACTCCCTTCGTCCAGTCTTAACACTAGTGTTCACCCTCACGGGGGTGGTAGCAGATACATGAATGTTGGGTCTACGCCTTACATTCCTTCTCATGTCCCATCATCTACTGCACTGTTTCCTTTGAATGCAGTTTTCATGATCAATCCTCCCTATATCCTATTGTTTGGACTATTTACTGACTATTTCTAGTTGTTTTGGACTAATATTGTTGTCATGTAGGGTCCATTTTTTGTACTCTCTCTCCAAGGATTTGACATGTTCGTGCCCATGACAGGTAAATTTTTGAACTGGCATATAGGTTAGGACTCCATATCCGCTTGCATTATGCATTTCCTTATGACCATTTCACTGTAACTCTAGGTATGAACCCACTTCGTAATGTTGCGGAACCTTCATACTACTATTATAAGTGATATTATGTGAGTGGTAGAGATTTCCTATACATGGGTTCCCTAGTTAGATCCTCTTTTACAATTTTGTACCCATGCTGAGACTTATCCTTTAGGTTTCGGAGTCCCTTGTAGTCCCACCATGTCCTTCAGTAAGAGCTTCATACTCCTCTTGAAATTTATGCTACCCATCTCCTACAGGGAATCCCTTGTATATAAAGTTGTAATTACATTTCATGTGTTTTTATTTCCTTATTGAGCTTTTCACTGGCTCCCTGCTTTAGATTTATAAGCCATGTATCCTAAGATTATCTCAATCCTATCCCAAGATATACTTTTTTATATCCTTTAGAGCTTGATCACCCCTTACCAGGAGGAGACCTTCCCCCTAGTGTCTTTATCCCGCACATGCTTCCTTGCATTAAGCATATGCATGTTCCACTTCTTGGAACTAGTGTGCTTGCTCGTGACACTCGTCTCCTCCTAGCTGTATACTATAGGCACTTTTATTCTTTTTCAAGATTTTTAAATCTAAAAAAGTAAAAAACAAATCCAAAAACATAAAAATCGAGACGGGAAATAATATTGTCTTTAGTAGTTGTCGAGTCGTGTCGCCTTCGAATATAACACTGTATACCACATCCATTGGTTGGGTTGTTAGTATGACTTTAGAAGCTGTACTCATTCCTCTGAGTTTTTCTCCACTGACTAGTTATGCTTCCAGTCCCTATGGAGCCTCTGTTGATGCCTCCTATGTCACAGAGATGTCCCAGTTTGCATATCGAGTCTATGCTTCCTACCTTCGATCACCATTTTCCTTATTCTCTTATCTGAAGGAAGTTTAGCTTGATTCGACCATTCCTCAATTATCTTGACCTTGCATGTCAGCCACTCTCGGTATAGTTACTGGTTCTTGCACATCTTGTTTGTTTGAGTTCTTCCACATTATCCAGTGCTGCTGAGTACCTTGTGTTGGTTGATGGGGGATGCCTTAATTCCATCCTTCCAGCGGATTCCATTCCATCGAATTCAAATCATTTATTCTAGAATAGGAGTCTAGAGTCCATTTGAGTGCCTTGAGACTTACAGTAATCAGTGGTAGGTTCTCTTGTCATCGATAGTTTTGGGAATACATCAATGTCCCTTGATCAATGGATTCTTTCAAGTGTTCGAACTCAACACATCTATTCACGCTTTCTAGATTGCACTCTGTACCTTAATTCCCATTATCATTATCGATGGGATATCTCACATTTGTTAACGGTATACATCAATGACTGGTAATCAGACGATGGACTATCATGTTTGACCTCAACACCTTTATTCACATGATAGGACATGTACTCATAGCGGTTTGTGTAGAATACCTTCAAGATTGGTGGCATTTCACATATGATACCTCCTTGATTGTGCCAGTATTCATGAGATGTTAGCTCTTGTGACCATATTCCAGTGTATATCAAATATCTTCATCCATTATGGAGATCTTGATTCATTGTATATTGTATGCAGCGATGACCACACATGACATTCGTATATCATGCCTATTCATGGCCATTGTACTCTTATGTATCTAGGACTACTATATGTATATTTGCAGTCATATGTAGAGAATGATCATTGTATTTTACTGATGAGTTACTGGTTCATCCACCTGGGTCTTCATTACTCCATTTCTAGGTTGGATATAATGTATTTCGACCATCATTTTACCCCTCTGATGTCACACATTAGGGGGCATCTGTTATAGCTGATTTTACCACAGTTGGTAGATCACATCTTTATGGCCTTCCATGTCCCTCTATTAATTCTTGCACATGATCTAGGAACTAGGAATCAAAATCATCAAAGAATAATTAACAAATACTCATGAATTGAAAATTATCAGGATCCAGAATTGGTTTCCTCTTTGTATATTTAATAAACAATAAAGGGTTACAATTCCAATGTTGAGCAATGTCTTAACTCCATGAAGAATTTGAATACCTAAGAAGACAATTCGAATTCAGTGAGTGAGTCTAGCTTAACTGACTCTAAACCATTCAATCTCACTCAGTTAACCACTTGAACAAAACCCTAATTGACTCACCAAACCCTAACTGAAGTCAGAGTGCAATAAATGACTGAATCTCAACTGAAGGAGATCAAACACATGTCATAGCAATCCAATCATCAAGTGCTAGTGCTCCATGACTTCAATGAACCCTGATGAAGTTAACTGAAGTTGAAATGACCATCAAAAGTTGGTGGAGGCACCCTGTTGACTCCAGATCATTAAATAATAATAAATAATCATTAAATAATATATTTAATGAGAGGAGGCACCCTAACTGACTGGTTGAACTTATTGTAACCACCAGTTAGCAATTAGGTGCATTAATATCACCTAGATCACCCTCGGAGTGCTCCAGTTAGTCTCCTTGACTATAGGAAGGCGTGGGTGTGACTGGATGATGGCAATTAATGCTCCACTGATGTCAATTAAACTTAGGATAGTGGTTTAACTAGGCCAATT
>LPNX010616475.1:577938-590942 GCA_001517045.1 Pseudotsuga menziesii
TCCTTAAGCTATACTTAGGAAGAGTTAGAAAACATAGATGCATAAAATGATAGGGACCTGGAAACAAAGGCCATAGGTCACCCTGTACAATAAAGTAACTGCTTAATATAACCAAGGAAACGGGGAAAACCTCATGGGAAAAATACGCCCCCTCAAACTAAGCAGTAAATCAAGAATTGGTTCTTCTATGCAGCAGCATCATGAGACTGTGCATGTGAACGTATGAATCCAAACTAAATGAATATGTCTAGAGGAATCTTCCACTTTGGAAGAAGAACAATGCACTCAACTGAATCAGAAATATAAGTAGCTGCACAGTGAAAATTGGACCCATGTAGATCAACTGAAATCATCTGAAGAGAGAGCAAAGGTTCTTGAGGATTCAAACCATGTGTGGAACACTCAAGAAAATGATATGTTGCAGCCTTGAACAGAAAACCATGAGTGGTAAAATAAGCCCCAAATCTTAGGAGCAAGTGTCCATGCGGATGCAGAATGTCTTCCTCTTTACTAGTTCTGTGAGGAGATGAGCTTGTGATCAAAGGTAGAGAATCCATGGGACTATGGAGAGCGAATGCTTGAGCTCCATAATATGATATATATTCTGAAATAGATAATGAATCACAAAATAAAATATCAGCAACCTCATAAGAGGAAACTAACACCAAATCCCCATCAACAAAATTGAAGAAGAACTGCGGTACTTGATTTTTCACACCGGAATTGGTGAGAGCAGCTACAAGCATGACTGAAAGCTCTTGGATTTTAAAATATGAACAAAATAATATCAGATAATAATGTAAATCAGATCTAAATAAGTTCACAACAGATCCAAAACTGTGAAATGAAATCAAATCCCCAGCAGCAGTTTTGTAGGAGACTTGTGGTACTTGTTTCTTCACACCGTTGATGAGAACAGCTACAAGTAGTACTGAAGGTTTATGAAACTGAAATTTTGAAACAATAAATATAATATCAGATCCAAATAATATCATGTCAGATCCAAAATTATGGTCAACCGAGACTGTGGATGCACAGTTGTCTTTTTCTTCAAAATTCTGAATTTTTGTACATGCAATCCTGCAGGATTTTGCTGGAAGATCTAGATCATGGGGAGTGAATGGATCACTCTGGTAATCTCATATTTCTTCCAAAATATCCAAGTTATCACATATTTGCACACCAGCAGCAACATTAGAGGGAGAAAAATCAAATTTCTCTTCACTTTCGGAAGCAATTACTGGTAAATTTTGCATAGAATTCAAAGGAAAATCACCGTTGAATGTTTGCATGGAAGTGCAGCAGTATTTTTCTTCAATATCAGAGATTCAAATGTCTTATTCTGTTTCAGCAATATGAGAAGATGAGATATCAGATATCTCATGAACTTCTGGAGCATCAAGAGAAGGAGTCACTTCATGGTGACTTTCTTCAATTTGAATTGAATGTGTAGAAGATTCCGCTTCATCTTCATCTTGAACAACTTCATCAGAGAGAGTAGAGGCTGAGACTTTTGAGTGAATAAATATTTTGGTGCTGGCTGTAATCTCCAAATTACTATTATGATCCTCATTGTGCTTGCCAAAGGTTATGTCCAATATTGTCCAGACTTCCTTTGGGTATTCAGCATAATCAATAAGGTAGTACAAGTTATCAGAAAGGGCCAGACACATTGCTCCAAAAGCTCTGTCACCGTCATTTAGCCAGTCATTCTCATTGTCATAAGAATCTTTTCCAAGTCCAATAGACACCTCATAGAGACCTCGTCTCTTCAAATATGCAATCATCTTCAACTTGCATTTCGAATAGCTTGTGATTGGGGTGAGAAGAGGGATTGATGAGTCCATTCGAAGTTGTACCTGATAAAACCTGCAAATCAAAACAAAAGGGGCACCGTAAGGTCAGAAATCCTGCACATTCTAGGCTTTCATCACACCCAGCATAGTCAATCAAGCAAGCTTGATCAACAAGTTCTTTACTTGGGGTATTAAGTGGTAAGCCTTGGCTTCTGGTGCAGTGCTGGATTTTTGAGCTATTGCTCAAATTTCATGGAGAAATCTGTCAAAAATCTTGTTCTTGAGAGATTGATCATCGTCCCACCGCATGCTCTGATACCATATTAATTCTTGCACATGATCTAGGAACTAGGAATCAAAATCATCAAAGAGTAATTAACAAATACTCATGAATTGGAAATTATCAGGATCCAGAATTGGTTTCCTCTCTGTATATTTAATAAATAATAAAGGGTTACAATTCCAATGCTGAGAAATGGCTTAAATCCATGAATAATTCGAATACCTAAGGAGACAATTCAAATTCAGTGAGTGAGTATAGCTTAACTGACTCTAAACCATTCAATGTCACTCAGTTAACCACTTGAACAAAACCCTAATTGACTCACCAAACCCTAACTGAAGTCAGAGTGCAATAAATGACTGAATCTCAATTGAAGGAGATCAAACACATGTCATAGCAATCCAATCATCAAGTGCTAGTGCTCCATGACTTCAATGAACCCTGATGAAGTTAACTGAAGCTGAACTAACCATCAGAAGTTGGTGGAGGCACCCTGTTGACTCCAGATCATTAAATAATAATAAATACTCATTAAATAATCATTAAATAATATATTTAATGAGAGGAGACACCCTAACTGACTGGTTGAACTTATTGTAACCACCAGTTAGCAATTAGGTGCATTAATATCACTTAGATCACCCCCGGAGTGCTCCAGTTAGCCTCCTTAACTGTAGGAGAAGGATAAGTTAGCCTCCTTGACTGTAGGAAGGCATGGGTGTGACTGGATGATGGCAATTAATGCTCCATTGATGTCAATTAAACTTAGGATAGTGGTTTAACTAGGCCAATTTGACTGAAAGAGTGTGTATGATGGTAGATGTCTCCAACACCCTCTACAGACTCCTTGGACCCTCTTTGCTCATATTATACTTTGATGTCCCAAGAATATCCCCAAAAAACACATGTTTATGTGTATATACGACTTTTAAAGATATACCTGTGTGTACACGCAATGTTTCAGCCAAAACCCGTATACATCGGGAAATGTACATAAAGCCAAAAAAAATGGAGTTTTCCTCACAGAGTCTTGAATAACTTGACTCTTGGCCTTCCATATTCCTTGAGAACGATCAAACCCAACCCTCCATTTCCTATTTGGCATGCTATATATTGAGCCTATTGGATACATTTAAGGAGGAGAATTTGGAGAGCAAGGAAACTATAGTTCATTGTTGCCTCACTTGTCTATGCTTGAGTCTGCATCCCTTTGTCCCTTTGGAGCACACAGTGCTGCTCTTCCCAATCTTTCCTTTGCTTTGTAAGCTTTCCATTATGATGGAGGATTAAAGTGGTGGAGGCCCAGGTGGAGGAATCGGTTTCTCCGGTTCGAAGAATTGGCAACAGAGTTTGTCACTATTGTATCTCTATTTTATTAATATAAATATCCATTTCTTGTCCAATACATGTGCTATCTATGAATATTGTATCCATGGATGTAGTTATTTTTCTTATACATGATGGTTTATATATGCTAGAGTAGGCTTAACATTTTTATATATAGAAATATTTTCTTGTTTGTTGTTGTTGAGAGCGAATTGTGAATACAAGCGTGTTGGAAAAGCTCAACGTGGATGTACGTCAACCATCCGGAATAAGGTACGCTTCATATCCCTTAGTGTTAGATGTCTTTATTTCTCTTGCATATTGGAATGGATTGATTTCTAGTGTCATTCAGTCTAATGTGGTACACCCCAAGCCATAGGAATTTTCTCTCCATAACACTAAGTTTCAGATCAGACATATACAACATACCAACCATCCATTGAAGATGAGCTCCACTGAATCCCAGCTTCACCTATGCTCCCATTCCTAGTTTGATGAAAGATTTGGGCCTCCTACACTCAGTTTTGGATCATATATGTGGAGATATAAGTCCTCCAATATTATTTTTGTTATGTTCAAACAAATACCATCTTATAAATTCTGCAATATAGTAATATTTCATGTTTAAAAAAATCCTATGTTCAGTTTCCATGAATGAGCCTTATTTTCCCATTGGATGGGGTTTTTATGATTTTTTATGCAATAAGAGTAAAGATTTGTCATGGGAAGAGTTTTAAATTATTTGCAGTTTTAAAAAATGATAGATTAGTCTCTTTTGTTAGTTATTATCAGCATTTTATGTAAACAGATACACAATTTATAAATTATTGCACACCTTAGCTAGTTGACTAGTTAAATTTGACTAGTCTCACAATGTTTGTAATTTAGAGAGTTCGGTGCATCATAATGCAATTACGGAAGTGTTTGGATTTTTTTTACTGACCCCTATGTCCATAAAAATCCATAAAATGAGTTTTATTTAGTTTTGTACTCTGTTTTAGAAGCCATCTTCGCGGAAAACCTCATTAGGACAAAATTGCCAAATTTTCCCAAATCTCTCCTAAACTTCCCAAAATTATCCAAAAATGTTTCAAACTATCTATAAAATTATTTTATACTTTCTAAATGTCTTATAACATCTCTTTACTTTTCCCCAAGCCTCTGGTTTAAAGGATCTGAAAGAATCTTCCTAGTTTCACGGTTGGGTGACCCAGAAGCGTGGAAGTAAGTTTCAGCATAGATGACTCTAAAAACTAAATGGTACCCAATATAAATGTGTTCGGGAAGATTATTTCTATGTCTTGAAAGTTTCCTTGGTTTTTTCCCTCTGCCCACTTCCCTATCCACCAATTTACCAGCAACATACCTCCATCTTCCTAGTCCAAAAAGTAATTGATTGAGTGCACAAGTTTATATCAGAATTTTATATTAATCATCCGCAGAGTTAGTGTTCTGATCTGTATCTCATATATGAGGACATTATAGTGGTATAGAGATAGTTCCTTGGATTATCCTTTGAAAATAAATGTCTTAGTGAGGAAACTTGTATCCATATCATACTATGAGGATGATTATGATGAGCAATATGAAGAGTACTACAGACAGTCTGTTGAAGAAGAAGATGTGATCTATGTTAATTATTCCTTGCAAATGTCAAGAGACAAGGATGGTTAATTTTTTGAAATTGTGGAGTGTTAATTTTTTGAAATTGTGGAGTATGAAGACATCACAGTTGAACCACCAATGGCTAATCCTAAGAAGGATTTAGCAAAGATGATAGATGCAATTGAAAACTTGTCCCACCACTACAAAGAGTATCTTGCCTTGGGGGAAGAGATTTGTAAATCCATTGCTTTCAAAGAGTATTTTTATTGCATATTTGAATTTGAGCCCAAGGATGTAGATGATTATTCTTTAAATAGCAATAAATCATTCTTAGAGGAACCAATTTGTTCCACCTCTCTGAGCAATGGGTAGGAAGAAGGAACAACAAATAAAGATTCTTCAAATCCATCTACATCTTCAAGCATTATGAGATTTTTTGGGTTCTCCTCAAGAAGAGTTTCCAAGAAATGTGACCTCAGTACCAGTCAATATGGAGAAACATCAAGCTGCTTGAAAGAATATGAAGAGAATCCATGTGTAGATGAAGACCCAACAATAAAAAATATGGTTGTTGGTAGTATGGAAAATGAATGCAATTCCAATTTCTTTATGGGTGATCTGCAGATCACTGACAAGGATATTGGATTATGTATGGGTGAAGAGACACCTTTTGGATCATATCCAAAAGGATATTACAAACCATAATTAAAGTCACCTTTGGAGGCATGTAAGGAAGAAGAAGATAAGGCCACACCACTTGGGTGTGAACCAGAAAATTTGGTGGAGCAGGACACCATAGTACCCTTACCTAAAGAGGGTAATATGAAGAACATGGATGATACAGTCTCTGAATTTTGCAACAGACATGATTATTTTCATACATCTAATTCATGGGAGATTTAAAATATTTCACTTACCTATGAGGACTACATAATGAAGGACAAGGGTGAGGGAAAAGAATTCACTCCTAGTTTCTATGTTGGTGAACACCAAATCAGTAAAAAGGAGGGTGATGTTGTTCATGATGATAAGGTATATTTTGGAGCATATAAAAAAGGAAAACATGTACCAGATCTTATATCATCATCTGAACTTCCTAATGAAGTGGAAGACAAGCCCCCACTAGCTGGGTGTGAACTAGGAAAATTAAAGGAAAAAATATGATGCAAAGGGATGAACACAATTTATAATTTTGGACTCTCTTGCAGCACGATGAAGCTGAAATCCCAAGGCATGAGATTCTTTCCTATTTTTGTACAGATCACATATCATTCCAACCTTCATAGGTACCCTCCACTTCATAGCATGGAAGTGATGTTGCAGAAAATTCAAAGGATAACTTGTATGATGAGAATAAGTTTTGTTTTGTGGATCTAGGCCATAAGGAAAATAGTATTATATGTCAGATCTTAGAAGAAGAAAATTTGTTGGCAGATATTCTTTGTGATCCACATCATTTGAGTGGACCACTTAAGGAGGATAGAGAAAAGTTTATGGCAGCCATGGACAACCTTGATGACATCAATGCCTTGATGGCAAGATGTTGTTGGAAATCCTCTGTAGGAGAGATGGAAGGGCCTTTCTAGATGAGTGCATAGCACTGAAAGAAGACATGGCCAATATGAAAGAGATATATGTGAACTTACTATCTAACAAAGATCATCTCCTCATGGTGGCTGATATGTACCATAGTGCACTCAAGAAGGAGTAAGAAGAATCGGAGAGGCTCACTCATGAGTTGGAGATCGCCAGTAACTCATTGAAGAGAACACAAAGATCCCTTCAAGATTCAAAGTTTTAGATATGTCAAATTCAAAAGGATTTGAAGGTGTCACACATTTCATGCTACATGGAAGGAAATGTTTTGGGTATAATGGAGGAACCTCATGTGGAGGGAATCCATGAGGAAGGAGCAGATTCACAAGTGCTTGTGAAAATCTATGAGGAAGAAAATATTGGCCAAGCACTCATTGAGATTGAGGGGAAGGATGAAGTGTCCCTATCCATCAGAAATATGGATGATCACATTCAATATGTATCAACAAATAAAATTCCTTGTTCATCCATTGATTTCTTGGGTAGAGGCACCTCGGGAATGGAAATTGTGGGAGGTAAAAGGTTTAATTTCTGCAATAAATTCTTGGTTGAGACTGACATTTCCCGACATGTGAGAATCTACAAATATCTAATTTGCATCCATTGGATACCTTCCATACACATGCACATGAGGTATGTTACCACCTAAGTTGTACTTAGTGGTTTTTATCAAGTTAGCCTGGTGAACCAAACAAAGATGATTTGTTCGAACTTCAGAAGACCTTCAAAAGTGCTTATTAGAAGTGCTTGTTGTACTATATCACATGTACATACCCCCTCGAGGAGTTGTAATAAATTTTATAGCATGATAGGGTCTGTAAAACACTCGGTCTCATAGAATTTATTTGTCAAACCGATCAGCCCATGGTGATTTTTCCCTTGGTTATTATTGGTTGTTGAATAAATGACTAATTAATTATGAGTTTTTCACTTAATACTTCCAAAGTCGGGGTGGTCAGCTTGGCATTTAGGCCTATTAAGGTTATTAGAGTTTATGTGTCAATGTATAAACATGCTAGGCATTCTGGCTGAGTCATATGAGCATGTCTAAGTCCCCTAGGTTTTTAATTTTTTAATTTTTTCAATGTTTTTTATTAAAATTTAATTTTTCCAAAACTTGGGATATTTTTTAATAGTTTAATTGGAAAATTTGGTTTTGTAATAAAAGTGGGCTCAATAATCAGTTTCAGTCATGTAGGTGCTCATTTTCAAGCTAAGAGCACCCGGTAAACCTATAGATCCACTATTTCCAAGTTTTGAGTGATTTTCCATCACTTAGGTCAGAAATCCCCAAAAAATCAAATATTGATTATTTAATTGATAAATTAATTAAATAATGGAGAAAACCCAAAATCCTAAATCATTGGGATTTGCTTCAATTTGACTGAAATCAGTCTCATCGGCTTGGAATTGAATGGATCTGACAATTCCTTGACTAAAGGAGGTGATCTGGGCTGATTTGGGAGTGCACCACAACATACAATCTTGGGAATTTCTCCCTCCCTCTCTCCTCCACATGTGTGGGCTCATTTGGATGAGTTTTGGTGGATGCTTCAGTCAACAGGTTGAGGTGTCAGTCAGATAAACTCTCCAATTGATAGTTGGACTCAGTGAGACTCAGACCAGACTCAGATAGACTCAGATTAGGCCCAGATTCACTCCACATGTAGTTGCAGTCTCTCTCTCCTTGGGATTTGCGGCCCCCTAGGCTAGATATCCTATTTTTTGTATAAATAAACCATGGCTTCCTTCTTTTCGAGTTAGCTAGAGTTGGATTGAGGAACTATTGCTGTTGTAATACTATGTAATATATTTTGCTATTGGAATAAAGTGAAGCTTTGGAGGCCAAAAGGGTGTAATGCTCTTATGTGTGTGGAATTAACATTGTCTTGCAACTTTTGTTGTTACCGGTGTCTTTCTCTCAATTTCTGCATCTGAATATTGTCTGGCTTGAACGATTCAGCTGAATCAATAGGAGCATAGTTGGGTAAGTAAGAATAATTGTTTTTCAATATATCATAGCATATATGTTTGAATATTCAGATTATACACGTTTAAATAATTTTATTTGCATCTAATCCCTCTCTTTTTTCATATATCTATATCCATATCTCATAAGGTTTTTGTGCAAGATTGTTTGTTAGTTTTCAAGTAGCAGGGGTTGGATGAATTATGGATCTAGCTTGACTCCAGTGGGAATCTGACTATTTTGTGGAGGCATTTTCCCTTGGAATTCCACTAACTAGTCTCTTTTGCAGATCCATTCCAGCAACAAGCGCTCTTCTTTTCCTCTTCCTCCTTCAATCTTTTTAAAATCAGTCTGCTTACGTGTTTTGCAGATTTAAAATTGTTTAAATCTATCAATTTCATAATTCATTTTAAATATATATTTTTGTCTTAAATATCATAAACTATATCTCATTCCTAAATAAATTTTACAAGCATTCTAGATCTAGTTTTAGGGAAAATTGTCATTTTTCAAGGCTGTGAAAGTAGATCTAAAGCTTGTTGAATGCACGTTTGTTTCCTAAAAATATAAAAATTTATATTCAGAAATTTAAGTGCTTCATATTTTCTTCCCCAAAAGCAGGAAAAGATCCTAAGGAAAGATTGCTTTCCTTGGTTCTTTTTCTGCTTCTTTAAAAACTAGTTTTTACTTAGAATTTTTGGGTAAAATGTGTGTTCATCCAAAAGTACTTTTGGGTATATTTAAATGTGATAATATTACTATTTTTTATCAGGTATAACATAAAATAGGAGGAGGTTTTGTTCGAAAATAATTTTTGGACCATTCGAAACCCCCCAGGGGGTCTCCGTCTTCCCAAAATTTGAAAATTTTGAAATTTGTAAACCTTTGGTCTCCTTCTGTATAAGGACCAAGTGGATTAATTTCAGTTTTCTGATATTTAAATTTCTGCTAATAAAAATAAATTTCTCTTCGAATAGGCTCTTTCGAGGCTATTCACCATCCCCCCTGGGGGATTCGCGTTTTGTCATTTCTTACATTTTTTCATCTTTTTTCAAATATAGTGTAGTTATAATATTTAGGGGTAGTATATTTGAATTATAATCATTTTAATATTCCATATCTTGTGGTTTCAAAGTAATTTTAATACTTACCCCATGAGCCTCGTTTTGAGCCGAAAGGTGAAGAAAGGGTCGTGGTAGTCTAATTAGAAAATTGTGGTTTTATTATTTGTTTATGATTCATATACTATCATTAATTGTTTTAATAGTCACAATAAAATCAACCCCTCCTTTATTCCCCAATTGAGGTCCACTTGGACCGAAAGAGGTTCCTAGAGGGTTTTCTTTTTAATAAGAACACCTCTTTTAAAACTTACTAAAAATAACAAAGACTCCAGTGTGTATGCTCTGTACTTGGATGTGGTTCATCTAATCAGTCAAGATGCATCAAAATCACTTGAGTGACTATATTAATTAATATTCACCTCCTAAATTGACAAACCATCAAGCAAAAATGCAACGCCTCAAACGAACTGTAAACGGTGGCAAAATACCCAAAGGAGCGGGAACAATTGGAAAGTGACCTTGACGCACCGATCTCTGTCACACCCTGATGGGTGCGTTACGAAAAACACTCTCCAAGGCTCCATTCCAACCCATAAACACCTTGCAGGTAGCCGTGAAAGTTCACTTTTGGACATACTCCAAGTACCCCTCGGGTATATCTGGAGTCCCCTTTTTTGCCTAATTTAATTCATTTACATTCCACATTAATTTAAAATCTACCAAGAGACATTTGCAAAAATTTATTTCAAGTGCATGTAAGCACATTATTTTCTCTGTTGACTCCATTTAAGGAACTGGTGATTTATTTGATCAATTCTTTCGATTATATATATATTGAGTGTCATTACTGTGCTTATCTACTTTAAATATTGCATCTTGTTATCTTTTGTTTCCACTGGTTAATTTCAAAAAAACTCCTAAACAACTTAATCAATATAAACCATCACACTAAGTAATTAGCCGTAGTAATTTAATAAGGTCTAACCCCCTTAGCTTTGTTAGGAGTTAGCCTGAATGGAGGAGTCAAGAACAAGGTGACAGCCTTGACTCGAGACTTGCCCCCAAGGACACACTAAGTGGCTTGAAGATTCCTGCCACGAAACCTAGGTGTGTGAAAGGCGGAAACACTTTATGGCACCGTTATTGGGGATAAATCTTTTTATTCCCAAAGAGCAACTTTTGTTTTCTTATTTTTTTTTTTTTATTTGTTTGATGAATTCTTGGAGTAGATCTTTAATTTTCATCTAGCGACTCCACTGACCTTTTTCAGTTTTTATTTTTTACAAAGAAAAGCAAAAAATATTTTTGTGAGAGTTCTTAAATGTATATTTTTATTCTCAGATGGTGACTCCATTGAAGGGATAAAACCCTTGTTTTTCACAAATTTTTTTGACATTGATTGTGTGTAGGTGAGCCCACTTAACAATGAAATTTAAAGCTCAACTCCATTTTTTCAGTTCCAAACATTCTCCATGATCACTTATTCTTGATATGGATATTAAAAGAATAGAAATTGCTGCCCGAGCTTCCTATGATTGTCTTGCCATTGATTTCTCTAGGATCCCTAGCTTTCCTAATCGTCTCATTAGTGAAGTGACATCTACTTCCCTTCCATGCTTTCGGGGGGATAATAATGATCACTCAGCCAAATTTCATGTTATGATTTTTCTGTCACATCTGATTCAGAACAACATTCAACATGAGGAAAATATGATGGCGATGTTTGCTCAATCTCTACAAGGGGACGCTTCTTGTTGGCTTCATGAGTGTTTTACTGAGAAATCTATTATTTCTCTCGCAAAATTCTTCGAAATATTTTTGAAGCAATGGCATTATGATGGGAATGATATTAAATCATTTGATGCTAAATCATTCATTAAGACCAATTTGAAGTACTTCTTTCCTTGGAAAGAGTTTCATATGAAATATCCTGAGATATGTAGTAGCAACATGGTGTACAACACCCAACATTCATAAATCCATTATGATCCCATTACGCATGTGCATGAAGAGCCATTAATTGAAAAAATTGTTGAAGACCCTCCTCATGCAACATCAACAAAGAATAGTGATGATTGGGAATTCTTTCCTGATTATTATAGTGATGATGATCACATTTGTACTATAGATATACCTGAGGATGAAATGATTGTAGAATCTTATGGTGAAACTTATGATGAAAATCGTAATGTGCATGATGGGACTCCTACCTGTTCTCCATATAATGATGACAGTCTGGAAGGTTTACCTCCTTGTGACCATTTTTCTAAAGAAGATGAATATGAAAATGAGGACAAGTATGACTTGGAGCATGATACTGGTAATGAGGACTCCCGTATGTCTGACGAATATGTTGATGAGGACTCCTAGACAATCATGGAAAATCTAGTCTATGAAATGTATAAAGAGGAAAATAATGAACCAGAAACTACTGATGGTTTTGTTGATTCTCCTATCTATGGCATATCTAAAGGAGATAGCATGGACCATGTGTCCTTGGGAAACTTTGATATGGAAAAGGAGCATGCAGTTTATTCATATGATTAGTCTGAGCCATATATCAGTATCAGTCATGAAGACAAAGAGAACTTGATATTGGAACTTGATATCAGCAACGGGGAATCCATCACATCTGACATAGATGGTGGTGATGACTATTGGGATTTTTGTCGATATCTTATTAAGAATCCTATCTATGCTATATATGGTAAGGGGAGTGTCTATTTAGAAATTTGTGGAAGTCCAATCTAGTATACTTCCATAGAGGGAAGCATGGATCTGGAGACCTAGGAAAATCATAGTATAGAAGGCAAACATTCAAGACTCTTATATGGTCATTCAGAGTCATATCATGCAGAGCCACACAAAGGTATCAATAATGAAGACATTGATAAGCAGTGTTGTGAAAAGACAGTTGTGATACAGTCAGTGGAATATCAGTCTCAACTATCATCTTGACATATGGAGTTTCCTTATGATTTGGAGCCACTTGGGGCTTATGCAATGAGTTATCATCTGATAAGCCTTGATGATCAGTATGATGGTGTAATCAATCTGCCTCATCACTCTGATTTGTATATCAACCCTATCTAGTCATGGATAGAAGTAGCTTGCGTAAGCACCTACCAATTTGGGAAGAAGTTTGATGACATTATTCATCCCTATGATTTCCCATCCATCCCGCCCATTCCGGATCATCACGTAGGTTTGCATTCTATAAATAAGGTATCCTTACTTTGGTTGGTAGCAAAGACAAGGAAATTTTTTTATGTTAATAAATTGCTTAGGTGGTTACATTGGATTTCTGATTACACTTAACCCTTTTTATATCATGCTTAGAGTAGGAAAATAAGCTCCTTGAAAGA
>LPNX010616475.1:590972-608773 GCA_001517045.1 Pseudotsuga menziesii
GTAGTTAGATATAACAAAACTTTTCTTTCATTAGTTAGCTATATCTATTTTGTTTGAATAAATTGGTTTAATTATTCATTTGGTTTTTATATAAAGCTTGCGCTACTAAGGTTTTCTTGTCAAGTTGAGATGTTTTTATAGGGTGTATAAACCAGATATTCTGGTGTTCTCATATCCTCTCCTTGTGTTATGACCAGATCAATCACAAGTCCCACAGTTGGAGCCAAATGTTACCACCTAATTTGTGCTTAGTGGTTTTTATCAAGTAAGCCTGGTGAACCGGACAAAGACGATTTATGCAGACTTCAGAAGACCTTCGGAAGTGCTTCTTAGAAGTGCTTGTTGTAGTATATCACATGTTCATACCCCCTCGGGGGAGTTGTAATAAATGTTCTAGCATGATAGTGTCCGTAAAACACTCAGTCTCATAGAATTTATTTGTCAATCCAATCAGCCCATGGTGTTTTTTCCCTTGGTTATTATTGGTTGTTGAATAAACGACTTATAATTTCTATGCTTTTCACTCAATACCTCCAAAGTTGGGGTGGTCGGCTTGGAATTTAGGCCTATTGAGGTTATTAGAGTCTATGTGTCAATGTATAAACATGTTAAGCATTATGGTTGAGTCATATGAACATGTCTAAGTTCCCCTAGGTTTTTAATTTTTTTTAATTTTTTAATTTTTTCAATGTTTTTTATTCAAATTTATTTTTTCCAAAACTTGGGCTATTTTTTAATATTTTAATTGGAAAAATTGGTTTTGTAATAAAAGTGGGCTCAATAATCAATTTTAGTCATGTAGGTGCTCATTTTCAAGCTAAGAGCACTCAGTAAACCTATAGACCCACTATTTCCAAGTTTTGAGTGATTTTCCATCACTCAGGTCAGAAAGCCCCAAGAAATCAAATATTGATTATTTAATTGATGAATTAATTAAATAACGGAGAAAACCCCAAATCCTAAATCATCGGGATTTGCTCCGATTTGACTGAAATCATTCTCATCAGCTTGGGATTGACTAGATCTGACAATTTTTTGACTGAAGGAGGTGATCTGGGCTGATATAGGAGTGCACCACAACATGCAATCTTAGGAATTTCTCCCTCCTTCTCTCCTCCACACGTGTGGTAGATGCTTCAGCCAACATGTTGAGGTGTCAGTCAGATCAACTCTCTTATTGACTGTTTCACTTAGTGAGACTCAGATCAGACTCAGATAGACTCAGATCAAGCCCATATTCACTCCACATGCAGCTACAGTCTCTCTCTCCTTGGGATTTGTGCCCCCTAGGCTAGATCTCCTATTTTTTATATAAATAAAGCATGGTTGCCTCCTTTCTGAGTTAGCTAGAGTTGGATTAAGGATCTATTGTTGTTTTAATACTATGTAATATATTTTTCTATTGGAATAAAGTGAACCTTTAGAGGAAAAAATGGTGTAATGCTCTTATGTGTGTGGAATTAACATTGGCTTGCAGCTTTTGTTGTTACCGGTGCATTTCTCTCAATTTCTACATCTGAATCTTGTCTGGATTGAACGATTTAGATAAATCAATAGGAGTATAGTTGGGAAAGTAAGATGACTTGTTTTTCAATATCTCATAGAATATATGTTTGAACATTTAGATTATACATGTTTAAATAAGTTTATTTGCATGTAATCCCTCTCTTTTTTCATATATCTCTATCCAGATCTCGTAAGGTTTTTGTTCAAGATTGTTTGTTAGTTTTTAGGTAGCAGGGGATGGAAAAACTGTAGATCTAGCCTGAATCCACTAGGCATTTGGCTGTTTTGTGAAGGCATTGTCCCTCATCATTCCACTAACTAGTCTCTTTTGGAGATCCATTCCAGCAACAAGCGCTCTTCTTTTCCTCTTCCTCCAATGTTTTTAAAATCAGTCCAGTTACTTGTTTTGCAGCTTTAAATTGTTTAGATATTTCAATTTTATAATTCATTTTAAATAGATCTTGATGTCTTAAATCTCATAAAATGGATCTCATTCCTAAAGAAATTTTACAAGCATTCTAGATCTAGTTTTAGGGAAAATTGTCATTTTTCAAGGCGGTGAAAGTAGATCTAAAGCTTGTTGAATGCATGGTTGTTTCCATAAAATATAAAAATTTATATTCATTAATTTAAGTGCTTCATATCTTCTGCCCCAAAAGAAGGCCAACATCCCAAGGAAAGCTCGTTTTCCTTGTTTCTTTTTTCCGCTTCTTTAAAAACTACTTTTAAGTTAGAATTTTTGGGTAAAAAGTGTGTTCATCTGAAAGTACTTTCAAAGTACTTCTGGGAATATTTAACTGTGATAAGCTTGCTGGTTTTTATTAGGTATAATAGAAAAGAGGAGGAGGTGCTGTCTAGAAAGAATTTTTGGACCATTCGAAATCCCCCAGGGGGTCTCCGTCTTCCCAAAATTTCAAAATTTTGCAATTTGTAAACCTTTGGTCTCATTCCGTATAAGGACCAAGTGGATTAATTTCAGTTTGATGATATTGTAATTTATGCTAATAAAAATAAAGGTCTCTTCGAATAGTCTCTTTCGAGGCTATTCACCATCCCCCTTGGGGGGATTCACGTCTGTGTCATTTCTTACATTTTTTCATCTTTTTTTCAAATCTAGTGTAGTTCTAATCTGCAGGGGTAGTATACTTTGACTTATAATCATTTGCATATTCCATATCTCATGGTTTCTAAGTAATTTTAATACTTACCCCATGAGCCTCCTTTTGAGCCAAAAGGTGACGAAAGGGTTGTGGTAGTCTAATTAGAAAATTGTGGTTTGCTTATTTGTTTATGCTTCATCTACTATCATTAATTGTTTTAATAGTCACAATAAAATCAAACCCTCCTTGATTCCCCTATTGAGGCCCACTTGGACCGAAAGAGGTTCCCAGAGGGTTTTCTTTTTAATAAGAACACCTCTTTTAAAAATTACTAAAAATAACAAAGACTCTAGTGTGTATGCTCTGTACTTGGATGTGTTTCATTCAATCAGTCAAGATGCATAAAAAGAACTTGATTCACTAGATTGATTAGTCTTCACCTTCCAAATTGACAAACCATCAGGCAAAAATCCAACGCCTTGAACGAACTGTAAACGGTGGCGAAATAGCCAGAGGAATGGGAACAACTGGAAAGTGACCTCGAGGCACCGATATCTATCACACCCTAATGGGTGTGTAATGAAAAAAAGTCTCTGAGACTCCGTTCCAACCCACAAACACCTTGCGGGTAGCTGTGAAAGTTCACTTTTTGACATACTCCAAGTACCCCTCTGGTATATCTGGAGTCCCCATTTTTTCCTAATTTAATTCATTCACATTCCACATTAATTTAAAATCTACCAAGAGACATTTGCAAAACATTCTTTCAAGCACATGTAAGCACATTATTTTCTCTGTTGATTCCATTTAAGGAACTGGTGATTTATTTGATCAATTATTTCGATTATATATATATTGAGTGTCATTAATATGCTTATTTGCTTTAAATCTTGCATCTTGTTATCTTTTGTTTCCATTGGTTAATTTCAAAAAACTCCTAAACAACTTAATCAATATAACACCATCACACTAAGTAATTATCCTTAGTAATTTAATAGGGTCTACCGCCCTTAGCTTCGTTAGGAGTTAACCTGAATGGAGGAGTCAAGAACAAGGTGACAGCCTTGACTCGAGACTTGCCCCCAAGGACACACTGAGTGGCTTGAATATTTCTTCCACGTAACCCAGGTGTGTGAAAGGTGGCAACACTTTATGGCACTGTTTCCAAGGATAAATATTTTTATTCTCGGAGTACGAATTTTTTTTTCTTCTTTTTTGTTTTTTCTTTGTTTGATGAATTCTTAGAGTGGATCTTTAATTTTCATCTGGCGACTCCACTGACCTTTTTCATTTTTTATTTTTTACAAAGAAAAGAAAAGAATATTTTTGTGAGAGTTCTTAAATGAATATTTTTATTCTCACATGGTGACTCCATTGAAGGGATAAAACCCTTGTTTTTCACAAATTTTTTTGAGATTGATTGTGTGTAGGTGAGCCCACGCAACAGTGTAATTTAAAGCTCAACTCCGTTTTTTTAGTTCCAAACATTCTCCATGATCTCTTATTCTTAATATGGATATTAAAATAATATAAATTATTGCTCAAGCTTCCTATGATTGTCTTCCCATTGATTTCTCCAGGATCCCTGCCTTTCCTAATCGTCTCATTAGTGAAATCACATCTACCTCCCTTCCATGCTTTCGGGGGGATGATAATGATCACTTAGCCAAATTCCATGTTATGATTTTTCTCACATGAGTCAAAACAACATTCAACATGAGGATAATATGATGGCGATGTTTGCTCATTCTCTCCAAGGGGATGCTTCATGCTGGCTTCATGAGTGTTTTCCTGAGAAATCTATTACTTCCCTTGCAAAATTATTCGAAATATTTTTCAAGTAGTGGCATTATGATGGGAATGATATTAAATCATTCGATGCTAAATCATTCATTAATACCGATTTGAATTACTTCTTTCCTTGGAAAGAGTTTCATACAGAATATCCTGAGATATGTAGTAGCAACATGGTGTACAACACCCAACACTCAGAAATCCATTACGATCCCATTAAGTCTATGCATGAAGAGCCATTAATTGAAAAAATTGTTGAAGACCCTCCTCATGCAGCATCAACAGAGAATAGTGATGATTGGGAATTCTTTCATGATTATTATAGTGATGATGATCACATTTGTACTCCATATCTACCTAAGGATGAAACCATTGTAGAATATTATAGTGAGACTTATGATGAAAACCGTAATGTGCATGATGGAACTCCTACCTGTTCTCCATATAATGATGACAGTCTGGAAGGTTTACTTCCTTGTAACCATTTTTCTGAAGAATATGAATATGAAAATGAGGAAAAGTATGACTTGGAGCAGGATACAAGTGACAAGGACTGCCTTATGTTCAACAAATATGTTGATGAGGAGTCCTGGACAACCATGGAAAATCCAGTCTATGGAATGTATAAAGAGGAAAATAATGAACCAGAAACTACTAATGGTTTTGTTGATTCTCCTGTCTATGGCATATCTAAAGGAGAGAGCATGGACCATGTGGCCTTCGAAAACTTTGATATGGAAAAGGAACATGCAGTTTATCCATATATCAGTATCAGTCATGAAGACAAAGAGAACTTGATATCAGCAATGGGGAATCCATCACATCTTACATAGATGGTGGTGATGACTATTGGGATTTTTGTGGATATCTTATTAAGAATCTATCTATGCTATATCCGGTAAGGGGAGTGTCTATTTAAAAATTTGTGGAAGTCCAATCTACTATACTTCCGTAGAGGGAAGCATGGATCTGGAGGCCTAGGAAAATCATAGTATAGAAGAGCAGCATTCAAGACTCTTATATGGTCATTCAGAGTCATATCATGCAGAGACGCACAAAGATATCAATAATCAAGACATTGAGAAGAAGTGTTGTGAAAAGACAGATGTGATGCAATCAGTGGAATATTAGTCTCTACTATCATCTTCACATATGGAGTTTCCTTATGATTTGGAGCCGCTTGGGGATTATGCAATGAGTTATCATCTGATAAGCCTTGATGATCAGTATGATGGTGTAATCAATCTGCCTCATCACTCTAATTTGTATATCAACGCTATCCAGTCATGGATAGAAGCAGCTTGCATAAGCACCTACCAGTTTGGGAAGAAGTTTGACGACATTATTAATTCCTATGATTTCCCATCCATCCCGCCTATTCCATATCATCACACTGGTTTGCATTCTCTAAATAAGGTATCCTTACTTTGGCTAGTAACCAAATACAAGGAATTTTTTTTATGTTAATAAAATGTTTAGGTGGTTCCATTGGATTTTTTATTACACTTAACCCTTTTTATATCATGCTTACAGTAGGAAATTAAGCTCCTTGAAAGAGAGCATTTACTTTCTGCATTTATATTTTGTACTTAGATATAACAAAAATTTTCTTTCATTAGTTATCTATATCTATTTTGTTTCAATAAATTGTCTTAATTGTCCATTTGGTTTTTATATAAATCTTGTGCTACTAAGGTTTTCTTGTCAAGTTGAGATGTTTTTACAGGATGTATAAACCAAAGATTCTGGTGTTCTCATATCCTCTCCTTGTCTTATGAACATATAAAGCACATGTCCCACAGTTGGAGCCAAATGTTACCACCTAAGTTTTACTTAGTGCCTTTTATCAAGTTAGCCTGGTGAACCAGACAAATATGATTTGTTCATACTTCATAAGAACTTTGAAAGTGATTCTTAGAAGTGCTTGTTGTACTATATCACATGTTCATACCCCCTCAGGGGAGTTGTAATAAATTTTCTAGCATGATAGTGTCTGTGAAATACTCGGTCTCATAGACTTTATTTGTCTATCTGAACAGCCCAGGGTGTTTTTTCCCTTGGTTATTATTGGTTGTTGAATAAATGACTTATAATTTCTTAGCTTTTCACTCAATACCTCCAAAGTTGGGGTTGTTGGCTTGGCATTTAGGCCTATTGAGGTTTTTAGAGTCTATGTGTCAATGTATAAAAATGCTAAGACTTATGGTTAATTCATATGAACATGTCTAAGTCCCCCTAGGTTTTTAATTTTTTTAGTGTTTTTTATTAAAATTTAATTTTTCCAAAACTTGGGCAATTTTTTAATAGTTTAATTGGAAAAATTGGTTTTGTAATAATAGTGGGCTCAATAATCAGTTTCAGTCATGTAGGTGCTCATTTTCAAGCTAAGAGAACTCGGTAAACCTATAGACCCACTATTTCCAAGTTTTGAGTGATTTTCCATCATTCAGGTCTGAAAGCCCCAAAAAATCAAATATTGATTATTTAATTGATGAATTAATTAAATAATGGAGAAAACCCCAAATCCTAAATCATTGGGATTTGCTCTGATTTTACTGAAATCAGTCTCATCGGATTGGGATTGACTAGATTTGACAATTCCTTGACCGAAGGAGGTGATTTGGGCTGATCTGGGAGTGCACCACAGCATGCAATCTTGGGAATTTTCCCCTCCCTCTCTCCTCCATATGTGTGGGCTCATTTGGATGAGTTTTGGTGGATGCTTCAGTCAACAGGTTGAGGTGTCAGTCAGATCAGCTCTCTGATTGATAGTTGCACTCAGTGAGACTCAGATCAGACTCAGATAGACTCAGATTAGGCCCAGATTCACTCCTCATGCAGCTGCATTCTCTCTCTCCTTGGGATTTGTGCTCGCCCTAGGCTTGATCTCGTATTTTTTGTATAAATAAAGCATGGCTTCCTCCTTTCCGAGCTAGCTAGAGTTGGATTAAGGAGATATTGTTGTTGTAATACTGTGTAATATCTTTTGCTATTGGAATAAGGTGAAGATTTGGAGGCTAAAATGGTGTAATGCTCTTATGTGTGTAGAATTAACATTGTCTTGCAGCTTTTTTTTTTACCGGTGTCTTTCTCTCAATTTCTGCATCTGAATCTTGTCTGGCTTGAACAATTCAGCTGAATCAATAGGAGTATAGTTGGGCAAGTAATATTACTTGTTTTTCAAAATCTAATAGCATATATTTTTGAAGATTCATATTATATATGTTTAAATAAGTTTATTTGCATGTAATCCCTCTCTTTTTTCATATATCTCTATCCTGATCTCATAAGGTTTTTGTGCAGTATTGTTTGTTAGTTTTCAAGTAGCATGGGTTGGACAAAATGTGGATCTAGCTTGAATCCATTGGGCATCCAATTATTTTTTGAAGGCATTGTCCCTCAGAATTCCACTAACTAGTCTCTTTTGGAGATCCATTCTAGAAACAAGCGCTCTTCTTTTCCTCTTCCTGCTTCAATCTTTTTAAAATCGGTCTGGTTACTTGTTTTGCAGATTTAAAGTTGTTTATATATATCAATTTCAGAATTCATTTTACATAGATATTTATGTCTTAAATATCATAAACTAGATCTCATTCCTAAATAAATTTTACAAGCATTCTAGATCTAGTTTTAGGGAAACTTGTCATTTTTCAAGGCTGTGAAAGTAGATCTAAAGCTTGTTGAATGCATGGATGTTTCCTTAAAATATAAAATTTTATACTCATAAATTTAAGTGCTTCATATTGGCTGCCCTAAAAGAAGGACAAGATCCCAAGGAAATCTTGTTTTCCTTGGTTCTTTTTTTGCTTGTTTAAAAACTAGTTTTAACTTAGAATTTTTGGGTAAAACGTGTGTTCATCCAAAAGTAATTTCAAAGTAATTTTGGGAATATTTAAATGTGATACAATTTATTTTTTTTAGGAGGTATAACAGAAAAGAGGAGGAGGTGCTGTTCGGAAATAATTTTTGAAGCATTCGAAAACTCCCAGGGGGTCTTTGTCTTCCCAAAATTTCAAAATTTTGCAATTTGTAAACCTTTGGTCTCATTCCGTATAAGGAACAAATGGATTAATTTCAGTTTTCTGATATTGTAATTTCTGCTAATAAAAATAAATATCTCTTTGAATAGGCTCTTTCGATCCTATTCACCATCCCCCCTGGGAGGGATTCGTGTCCGTGTCATTTCTTACATTTTTTCCTATTTTTTCAAATCTAGTGTAGTTATAATCTACAGGGGTAGTATAATTTGACTTATAATAATTGTCATATTCCATATCTCTTGGTTTCAAAGTAATTTTAATACTTACCCCACAAGCCTCCTTTTGAGCCAAAAGGTGAAGAAAGGGTCGTGGTAGTCTAATTAGAAAATTGTGGTTTGCTTATTTGTTTATGCTTCATATGATATCATTAATTGTTTTAATAATCACAATAAATTAAACCCCTCCTTGATTCCCCGATTGAGGTCCACTTGGACCGAAAGAGGTTCCTGGGGGGTTTTCTTTTTAATAAGAACACCTTTTTTAAAACTTACTAAAAATAACAAAGACTCCAGTGTGTATGCTCTGTACTTGGCTAGGGTTCATCTGATCAGTCAAGCTGTGTCAAAAGAACTTAAGTGACTAGATTAATTAGTCTTCACCTCCCAAATTGACAAACCATCAAGAAAAAATGCAACGCCTCGAACGAACTGTAAACGGTGGCAAAATACCCAAAGGAGTGGGAACAACTGGAAAGTGACCTCAAGGCACCGATCTCTATCACACCCTGATGGGTACGTTATGGACAAAACTCTCCAAGGCTCCATTCTAGCCCACAAACACCTTGCAGGTAGCCGTGAAAGTTCACTTTTGGACATACTCCAAGTACCCCTCGGGTATACCTGGAGTCCCCTTTTTTTTCCTATTTGAATTCATTCAGATTCCACATTAATTTAAAATCTACCAAGAGACATTTGCAAAACATTCTTTCAAGTGCATGTAAACACATTATTTTCTCTGTTGACTCCATTTAAGGAACTGGTGATTTATTTGATCAATTCTTTCGATTATATATATATTGAATGTCATTACTGTGCTTATTTGATTTAAATCTTGCATCTTGTTATCTTTTGTTTCCACTGGTTAATTTCAAGAAACTCCTAAACAACTTAATCAATATAACACCATCACACTAAGTAATTAGCCTTAGTAATTTAATAGGGCCTACCCCCCTTGCCTTCATTAGGAGTTAGCCTGAACGGAGGAGTCAAGAACAAGGTGACAGCCTTGACTCGAGACTTTCCCCCAAGGACACATTGAGTGGCTTGAAGATTTCTGCCACGTAACCGAGGTGTGTGAAAGGTGGAAACAAGGTGCATTCTAAATTTTTTATGCTTGAGGAATTTTGGGATGCAGATGAGGAGTTCCAAACACATGGACATTGCCTGAGAAAGGATAATTTTTCTCATGAAAGGAGTTCTATTTTGAATGAAGAGTCAAAAGAAATGCCTTGTGTTGGACCCTCCCATGATAGGTTTGATGCATGCATACATTTTGCAAAGAGATGTTCAGCTATGATTTATTCCAGACACCTATGGCCTCCAACATACATAGGGATGAAAATTGGGTGAAGGGAATTTTCCCATTGATGCCACATGAGGAGCAATAGGCTCCCACATATTCCATTGATGACTTAAGGGTTCAACCATGTGGTTTGAAAATTTCACCGCTCCCTTTCTTTATGAACAAGAAACACCATAGGCATCTATTTGATGTATTCATAATGGATGGCCATGCATGGAAGTTCCACTGAATCAGTTAGGTGGAACAAGGAGTAGAATGTTGAGTTTTTGCACCAAAACAAAGATAGAAGACGAGGAATTCCATGTATGGAGGGAGAATATCAGAAACGTTCAGCTTGGCATGGGGAGAGATGAACTTCCAGTGTTGTGGTATGATTTTCACATCCTCGTTTGCATCCTTGGTGATGATTTTTTTTTGTTATTATTAATGATTGGAAGTAGGTAGGTAATACCTTGGGATATTGCAATTCTTAGGAATGACAGATTTCCAAAAGGAGTAGCATTTGTATCCTTGTAGAGGAGGCAGTGGGATCCAAGCATTCTACTTAGTGACCTTAACTATGTTGATGTATTTGTAACTTCAAAATGTATTCATTTGTATATCTTATGTCTTGTACCCCGATGTTTATTTTGGGAAGTGTCTGTAATGTATTTGAGTCATGTCATGCCCCGATGTTCCCATCAAGAGATTCAATAATGTAAACAAGTCATGTCAAGTCATTGTGGGTAAGCCTCCTATTGTTCAAGGGTTAAAGTCCACACAGTTTCGGGACCCTAGGGTTATTAGACTCTCCTAGAGAAGTTGGACCTAGTGAGTTATTGTCAAGTTGGAAATTAGTATAAATAGAGAGTGAGCCTCTCTATTTATCACACACTCATTCACACTCAGTTGTAGCACATAGCTGAGGAAGCAGAAGTTGTTGGGGCTAGAAATAAAGAGGCCACTGCTATCAAAAGATCATCTTACTATTTTTGGGGTTTTACTTTTGGTGCTGATTCTATCTCTGAGGAAGTTGCGGGGATTTCTCCATTTATGGTTTCCTCAAGGAAAACCATTGTGTTCATTGTCTCTTGTGTTTGATTGCTGTGCTTGTTATTCTCTCAGTTAAAGATCCTAATATAATGCTAACTTAAATGATAAAAATATAACATGGTATCAGAGCTAACCGGAGAAGAAGACATTGTGCAGCTACGGAAACTAGGGCTTCCTACTTTTTGGATCTCTCTCCACACATTTTCAGCAAAAGAAGGTTGGGTTGACTCTCCTCCCTAGGGCGCATCTTTCTGTTGAAGCGGAATCTGATTCTGAGCATTTTCATTTTTTGACCCAACACTGCTACCAGAAATTAAAGCTTTCCACATAAGTGGAATTTTTGATTGAGCCTAGGCACGGATTAATCTCCTCCTAAAAATTGAAGTTTAGAGATCAAGATCAAAGAATTTGGTTGGACAGAACTTTGGAAAATCCAAACCCTAATCTACTCCTAAACCAGCACTACAGAAATTCAACTCCAAATCTAGATCTGACATCTTGACCTGGTAAGATCTAAATCTTTTGTATTTCCATTTGAGGTTCTCAGTTAATATGTCTCACCATACCAAGCTTGATGAAAATCTTGAGGGAGTTGATAACTTCTAAGCCTGGAAGTATAGGATCTCCCTGGTCCTAGAAGAAAATGAGTTGGACTGCTATATCAATGAGGAGGTTCTAGTTCGAGAGGGAGATGAGGCTAAGGCCTTACACAAGAATAAATTGGTCATGGATAAGAGGATTATTGTTGATTCAATCAAGGATCACCTCATAACCCACGTGTCCTCCCTAAAGACACCTAAAGATATGTTTGATTCCCTAACCAAACAGTTTGAAGGGAAGAACATAAACCAGAAAATGACTCTGAGAAACCAACTGAAGAATGTAAAGATCCAGAATGCATAAACCATCCAATCTTACTTTATGAGGGTATCTCGGATTAAGGAACAAATAGAAGTAGTAGATGAAGAAGTGGAAAATGTAGAGATTGTGATGACCACCTTGAATGGTCGACCTAGGGCATGGGACTATTTCATTCAAGGGATCTATGCGAGAAAGAAGCTATTCAAGTTCAACAGACTATGGGAAGAATGCTCTCAAGAACAAGCTCAGATAGCAGCTTGAGAAGAAATGATGGGAAGTGAAGATAAAGCTCTCACAGTCCAAACCAAGAAAACCAGAAGGGACCATCATCACTCCAAAGGTAAAATTTCACACTCTAGGAGAGATATGTCTACTATTAGATTTTACACACGTGATGAGAAAGGTCACATATCCAAATACTTCCCTAACAAAGGGAACTCAAAGAAGAAAAGAGGAAATAAGAGAAGACATCCTGCTCTTGCTGCAGAGAATGATGAACCTTCCACAAAGAGAATCAAACAAGAAAGTGATGATTATTCAAGTGATGAAGAATATGCATTGATTTCCTCTCTCATTGGAACTGTCTCACATGGAAGCAATGATTAGCTTATAGACAGTGGTGCTTCCAAACATATTACAGGTTTCAAAGAATCATTTGTGAAACTATCCAAACATGAGTCACCTCACAATGTGAAACTTGGGGATGACTACCAGTATCCAATAAAAGGTAGTGGTGAATCCTCCTATAAGCTAGACTCTGGAAAGTCTATGAAGATGAAAAATGTATTGTTTGTACCAGGACTAAAGAAGAACCTCCTCTCCATATTTGCATTGGATGCAAAAGGAATGAGGGTTGCTTTTGTAGATGGCCAAGTTCTTATGTGGCAAAAGGGAAATACTTTTGATGATGCAATAGTGATTGGGGAACAAGAAGGAGGTCTATACAAATTGAAGGTCCAACCAGAACAAGCTTTGGTTCATGACTCAGTAGAACCAAATGAACTTTGGCATAGAAGGCTTGCACATGTGCATTATAGAGCACTACCACTTGCAATCAAAGCTGTTGAAGGTCTTCCAGAAATACGGACAAAACATGATGGTGTTTGCAAAGGATGTGCAAAAGGAAAGAACACAAAGAAGACATTTCCAAGTAGTGAGAGCAAGGCAAAAGGAATCTTCGAAATAATCAACTCCGATGTATGCGGTCCAATGTCATCTAGTTCATTAGGCGGGTATGTATACTATGTTTCTTCTATTGATGAGTTTTGTAAGAAGACATGGATATAATTTATGAAGAACAAAGATGAAGTATTCAGAAAGTTCAAGGAATTCAAAGCCTTGATCAAGAACCACACAGAAAAGAGGATCAAGATTTTTCGATCAGATAATGGTGGAGAATTCACATTGAATGAATTCAAAGACTTATGCAAAGATTCAGGGATTAAGAGGGAGTTAACCACTCCATATAATCCACAATAGAATGGAGTTACAGAAAGGAAGAACAGAATGATCATGGAAGCTATAAGTGTCATGCTTCATGATCAACATCTTCCCATGCATATATGGGCAGAAGCTTCCAAAACAGTGGTGTATGTATAGAACCGTACTCCACATAGAGTACTCGAGAATAAGACACCTAAAGAAGTTTTTTCCAGCAAGAAACTAGAATTCAACCATCTCATAATATTCGACTATCGAATGTACATACACATTCTAAAAGAAAAGAGGACAAAGTTAGATCCTTCGGGAAGGAAGGGTATATTTGTGGGATACTCGGAAATCTCAAAGGCTTACAGAATATACTTCCCATGATTCAAGAAGATAGACATCATCAGGGATGTAATATTTGACAAAGACTCAGCTTACAACTAATACATAAAGAGACCTGCTGAAGAACCTGAAGAAATAGAATCACCCAGAATTCATGACACAACCATGAACGAACAATATCAAGAAGAAGATCGAGAAATAGAAGAACCTCAAGAACCTATAGATCCACCTCAGGAGAAGAATCCTCACAAGAGGAAACCTGCTTGGGTACGAGAAGCTATCTAAGGTGTAGAAAGATATGGGGCTCTAGAAGAATCACACAGAGAAATGAAAAGAACCAGTTCTTGTTCCAGTTATGTAGCCTTCTTATGTGATTTCATTGATAAAGAACCTTCCAACTATGAAGAAGCGACAGAAAAGGAAGAATGGAAGGATGCTATGATCGAAGAGAACCAATCAATCATGAAGAATGATGTTTGGGATGTTGTACCAATACTTGAGGGGAAGTTTGTGGTGACTTCCAAATGGATCTACAAGATCAAGCATGCTGCAGATGGCAGCATAGAAAAATATAAAGCAAGATTCGTGGCTCGTTCCTTCTCCCAGAAATAAGGAATAGATTATGAAGAAACTTTTGCACCTGTAGCAAGATACACTTCCATCAGATCAGTACTTGCTCTGGCTGCAGTGATGAAATGGAATATGTAATGTCCCCTTTTTGGAATTTTTTAAATGACCAATTATTTCACTTTTTCCCCAATTTTGACCTTAACTAGTTTTGATGTCTAGACCTCCAAATTGACCCAAATTCTTCCAAATTTTATATGAAGGTACATGACTGATAATATAACTTAAATATCATGCTAATCTATATTTTTTTACCTCCAAATTATTTCTGAAAACTTGTTTAATGTTCTGTTCAAAGTAGGAGTCTTTACTAGCAAATTGGGGCTCCAATTCCCCTTGGGTAATTGCTGGAAATAGCTTCACAAATGATCCCAAAGTCACTTGAATTTCTGAACATAGGATGGGTATGTGTAAGGTACATTTTCCAAGTCTCGTATGCATCATGTTTTAGTTTATACAATCTGTTATGACTCTTTCCAAAACAACTCCCAAGTCACAATTTTGACCCTTGGGGAAAATGCACCAAATCTTCTCCCAATGCAATAAAAATGAGTAAAATGGCTTCCAATTCTTAAGTACTGAACATGAGACTTGAAATAAACATTATATGCAGTCCATACATCATACATTTATCATATATACATTTCTCCATTCGAAATAATAAGCATTACCATGGCATATATCAAAATGCAATGGAAATGGTCATTGTTTGCTCATTAAAAGTCATTTTGACATACAAATCTTGGGAATTTCGATTTGAAAATTTATGAGAATGAAAAAAATATCATATTGAACTGATTAAAATCATAAATGTACAATTAAAGGGTCTCTCAATTTGAAATCATCAGCATTACAATGGTTCACAACAAGATAGTGGGGAAATGACACTATTTCTTCATTGTTCAAAATTTTTACATGAATTCTTTTGGATATTTCAACCTGATAATATTATAAACATGAAATATAGAGCATATAAATCATCACATAATATAATTATCAATATAATATTTCCCAAAGATATCAATAGCTCACCTAAAGCGCAATCCCTCCATTGGCATGAATATGGTGTGAAAACTAGAAATAGTTAAGAGAGAGTGATGCCATAGAAGAATCCACATGATTTCCTGTATATTAAACCTGAAAATAAGACTCCATTAAATCTCCATGAAAACCCTTAGTGGCCTTTCCAAACACCAACTAGGATGGGAATCTTTCACCCTCGAAATTGGCTTAAGCAAGAAAACTAGTCATCCACTAGCTCTCACAATTCACAAATGAGAAAAAGATTTTTCTCATGGATGATACCTATATTTTATAAAAATTATTGGTATTCTAAGTTTTCAAATCCATCCATAAACCAAAGCCAAGTCGAATTGGTGTGGTTTCTCATGCTATGCCATGTGGCCTCTCTCTTCACCTTCCCTCTTATCCCAAATTTGAGTAGGAGCCGCTTGGCCTTATCCAACTCCCAAATTCGACCTATAAGATGCTCTATTCATTAATAAAATTTTATTATGTCAGCATTCCATCCTTCATATCTGACTTGTGTCATAATTGTCATAGAATCTCCATCATTGGTGTCATAGATGTCATAAATGTAAGGGGAATCTAGCCAAGTGTCCATAAAACTCCCATTTGGCTCTTCCTCTCCCATGTAAGTTACAATACATCCCAAATTATACATATGAATTATATGGACAATTATATTAACCTCATAATCCATCCCAAAACATTAGGCTTCCCATTTATTCGAATTTTCAAGAGAAAGATACCATTTAACATAGGAATTCTAGCGAGTGTGGTCCCCATAGTCTCCATGTGTCTTCATGCTACATTGCCAATTACATTTTATCTTGTATTTATTTAATAATATAAATTATTAAATATTTATCCCATTATAATGTCTAAATATCATTTATTATCCCCCTTATTCCAAATCTGAAAGCTTCCACCCCCAAGCTAGGAAACTAGTGATTTTCCACCTTGGCAATTATTTGACTTTTAGCATCCCTTTCACAAATTTCATGAATATGGAAAATGTGGGCCATTGTGACCCAATGTAAAATTTGGGACATTACAAATCCTCCCTTCCCAATATTGCTTGTCCTCAAGAAATTTCAAACATGGTTGTTGAAGAACCTGCTTTCTGTATGATTCTTTGAAGTTGCCACTGAGCTACCCACCTTGAGTCTTTGATATTCCATGAATATTTCATAGAGGAACCACCATGATTGATTCTACATTGCTCTGATTAAAATAAACTTATTAAGTGGGGAATCCATCTCTCATACTGCTTGTTTCCCGAAGAATTTGGAATCAATGGGACTAAAAATTGTCTCGGGGTCCCATTGCTTGCATTGCACTCCAACAATTAAGAGTGCTCTCCAACTCATACCATTAGGAAAGAGAATTCCTGGATTTCATTTTATTTTATTAATTCTTCCAAACATCATGAGGGCATAATATATATCATCAAATTATATAACAACATAATAAGAATGTACATCAAGGAGGTGCCTCACCAAGAAATCATGAAAGTGCTTATACCTCCCAGTGAGTAGACTACCATTTGCCAAGTACATACATGCTTCAAGTGACCAATCAAATCCAATCCAATGACATAGGTGAGTATCCCATGTCCTATAATTCTGCTACAAAAATAAGTGATATCCATCAAAATATTCATCCATGTATTCTTTCATCCCATAACTGAATGACGAATCTCCACTCAAATTTGAACCAAATAGTGAGAAACATAAATAAGGAGACTTCAAATGACTCAAATAAGTCTTACCCATACATCCATAAATGAGTGAATCATAAATATATAACAATGTATGTGGCTGGTAAAAAAAATATTCTCCTATCATAAGTCTATTCACCCTAGTGTTGTATGAAGTTCCTCCAACATCAAACAAACCAAGTGTTGAGCAATAAAAACCATGAGTCTTCAAGTGACTCAAATGCATATCATAGGTGCATGCATGTAGGTGTGCATCATTAGAAAGTAACAAATAATGTTGATGAAAATGTGAATAATAATTTCCTACAATAATTCCATCATCAAAAGGTGAAATATAATGTCCATGCTCTTCATGTGGCACTATCAAAAAGAAACCTTTCACCCATACTTCGTTAGGATGACTACTGTAAAATTTAGAAGTGTAGGATGTAGGAGAAAGAACCAAATCACCCAAACAAATGATCAGTAAGTGAAAAATTGTCATAATCTGAAGTATCCATATGGGTAGGATTATTCACCTCCCTAGAAAATGCAAAAATTTCCTTATGGGTTGGTTCCAAGTTGTTGGAATTATGCACTTCTTCAAAAATTGTGTAACCATTTTCAAGAGGCAACTCAAGTTCCTCTTCCACCATTACTAGTGATTGGATCTCATCAATATAATCCTCAAGTACATCAAGAACCTACAATCTTTCATGTTTATCATGATCCATCATGTCATGAGAATCCTCCAAGCAATCTACCTTATGAAAATCTAAAACATCGGAGGAAAAACAAGTGTCTTGCAACTTTTCAAGAAGTTGCTCA
>LPNX010616536.1:6728-18491 GCA_001517045.1 Pseudotsuga menziesii
AATGTCCTTTTTTCCAGCCATACCTTAAACGGATAATGATCCAGCAAAAACTCGCAGATCCAATGGCTTCAAACTTACCCGAAATCCTCTGCCTCCACCAGCGATTCTGTGACCTGTAGCTGCTCTTCTTCTTGCCTGCGCACTCTTGGGAAACTGTTTCTAACCAAACCCGTACCCACACCCAGGAAAATATTGTTGCAATGGACAAAGAGGCTTCAAACCCTTGCTCCAATTGCAAACTGTGCTTCAAACCCTTGCTCCAACTTCGGGCATTGAGCGTGCAGGTCATCAACAATTGCAAACTATGCTTCAAACCCTTGCTCCAACTTTGGGCATTGAGCGTGCAGGTGATCAACAATTGCAAACTGTGCTTCAAACCCTTGCTCCAACTTCGGGCATTGAGCGTGCAGGTGAACAATTGCAGACTGTGCGAGTGCGGGAGGGAAGGAAGAATGAATTTCACATATCCCCTTTTTGTTCCCCGATGATATTAGTGTCTTATGCTAATGTTTGGGAAGGAGATAAACCTCCATAGGGTCCATAACTTTGTGTGTGTGTACATTTAAATATTACAATATTAAATATTGTACTTTTTTTTCTTCTGAATTTTAAACATATGATATAGTTTGAAACATAAGTGGACCTAAGCACACTATGATGCCTTTGCATACTAGATGTATTCTATTGTAGTTCCCATGTTTGATGTGCCATAGTTCACATATATGACCTATTATGCCTTTGATTTGAAAACATTGGAATGTGAACCTATATTCCATGACTATGTGGTATCTATTCCATCAATTTAACCTAAGACTACACCTGGCCTTATCTATAATTTGTATGCCACAACCATGATCCATTAAGGTTTATGGGACTTGCACATAGTATTGCTAGAAACAATTATGTCCTTTTATTTCCATATGAACACATGGATAATGTTTGTCTAGTATTCCAACTTACCACTAGACTATAGTTTGATGGACTTGATAGGAGGAATTGTTCATGAATCCTTTATGAGACTATTATCTTCATTTATATATCAATAATTTTCTAACTTGTCTTGTGGACATCATCCATCCCAAGGTTCTTATGTTTTTTCATGTTTTTTACTTTATGTAGTGTTATTTTTTATGATAAATAAGGATTTTTGTAAGTATACATCAATATTATCAATTGCAATGGTTGTAAATTTAAGTTCCCTCCTGATTTTCTCTACACTATTAGGATGTATGGGATTGATTCTATAGTATTCAATAGTTGTCCATAGAGTTAAATTAAAGTGTTACTAATAGAAAATCAAGAGTGGTATATATATATATATATTAGTCTTAGAATCTCTCTAATTGGCAGTAACATGCAATTCCTGAATTGTAGCCACTGTTTGATAATTATTTATGAGGCAGTCTAATAATTACATAATCATATAGTCCAATTTGAAGAAAGCAAAAGATTTGAATTGGCTAGTTTCAATTAAGATTCTTCAATTTTCTTGAGTAGCTATAGAGGTAAGTTTGGTGAGGAAACATAAGAATAGTTTAAATTTATATGTATGGAAAATACAATTTCTTTATATATTTAATGTTTCTATTACATGTTCCATTATTCCTCTTTATTGTGCAAAACAATTACTAGTTTAGGCCTTTCAATGACCATTTCCTCATGGTCTAAAGATGACATCAACATGTGTAGGGACCACTTCTTGAGTCATATAAACTATACTAATTTTCATATTGACAATACCTATATGCTTATTTTAAGATTGAAATCCAAAAGACTTGATCTAAATTTTATCTAGCGTATATTTTTTAAATGAAAAATCAATTTAAGTTCCGTCGCTTAAGCGACGCTTTCTAGGCTAGCCGTCGCTTAAGCGACGCTTATGAGCCCCGCCGTCGCTTAAGCGATGCTTATGACCAAAATTAAAAAAAAAAAAATTAACTTTCTGATTTTTGGTAGGTTTAAAAGAAAAAATCCACGTGCCGTCGGACTCTTTGGATTGAAATGTAGTAGTGAGAGAGTGGTATTCTGAGATGGATGCCTTCCTTCTCTCGCAAAACTTTTAGAGATGTAGATCAGATCCAAATGTGTATTTACAGCAGCATGATGGTCATATAATTATCATTGTTCTAATTTGTTGATGACTTACTGATCACAGGTAGCACAATTGCCTCCATTTCAGCCATCAAAACTACTCTCCACAATGCCTTTGAAATTAGTGATTTGGGGCTTCTAAAACAATTTTTGGGGATCAAAATCGAGCAAAATTATGATGGGATTATGGTCACTTAGTAAAAATACATTTAATACCTGTTATTTAAGTTTAACATGGCTGAATGTAGGCCTACACCATTCCCTTTCTTTTCAGGGATCATCCTTGAAGAAGGAAAAAGCACACCTCCCATGGACTGCACTATCTATCGACAACTGATTGGTAGCTTGTTGTATTTGACACATTCTAGGCCTGATATTTGTTATGCCATGAATTCTATATCAAGATACATGCAGCAGCCTCATGATATTCATTGGAAGGCAGCCAAGAGGATCCTCCAGTACATTCAGGGAACCAGGACCTACGGCATTCACTATGCTGTAGACTCCGAGCTAGAGCTGGTTGGATACACAGATTCCGATTGGGCGGGTGATTCTATTGATCAGAAGTCAAATTCCGGATATGTATTCATGTTTGGTGGTGGCCCTATTTGCTGGTCAAGCAAAAATCAGGCTGCCATAGCACTATCTTCAGTAGAGGCAGAGTATCGAGGAGCGGTGAATGCTTGCATCCAAGCAGTTTGGTTGCAAGGCATTCTTTCAGAGTTTGATATTGGTAGTACTTTGTCCACTGTCCTCTTTTGTGACAACCAAAGTGCTATTAAGATATCCATGGATCCAGCTACCAGGCAGAGGACCAAACATGTATAGATTCACATGCACTACATCAAGGAGCTAGTGCATGACAGGACTATCATTCTTCAATATTGCCCGACTGATGAGCAGATTGCAGACATCTTCACCAAGATCTTTTCAGAAAAGAAGTTGACTTACCTCTGTTCACTATTGGGGGTGAGTTCATCAGGGTGATCCAGACTACTTTCAGTGTTGGGGGGGGGGGTTCCCACTGGGTTTTCCCTCTTTTCCTCACTTAGTTTGTTTTGAGCATTGTTTTTCAGTTTCAGCATTGTACAGGGTGACCTATGGCCTTAGTTTCTAGGGCCCTAGAATTTTTATGCATATATGTTTTCTAACTCCTCCTGAGTATAGCATAAGGGGGGGTGTTGGAGACATTTACCATCATACACACTATTTTGGTCAAATTGGCCTAGTTAAACCACTATCCTAAGTTTAATTGACATCAGTGGAGCATTGATTTCCATCATCCCAGTCACACCCACGCCTACCTACAGTCAAGGAGGCTAACTTAGCCTTCTCCTACAGTCAAGGAGGCTAACTTAGCCTTATCCTATAGTCAAGGAGGCTAACTAGAGCACTCCGGGAGTGATCTGTGTGACATTAATGCACCTAATTGCTAACTGGTGGTTCAACCAGTCAGTTACAGTTAGTTAAGGCGCCTCCAGTCATTAAATATATTATTTAATGATTATTTATTATTATTTAATGAACTGGAGTCAACAAGGCGCCTCCACCAACTTCTAATGGTTAGTTCAGCTTCAGTTAACCTCATTAGGGTTCATTGGAGTCATGCAGCACTAGCACTAGATGGTTGGATTGCTATGACATGTGTTTGATCTCCTTCAGTTGAGATTCATTCACTTATTGCACTCCGACTTTAGTTAGGGTTTGGTGAGTCAATTAGGGTTTTGGTCAAGTGGTTAACTGATTGTGATAGCATGGCTAAGAGTCAGTTAAGCTAGACTCACTCACTAAATTCGAATTGTCTCCTTAGGTATTCGAATTATTCATGGATTTAAGCCATTGCTCAGCATGGGAATTGTAACCCTTAATTGTTTATTAAATATACAAAGGGGAAACCATTTCTGGTTCTGATTATTTCCAATTCATGAGTATTTGTTAATTATTCTTTGATGATTTTGATTCCTAGTTCCTAGATCATGTGCAAGAATTAATAGAGTATAGCAAAACCCTATCATGATTTGTATGCTTCTGATTCATGAGCTGTAAAATGTTTGGGAGTGATAAAAGATATGGTTGTCAGTTTGGCTCATTTACCAATGAAGAGTGTGATTATGGATGTGGTAGTAGCAGACATTACACCTAAATTTGGATTACTTCTTTCTAGATCTTGGGCAAAGAAAGTTGGTGGAACTTTACAAATGGATTTAACATATGCTACTATTCCTGTGTTTGAAGGAGAAAACAGAAGGTTGTACAGAGAACTACAATTTTCCTATATTGTGATAGATGACAAGAACCCTACAAATCATCCCCTATATGCTATTGATAAGGATATGGCTACTTGTATGTTACATTTTAGTGATGATGATAATACTATTGGTTTGTTACTAGTTGAAACGGAATAGCCAGTTAAATGCAGTAGGGAACAAGAAGATGAAATTTGGCAATTATACTTTGATGGATCATTTTGTAAGGAAGGTGCTGGAGCAAGGGTTCTTTTAATATCTCCTGTTGGTGAAACAATAAAGCTGATGTACAAATTATAATTTATTACCACCAGTAATACTTCTGAATATGAAGCTTTGCTATTAGGTTTGAAAGCTACTAAAGATTTAGGCATTCAGCAAATTTCTGCATATGGTGACTCCGAGTTGGTTGTTCAGCAGGTGAGGAACAACTATCAAGTGAAACAAGATTTGCTGAAAGTATACCAAAATGAGGTATGGGATATGATTGATAATTATTTTGTAGCTTTTAACATTACCTATATTCCTAGGGACCATAATCAGACTGTTGATTCATTGGCCTTAGCAGCCACACATTTTTGAATTCCCAAAACCACACAGCTAAAGTATCCTATTGAGGTTAGGTACATACCTTCTGCGCTTGATAATGTAAAGCAGTGGAATGTTTTCGAAGATGACGTTGAAATAAAAATATTTTTGGATCTTATAGATTTCTAATTCCTTGATTGATCAAGAAGAAGATGATGAGGATGAAGAGTTTGAAGATATTGCTGAAAATGAAATTGTTAGCCACAAGATTATTGAACTTAAAGGTAATTTCATTCCTAAAGGTTTGGTGCCTTTAGAAAGGATATTTTCAAAAGATGATACACCTTTAAAACCTATTGTACAGTCTTTAGAGAAAAATGTGGTGGATTGTAACATTAGTACTGTAGAACATCCTAGAATGGTGAAGATTTCAAAAGCACTCACAGCAGAACAGAGAAACAGGTACATCAAGATTTTAAAGGAGCATGTTGATGTTTTTGCATGGTCTTATGAAGACTTGAGGATGTATGATACTGGGATTATACAACATAAAGTACCTTTAAAACTGAATGCTAAACCTTTTTCGATAGAAATTAAGGAGGATAAATCTAGCTTTGTTTCATGTTATTGAAAAAGAAGTGAAGAAGTTATTAGATGCCAAGATCATTGTTCCTCTTAGGTATTCTTCATGGGTTTCTAATTTGGTTCCTGCCAGGAAGAAGATTGGAGAAACCAGACTGTGTGTTGACTTTAGATATCTGAATAGGTCTTCATTGAAGGATAATTAGCCTCTGCCTAAAATAGAAAAAATATTGCAGAAGGTAGTTGGGGCACAAAGGATTTCTATGGTTGATGGATTTTCAGGATATAATCAAATTGCTATGCATCCTAATGATAATGAAAAAATAGCTTTTACTACTCCTTGGGGAAATTTCATGTATGATAAAATTCCTTTTGGTTCAATGAATGCTGGGGCAAATTTTCAAAGAGATATGGATATATCCTTTGCTGGGGAAAGAGATAAGGTTATAGTGATTTACTTAGACGATATTACAGTCTTTTCACAATTAGATGATGAACATCTAAAACATTTGAAACAGACTTTTCTGAAATGCAGAAAATATGGTTTATCTCTTCATCCAAAGAAGTCACATTTTGCTGTACAGGAAGGTAAATTATTGGGTCATTTAGTTTCAGCTGATGGCATAAGGATTGATCCAGAAAGGGTGAAAGAAATACTGAAGATAAGTCTGCCAAGGAGTAAAAAGGATGTTCAATCTTTAATTGGTAAAATCAATTTTCTGCATTGGTTTATACCAAATTTTGGTGATACTATCAAATAGATTACAGCCATGCTGAAGAAGGATCAAGAAGTTAGGTGGACTATAGAAGCAAATAATTTATTCGAAAAAATTAAGATGGCTCTTACTGAAGCTCCAGTATCAGTAAGTCCATATTTTACAAAGGAATTTCTAACCTTTTCTTTTGCATCTGAAGATACATTGGCTATTGTTTTATTACAAAAGAATAAGGATGGTCTTGAACAACCTATTTCATTCTTCAGCAAAACTTTTAGAGATTTTGAATTAAAATACATCATTTTAGAAAAATAGGCTTACTCTTTGGTGAAAGCTTTGAAATTTTTTAGAATCTATGTTTTACACTCCAAAGTTATTGCATATGTACCTATTGCTTCCATAAAAGATGTTTTGACCCAGCCTGAATGTGAGGGAAAAAGAGAAAAGTGGATTGCTAAAATCATGGATTATGTTGTGGATATCAGACCTACAAAGCTAGTAAAGGGACAAGGTTTAGTTAAGTTATTAGCTGAATCAAATTTCCAAGCTTTAGGATTGCATTTGATGGCAGAACGGCCAACACAGGAACAAAATCAAGCAGAGCTGGAGAAGGAGAAGATTATGGATTTCTATTTAGTATCTACATGGTATGCAGACATTGTATATTTTCTTTTGTACTTACAATGTCCAGATCACTTAGATAAAAAAGCTGCTAGGTCTTTGAAGTTAAAAACTACTAAGTACTGTTTGGTAGAGCAGTAGCTATTTTGGAAAGATCCATGGGGTATCCTACTCAGATGCTAAGATAAACCTAAAATTGAAGGAGTAATTTTTGAATCTCATGAAGGTGCTTATGGAGGTCATAAGTATTGGAAGGAAACAACATATAAAATTCTAAGAGTTGGATACTATTGGCCCTCTTTATTTTCAGAAGTATATCAGTAGGTTAGAGCATGTATCCCTTGTCAGAAATTTGCTGGTAAACACAAGTTGTTGTCATTACCTTTAAAACCACTGCAGTAAGTGCCCCTTTTAAGCAGTGGGGTTTGGAATTTATAGGAGAGATAAATCCATCTTCCTCAGGACAACATAAGTGGATTTTGACTGCAACAGATTTCTTTACTAAGTGGGTGGAAGATATCCCCACAAGGAATTCCACAAATAAGGTGATTATAGATTTTATTGAAGAAAATATTCTTAGTAGATTCAGGTGTCCACAGAGAATATTAACTGATAATGCAAAAGCTTTTAAGTCTAAGGCCATGGGGGCATTTTTTGAAACGAATGGCATCTTGTTGAAACATTCAACCCCTTACTATCCTCAAGGTAATATTTTAGCTAAGTCCTCAAATAAAAACATCATTCAAAGTATCAGGAAATCGCTGAAGCATAATAAAAGATCATGGGATTCTATGCTAAAGTACACATTATGGTCAGAAAAAATAACAGTCAAACAAGCAATTGGAACTTCTCCTTTCCAATTAGTATATGGTACAGATGCAGTTTTTCCTGTTCAGTTGGGTATCACAGTGATGAAGTTTTTTCAGGACTGTCAGGAAGAACCTAATGATATGCAGAGAAGGATTTATGCAATGATATAGTTGTAGCAGAATCAAGAAAAAGTGGAAGAAAAGGCACAGCTATACAAGTTGAAGATTAAAGAAATATTTGACAGGAAGATCAAAGATAATAACTTTTCAATAGGAGACATGGTTTTGAGATGGGATGCAAGGAAGGAGCAAAAAGGAAAACATGGGAAGTTTGATAACCTTTGGTTTGGTCCTTTTCTAGTATCTAAGTTTTTGGAAAACAATACTTTTGTTCTACAGACCTTGGAAAGTGAGGAATTGTCAAATCCAGTTAATGGACGATTCCTCAAGCATTTTTACATTTTTTGAAAGGGATTTTAGTTTTCATTGTATATACCAATGTGAGTAAATATAATAAGGACTCCATAACCCAATGAAAATTTTGCAGATTACCAGGTAGCAGTACAGAAGGCACTGGTCTACAGGTTCTTGAAGCCTCATAAGGAGGACTTCATCTTGCAGCAGGAGCCATATGTTAGGTCATGTTTTTGTCTTCCATTATTTTCATGCTTTTATTCATATTTTGAACCTTGATTTTACTTTTTGTTTCTAGAACATTTTGTTGATAGGATCAATTTTAATTTTAAACTTTTAATTCTCACGATTTTTGATTTCTTAGTTTAGTTTTATAAGTTTTGCTTTGATTTTATAATTGAAGGGTTTTATAAGGCATATATGGATTAAAAAGTTTTCTAAATAGAATTATAATTTAAATTTAGACCCTTAAACCAAGTGCAAACTCTTATTATTGGCTTAATTTTGTGAAATCGTTAAATTGGACTTTCTTGTAGTGCAATGCAAAAACAGATACACTGGAGCGCTACAAGAAAATCGTGCGAGCTAAAATCATCATTTTTTTAATCCAATTTCTTTGGGATTCTCATATCTGAGGTGTCAATCACATTATATGATGTACTTGATATGTGTCTTCCATAGTTTAATCACTGAAACAGGTGGATGATCATCATAAGGGCGAGATCGTGGTGATTTCATGTAGATCAAATAAAATGATGACAATGGAGTATAATGAGACAAAGCTATTTGGGATTATGTTTTTCATTTGAAGGACATGATAAATGAGTGAAGATTGTGGTAAGAAGACAGTGCTGAGAAATCAGGATTTTGTAACTGAACGAGAAATTAGGGCTTTCAGCAGCTGTTGGCTGGAGTGGTCTAAGCGATTGGAGACAAGTGGAGCATGCAATTCGACACTTGACTATTAAAATAACTATATTCTAGTGCTTGAATTGGTATTCTTAACAGGTATCCCGCTTTCCATTGCTAGGGTTTTCTAAATTTGGGGCTTTTCTGAAGAAATCACTATTGACAAATTTGAAGGCAAAATACTGGTTTTTCACTTAATACATTTTAAATGATGAATTATTAACCAATACATTCAAAGTATTCATCATTTAAATAGTAGAATTCAGAGAAGATCTTGTTGGAGTTTCCTGAACTATATTTTAGGTCAGTCTATTGAGAATTGAAGACATTTAAACTGTGGTATATCGACAAAAGTTGTTTAACCATAGTAAATATGAAAAAGAGTGGGAAAACAAACATGGCAGAGACCTCTAACCTAAGCTGGGTGAATTTCCCACAATGTGCACAATTATTTTAGATGCAGGATGGTTGACATTCTTTAAAAAAATTGAAGGTTATCATGATTAAGTGTCATACAAAGTTTCTCAATGTCTAGACAAAGATATAATTTCTTTTGACAGCTTAAAGTTCAAATTGACTAAGGAATTAATAGCTGAGGCAACAGGGATCTTAGACGAAGGAGAGTTATGGTTTAAAAAGGTTCCATTCACCTTCAATTCTCAAAAGTACTTGCTTCCTGGTGTGATTGTAGAATGGGGAAAAGGTGTTCCAATCCATAACTTTAAACCTGATTGGATTGAGCCCATTAAAGTATTGCAGAGTTATGTTACCTGTGAGGTTAGATATGCTTTCGTTTTCAAATATCACTTTAGGTTTCTTCAACATCTTAGTGATGAGTCCAAAATAAACTTACCTTTCTTCTTTCTGAAAAGTCTACAAAAGATGTCATGCAGAGTTAGAGAGAACCATGATCATACAAATCAGTCTGTTTTCCATCATGGACTCATCAAGCTTATCATAAGCACTATCTTGTAGAATAGGGGGAAGACTTGGGAGCATTTCATTTTTTGGTCAGGTTTTGAAAGTAATCAAGAGGGATAGTGTCATAGAAGAAATGCAAATAAAGGGTAGACTTTAATTAAGAAGCTCAGGAAAAAGGTAACAGTCAAGGATGAAGAGAAGGTTAAACTAGAAGAAGCTTCAAACCATGAAAATAAAAACTCTGAATTTGAACAGCAAGTTAATGATAATGAAAGCAAGACTTTACAGTCAGAAATTAAGGAAGTCGAGCCTGTTGAAGATGTTGTACTTGCAGAGAAAATTCAAGATGTAAAAGAAGATATTGAAGTGCAAAAGCAAATCCCTATCACAGTTCTATCAGAGGAAGATGAGAAATACTTATTTGATGATGATAAAATTCCTGTTACGAATGCATTTAGGGTTTCTACTGAGAAAAAGTTTCACACTCATTGTGATGAGGAAGCACTGCCAAAAAGAAAGAAAATGAAAGTTGTTGAGTTTGCCTCAATTACTTATCAAGGAAAGACTCTCAAGATGTTGGGAGAGATTGTTGCAGTATGTAAACCTAAAACAAGACCTAAAAATAAACTTAGACTGATTAAGAAAAAGCTACCGAAGCCCAAATTGGCTAAAGAAAAAGTGACAGTGATAGAGGATTCATCATCTGAAGAAAAATTGGATGATGATAAAGATGACAATAAGGGTAAAAAGCCAATTGAATAAAAAAGAGAGTCTGTCATGACTGATACCAAGATATCTGATATATTTCTGGAGATTTGAAATCAAATGTCGCAAGAGCAACAACAAAGTGAGGTAAAGAGTTCTTTCTTAGAAAAGAAAGAGATGGTTGAAGAAAAAGTTCCATGCAAAGCTGAAAGTGGAGAACATCTAGGGTTTCTTGGAACATCCACAAAACTTATGGAAGAGGATGAGGAAATTTATAGGAGACTGAACATCCCATGGATACCAAATGAGATGCAAACAACAGCAGGAGAAAAATGTATTGATTCAGAAAAAGAAAATCTACAAAGAAGTATAAAGCAATACAAGTACCAAATTGAGTATATGCAGGAAACTAATGATGGGCTAGTTACAGCAAACATGAAACTTAGAGAAGATTTGGAGGAAGTAAAGAGCCATTATCAGGAGTTGATCACAGTTTCAAGAGAAGCATTGAAAAGGAAAAGGAAAATAGAAAGTCAGTTCATAGTGTTAAAGAAAACCATCCAGGACCTGCAACAGCATAATAAAGAGCTCACAGGGAAGATTGCAGACATGGAGACATATCAATTGAAGGCAAGAATAAAAGCTCAATCCTTGGAAGGAATTGGTTTATTGGCTGAAGCAACTAAAGATTTGTGAAAGTTAGTCAAGAAAGTTAGTTATTAGTTAAGTTTGAAAAGTTATTTATTTTTTGTAAAGATGTTTTAAATTGAACTATTCGATAGGTAGTCTTAAAACTAGTTATAATTCAGTTATCTAACTGATTTTGAAAGTAAGATAAATGTAAGTCTGAAAGAAGATAATGGGTTCATTTTTTGCTGACAAGGGGAGGTCATCAGGCTGGTTTATGAGCTAAGTAAAGACTCTTATGCGTATTTTGAGGACTGAATTATGAAATATATGCACTATATGCCCTTTAGTTTAGTGTCTGGTTTCATTTATAACTTGTGTTAGTTACTCAGCTAGTATATTCATTGCTTGTTTAATGTTTTTATGCTTGGAATGCTTGCCAACTGTGGGTGAAATTTAGTATTGTGTTTTTTGTTGGATTATGGTTTGTATGTTATGCATCTCATCCATTCAATGCTCATGATTTAGTGTTTACTTTGGTTTTATGAATGTTTTCCCTCTTGTCTTCAAACTGCTCAACCAAAAAACCTTGAA
>LPNX010616536.1:18542-80596 GCA_001517045.1 Pseudotsuga menziesii
ATGTGTTGGCTTGTTCTCTTGTAGTCTGGGAACAATTTCTAGAATTAACATTGATAATGAAACATCAATGGTATATAAAGTTCGTTATATTGTGAAATTTGCTTATATTTCTTGATGGTTTAAACTTTTAGCAGTTGAAATCTATTTCTGATTCTTTAACCTTTGTAGAAATTTCTTTTCTTATTTGTGTAGAGTTAATTTCTATATTTGTTGATTGTTTAGATGGGAACAAAAGGAAGATTCAAGAATAGATATAATCCACATGCTGGTGAAGTTCCGTTGAGCCCAAATAATGGTTACAAATTTTGTAAAATATATTTTTACTGAACATTCTTCATTTGCAAGGACAGTCCAGATAAAATTCCTTGGTCAAAGTGGTAAAATGGTAAAGTCTCTTGACAGTATGAGTATGTGATGTTTGGCTCTATCTTATGTTAGCTCAAAATAATTTGTGGGTTTGTGAATTCTTAAAACTTGTATCCATTTCTGTTTTAAAAGCATCCTTGAGTTTTCTTTTTGCAAATGGATTTTTTGTTTTGTCTCTTCTCAACTGCATTATTATTTACTGTATGATCTCTTATGGATTCATGTGTTTTTATTTTGTAGTATTTCCCAGTAATGTTCATGAAAAAATATTTCTTAGGGTCACAAGGCATTGCGACATTCGAGGATTGTGATGGGTTTTCATGGAGAATAGAGTGGTATGCATACCTGCAGTCTAGACAGAGACTTGTGTTCACTACTGGATGGTCTGAATTTGCTTCTGATCACAATGAAAAATATGGTGATATCTTACTTTTATTGAATACAGTCACTTCAAAGGTCAAATTTTTCCAAGAGAAATTTACATGGCCATCAAAGAGTATAAGGCCCTTGGGTGTACGAGAGAGGTTGGATTTCTGGAATTTTGTCACTATATGTTATAAATAGGAAGGATCCCTATTCTCTGGAATACATTGACATAATTGGGTAATAAACTATAATTCAGATAATATGTTCCCATGAGAATAAGTTAGATGATTGAAGGGAGAGCATTTTATCCTCATGTGGAATAAAATTCTGTAGTAAGTGAACTGACTGATATGTTCAATCGGATAATTACCTTATATGTTAAATGATAAATATACCTTATTTAGGAGAAAATATGGCATACTTTTAAATTTAACTACCAAGTTTCAAGTGCCAATGACTATAATGGAGAAAATATGGCATCGGATAATGCTTGTGTGTTAAATGAATTCCATTTGAGAACTAATAATATCTTAATTTCTAATAGTATTGAAACTATTGATGATTTTCCACATGGGCATATGTCTTCAATTTTCATGGAAAGGCCCACGTGTTTGAACTTTTCGACCAAAGGCTGATAAATATCTTTTGAGAAGTAGCCTACCGAGTGACAAAGCTGCCCTACCTCCCTCTAAACGATGTCACTGGGCTTAGGATTTCTGAAGGAATTTCCAAAGACACTTTTGAAGGAATTCTAGACACGTTGTTAAGGACAAAGGAAAGTATTGGCCTTGTAGCTCTGTATTTTGGTCCTTATATGAAAAATGTAGGTTCTTCTACTATTTTTTTTAAACTCAAGGGACATCCCCCTTTAAATAATAAAAAACTATGATCTATATGGTATAATACCATTCTCAATATCCTAATTTCTAGGGTATTATCTACATCCTTCATTCCCAAGAATATGATTTAAGGTATGATTACATCCTTTATTCCTTGTCCCTCTGCAGACTCTTTTGACCCCATGGGCTATTTTTGTACCTTTGAGGTTTCCAATATCATCCATAAAAACACTCATTATTAGCTCTACACAATTTTTAATCCCTTTCTTGCGTATATATGTGGATATTACCACTAAACCTATGTACATCGAGATGTGTACAAAAGGCCAAATATTTTTGGAGTTTTCCTTGATGTGGATCCAAGTCACTTGTCTCATGGCCTTCCATATGCCTTGATATCGCTTGGATTTTACCTTCCATTACCCCATTGAAGCACTATATAAGGAACCCTTTGGATACATTGAAGAGGAGGAATTGAAGAGCAAGAGAACTATAGTCCATTGTTTCTGTAGCTTTCTTATACTTGAGTTTGCATCCCTTTGTCCCTTGGAGCACTTTGTGTTCTTCCCAAGCTTACCTTTGCTTGTGAGCTTGCTATCGAGAGATGGAGGATTGAGGTGGTGGAGGCCCAGGTGGAGGAATTAGTTTCTCCGGTTCGCAGATATGCTGACAAAGGTTGTCACTTGTGTAATCTCTTATTTATTTAATAGAAATATATTTTATTGTCTAATGATGTGCATTTAAATGAATATTGAGTCCATGGATGTGTTTAATTTCTTACGTATCATTGATTATATATGCTAGAGTAGGAATAACACTATATCATATAGCATGCTTGCCTTTTTTACTGTTGTTGAGAAGTGAATTGCTAACACAAGCGAGATCGAAAAAAGCTCTATGACGATCTACTACAACCATCTGGAATAAGGTATGTTTCGAGATCCTTTAGTGTTAGATGTGTTTTTTTCTCTTGCATATTGGGAAGGGATTGATTTATGTGGTTTCTCTATCTATTGTGGTACACCCCAAGTGATAGGAAGTTTTCTCCGTAACATAATTGGCAACCATATTGGGGAGGTTCCTAGTTGTTTTTATTTGGGGGGTTTCAGCATTCAATGTACTTCTATTTCTCTGATTTTTTTGTTTCTGTGTCGGGTATGGGGGCATGATTACCTAGTAGTATCCTGGAGAAGTAAATTATGTCACACTTTGTCCATTTACCTTGTTTTTCTATATTTTTCTTCCTATACGCGGGTTTTTTTTTCACAGTCGCGTATACATGCGGGTTTTCCTGTAAAAATCATGTATGTATGCTAGTTTATTAAGAATAGTCATGTATGCCCTAATTTTTTCTTTTCTGGCAAGATTGAGTGTTGTTGGGTGAGTTTGGGTGATTGCTAAGTCTTCTTTGTTGCTTCTGGAGTCTGTATCTCCCCTCTGTTTCTGACCAGAGACTCTTTTTTGAGTTAATTTTTGAAAATGTTCTTGTCATTTCATTTTCTATTTTTTATTTTGGGATTAGTGCATTAGGTCTCTTTTACCTTGGTGCTTTGTGTGGCTTCTCTCTGTGAGTGCTTGCAGATTTTGAGGGTTGTAGAGTCATACTTTTTCTTTTTATCTCATTTAATTCAAAAATACAAAAGCATTTTTCGTTTTTGCATTGTGCATTTAGCATGGTACTTGCATTAGGTTTGCTTGGTGAATATTAGTTAGATTTTCATATAGGAAATGATTACATATACATTTGAAGAAAAAAATTTGCACTTCACACAGTAGCATACCCTATTCTTTCATTCGACACAATGCATTTGCATTGATTGTTAGGTGTGCATTTTACTTCTTGTTGCATCATAACATCATTAGTTGCATGATAATTTACCCTTTGAGTAATAAATCCAGTTAAAATCAACGCATAATAAAATGAATTACACTCTTTTATTTTCTAGGGTGCACCAACAAGACTAGGTTTTAGGGTCTTGGAATAGTTCATTGTGAGTCAATTCTCCAAGATAACTAAACAATAAATTTAGGTGTCTATCCAGGTGAGAGTGTGAAATGCCTTTATATAATTAGTGTTCTCAGGATTCTCCTCTTACATGGTAGTTAAGGACGAGGCAGTGTGAGTAGTTATGATTGGGATGACCCTTGGTTGTAATTGAGTAGCACCAAAGATATTTCCAAGATTGTATTCATATCTGGCGGCTCTTTCAAGAGTTTTGGGCTTTGCTACCTTGCCCATACGATCAGTCCTACCTGCAACTATCCACCTATGCATTGATTATATCGATGCGACCTTAGTTTCCTTACCTAGGTTATCAAGGGGTATTTGCAGAGGTTACTCTGCAGATGTCCTGGTGAGGTAGGGATCCGATAGCACAATCGTTATATGCATTCAAGCTGAGGGCCACTATAATTGGTTATGAACCTCCATCTGTTATGTATGGGAGTCTCAAGCCTCTCCTAGGAGAGACATACTTGCATCATTCAGGAGCTCACATATCCTAACCTTGTTTGCTTGCGATTTGGCTTTACATTTTATAGGTGTATTCTTTGTGCACGCTAGTTTGCCTAGGGTTTCCATAATTAGATCGAGTCTTTTTATTTTTTGAGTCATTGTGGATTTGGTTGCGGCACCTCGTCATTCTCATCATTTAGCAGGATTTTTTCCTTCCACGTCTCCTCCTCCTTTGAGAGAGAGAACTAGACAGTTCAGGTGGACTACCTCTCACTTTGATTCACACACCATGGGAGATCATGATGATGAGAGCCCCTAAATGTATTCTCCACCTCAAGATGAGGGGGATAAAGGTCCTACTCCCATATATGATCCTTCACCAGGAATACCTTCACCAACTGGTTATGATCCCTCATTCACAGGTTGCTGGTATTGGTTTTTTGATGACGAGACTCACCATGAGCCTGTAAGCACTAGTCATGTTCATTATGGAATGCCTGATATCCCCACACCCAATCCTTCATCCCATGTTGAGTCAAAAATTGATCCTAGCACTATGCTTGTGGGAACTCCCATCCCTTTCCATGCGGAGAGATTTGGGGGCACTAGTCACATTATACCCTCCATCCCTGTGGTGGAGGAAACTTCACATGTTCATCCTAGACCTAGTGTTAGTAATCCTATGTGGATGTCAGAACTGAGATGAGTGAACATTGGGAACACCACTTACATTCCTTCACATTTCCCTTCATATTTGGACCCTATTCCTTCGAATGAATTTTTAACGACTCATCCTCCCCCTAGTTCACATGGGTCTTCAAGCCACAATGTTGCTACTAGCCATGTTCATTCTGCGACTGCTCGCATAGTAGTATCTCAGAGTCAAGTACCTCCTGTTGCATCAGTAGGTCATGTAACTGTTTCTGGATCATCTCATGTTCCAACTTCTGGAGCTTCCCATACCATTAACTATGGACATTCTCATGGTACATCCCATGGAACACCTTATGGAGCTTCTCATGGACATTCGTATGGACCGCACTATGGACAAAACTATCAACCGTATGGGTACGAGTATCAACAACCCACTTACTCTTCTGATTATGGCTTTGTAGTGCCTCATAATCAAGGCACCCCACATCATAATGCTTCCATGCAACCCTACATGGGTCAAATGGGAGGAAGTTATTATGGCCAAGGCCATGGTATTTATAGCAATCAACCTTACACAAATCAAAACTTTCAGGGAGCATGGAATCGATCGGCTCAACCTAGGCTCCCTTTCCTTGCAACTTTGAACTTGCCTAACTTGTTGAGATTGATGAAGGATCCTATGTCTCATAACCCTGCATGGCCGGCTATCCCTAACAAGCTTCCTTTGGACATTCCCAAGTTTGAAGGTAAGGCTAGTGAAGATCCTGGTGAGCATGTTGCCACTTTCCACCTTTGGTGCTCTTCCAATTCCTTACATGATGATTCCATTTGTTTGAGGCTATTTCAACGCACCCTAATGGGTCTTGCAGCGAAATGGTATATAGAGTTACCGAGGGGGATTATGCTATATTTGATGAAGGCTTGCACTAAATTTCCTTAATCATTTCCAGCTACCCATACATTACGGAATCGGTACCAAACTCTTGTCAACCTTTCAACAAGATAAATCCACACACATTTTGGATCATATTCCAGAGTGGTGTAGATGGAAACGGTTAATCAAAGCTTTTATACCGCAAGAGTCTCTTCTTGAGTGGTTCCTCAAATATTTATTACCTTACGTAGTGAAGGATGTTTTGACATCCGGAGTTCAAAATGAGGAACATGCTATTTTTAGGGCACAAGTGTTGGATTTAATTTATGCTCAATCTGGACTTTTGTATGAGATTATACCCAATGCTCCTAGATCCAATTTTGACCCCAAGGTCAAACCTGGGCCACATGTCGATGGTATTGTGGGTTGTACAAGTACCAAACTTGTGGACTCAGTTGTGAAACAAGTGAGCCAATTTTCAATTAACTAGTTTGCGTCAGGATAAGCTACGGCTTCATCTCAACCTACCCAATCGACGAATGTACTTTCCGTGCAAACATCGAACCCAAAAGGCAACTAGAAGCCCGAAAGGAATAAGAAAAAAGGAAAGAGTGAGCGTAAGGGTGGGAACAAGAATGAAAATGCTAATAATAATGACAAGAACACTAATTCTAGGGGGAAAATCAGTCTAAACGTAAGGTGAAGTTTCCTTGCATGTTGTGTAAGGAATACCATCTCAATCACTTGTGCCCTCGTATGGAAGATGCCTGAAGGTTCATAGCATAGGGCCTAGCTGTGTTAACTAATCCTTTACCGAACAATCAAATATTAACTCAAGGACCATTGATGCTAGTTGTGCATCAGGTGGAAATCAAAACCCATTGGAGGCCACTAGTGGTCATGGATGCATCAACATGATGAGTACGAAAGACTATGGTTCGTCACAACCAGACCGTGGGAAAGAAACTTCCTTACCCGAGAGCCCTTTGCGAATTGTAAAGCCTATGGATAAACCTGAAGCTCCACCTCGCATTCCTGAGGGATTGTTAAAGTGTTCAGGGCACAATCCTAATTCCCTAGACACCCAGAACTATTATGTTGTCGAGGATTTGGGCCAAACTCCTTGTGCATTGTCTACGTTAGAAGTGCTTAGGAGTTGTCCTATGTAGAGGAAAGATTTCTTATTTGATCTTGGGGTTAGTGATGATAACTCTTCCACTATGATTAAATTTGAAACCATGGGAGTATAGCCTCTCTTTCCTTACTACGTGTCTCTTTTGATTCAGGTAGAGTGTCTTAACAACACCATCAAGCGTACTGTCACTGATGAAGGGATTGTCGCTTCTGTGATGTCTTTGTCTTGTTGGAAGGGCTTAGGTTCTCCCTAGTTGTCCCAATACGCTACTATGTTGATAGATTTTGATGGTAGATCATTTCAGCTACATGGAATTCTTCCTTCCTTAAAAGTCCAATTGGGAGGGAAGACCGTCGCGATCGAGGTCAAAGTGGTTGATGTGCCCCTTGACTACAATCTTGTGTTGGGTCGAAATTGGATGTATAGTATGCAAGCCGTAGATTCTTCCCTCTTTCGAGGTATATTCTTTCTTTTTAATGGGAATATTGTTATGATTTATCAGATTTCATTCCAACATCAGAGTGTTAATGCATCATCGAGAGCTTATATCCTAATTATCGATCATTCTCAGCCGACAACTGGGAGTGTGGGCATAGGTATGTATCTTTCTCTTATGGGAACCTTTAATTGTCCTGTGCCTATTCTTATGATGGGGTCTAGTTTTTGTGGGGCTTCATCCTTGTTGAATTTGGTGTCTTTTCAAACGACCGATATGGAATATCCTTGGATTCTTCCTTCATCAAGTTCTTTGAGTGTGCCCACTGAGACTGATGTGTCATTTCCTGCAACGATGGTGGCTTATCAAGCAATTATTTATCAGGTTGGAGAGCCTAGTCCTTCCTCTTCATGGATAGAGGAGGAGGACCCATAGGTGCTGCCAGCATGGGTAGTAGAGTCATCTCACTCACATGATTGCCTCGATGATGGTTTTCCATCGGATGAAGCTATCCTTGAGGGCATGTCCAGATTTGAGCAACCTTGGGAGGAATTGCATGATCGATCATATTTTCTTCCTAATATTGATTGGATAGAGTGTGATGACTTTATGGATATTCTTAGTGAGAATATTGGTAGCCCCATGGTTCCATTAAGCTCTCCTGCTCTTATGGCTGATGGAAACATGGCTAATGTATCACCAACTATTCCTATCAAGATTTCTTGCGATCCTGTCAAGGTTGAGAATGTCTACACTGGGAAAGATTGTTCCCCTGATGAGATCAAAGTGTATACCATGCTGTTTAAAGAGTTTTGTGACATATTTTCATGGTTATATGATGAAATGTTGGGTATCGACCCTCATATTGTCGAACATGAGAGAAAAGCCTATCTAGATGCAAAGCCAGTTCGACAATGTTTGCATGTAGTGAATCCTAGAAAAGCACCTTCCATTAAGGCTGAGATAGAAAAATTTTTGAAAGATGGTTTTATCTATCCCATTCCCCTAATGGAGTGGGTTTCAAACCTCATTCTGGAGGATAAGAAGCAGGGAGTGATCCGTATATGCACTGATTTCCATGACCTAAATCATGCATGTCCTAAGGATAATTTCCCCACACCATTTATTGATCATATTTTGGATGAGGGAACTGGGAGTGAAGTATTTTCCTTTATTAACGATTTTTCTGGATATAATCAGATTCATATTAAGCCCAAGGATCAGCATAAGATTGCATTTATTTTCCTTTGGGGTACTTTTTCATATCGGAAGATGCCTTTCTGCCTTAAAAATGTCGGAGCTACATTTCAGTGGGCTATGAACTTAAGTTTTCATGGTCTCAAAATGATTATCAAAGTTTATTTGGATGATCTCATTGCTCACTCTCATTTGAGGGAGCGCCATCCATATCATTTGAGATTGGTATTCGAAAGATGCCATCATTACCAGGTTCTTTTAAATCCTCATAAGTGCATCTTTTGCGTGACTATTGGTCGCTTGCTATGGTTCATCGTGTCCAAGGAGGGTATAAGAGTCGATCCCTTAAAGGTTGAGGCAATACTCCAATTGTCTCCCCCACGTAATATTAGACATATTCAGTGTTTGCAAGGCATGGAAAAATTCTTGCGGAGATTTGTGGTTAATTTTTCTAATTTGACTAAAGGCTTTATGCATCTTTTGAAGAAGGACACTCCTTTTTACTAGGATGAGTGAGCCTAGGAGTCCTTTGATACTCATAAGAGAGCCTTAGAAATGGCCCCTGTGCTTAGTCCACTTGACTACAACTGATATTTCTTGATTTATGTGTCTGTGTCCATGGACATGGTTGGTATGGTTTTGGTTCAGGAGGTTGAGGATCTCCATGAGCATGTCATATATTATTTGAGCCAAAACCTTATAGATGCAGAACTTCACTATTCCCATGTGGAGAAGATAGCCTTGGCTATCGTTCATGCAGTTTAGCGTTTGAGACACTACATTCTCCTTCGCTAAACCTTGGTCGTAGCTCATATCAATCCATTTCAGTTTGTCCTCACTAGAAGGATGATTGGGGGAAAATACAATAAATGGATTGTCATTTTGCAAGAGTTTGATCTTGAGTTCGTTTCAACGAAACCAAAGAAATATTTGATCTTTGTGGAGCTCATATCTGATTTTCCAAGTTTGGAGGAGGAGGAAGTTTATGAGGATATGTTTGTTGATGAGCATATTTTCCTTATCTCAACTTTAGGCCCATGGTATGGGGATATCATTGTATATTTTCAAACATTGAAGGTCCCTACTCACCTTTCATGGGATAAGAGATGACGATTATGTCATGTAGCTAAGAAATACCTTATAGTGGATAACGATTTGTACCGCCATGGGGTAGATTCCATTTTGCATCATTGTTTAACCCATGATGAGGCTGAGGTTGTGCTGAATGATTTCCATGAAAGGATATGTGGTGTTCATTTATCTAGGATTTCTACAACCCATAAAATATTGAGAGCAGGATACTTTTGGCCATCCATCTTCAAATATTGTGTTAATGCGGTCAAGAAGTGCCATCCTTGCCAGGTTTTTGCATGCAATATAGGCTCGCATCTAGCCCTGTTACATCCTATTATCACCGCCGGTCCCTTCATCAAGTGGGGGCTTGAATTTATGGATTGCAACCCAGCTTCAGCTGGGGGAAATCATCACATTATTGTGGCTGTCGATTATTTCACAAAATGGGTAGAGGCTATGCCCACAATTAAATATGATGGTGAGTCAATTGCACATTTCATGTTCAACCAGAATATCACCCAGTTTGGCATTCCAAAAGAGCTTGTCTCTGACCATGATACGCACTTTCAGAATAAAATGGTGGAAGAGTTGGCTTCCAAGTTACGATATAAGCAAGAACATTCATCTTCTTATTACCCTAAGGCAAATGGACAAGTTGAAACAGTAAATAAATGACTTAAGTCTATTCTCCAATGAACCATCACACAAAGAAAGACCAATTGGAATATTATGTTGTCTCTTGCTTTGTGGGCCTATAGAACCACGATTAAGACTGCCAGCGGTTTCTCTCCATATCAGCTTGTGCATGGCGTGGAGTCATTTTTACCGGTTGAATGAGAAATCAATTCTCTAAAACTAGATGTAGATCTTTTACCAGACACTTCCACATTGGAATAATGTTTGGTCCACTTAGAGCAGCTTGATGAGCAGCGCTGAGATGCCTTAGTGGCTCTAGAAGTTAACAAGTGTCACGTTAAGGTCTAGTATAATAATTTTTTCCTTCCAAGGAGGTTTAATGAAGGTGACATGGTCCTTTTGTGGGATCAAGCTAAGGAACCCTTGGGGGCAGTAAAATTTAATCCCATGTGGCATGGTCCTTACATTTTTAAACGAGTCTTAGAGAAAGACTCTTATGAGCTAATTGATTATGAAGGGATAGCCTTGGCAGAGCCTAGAAATGGGCTCTATCTTAAAAAATACTATGCATGATCTTTAGCCAGGGCATATTATTGTATATTATTGTACAATTTTTGCATTTACATAGTTAGGTTTTCTTATGGTGATTAGGTTTGTTGATTAGCTTTTGTTTCTTATGGAAGATGTCAATAGAGTCTTCCATTTACATAGGATTCATCGATGGTGCTAGCCTCCACACTCAAAACTAAACTTCAGCTACTTGGGTGATTTATGCTCCTATGGGTCAATTATTGTCTTCAGGAGGCATATGTTTATGGCCTTCTTCAAAAAATGTTGCTGAATATAGTGCCATTATTGAGTTATTGTGTGATGCCATTTCACATGGTGTTCATTTTCTTGAGGTACTTCTTGATTCGCAGTTAGTGATTTCACAGCTTAATGGCTTGTGTTGTATTAGGTATCTAACATTATTACAAATATTCTTACATGTGAGATGGCTAGAATGACAATTTGATAATATAGCATACATTCATGTTCCAAAAGCTTTTAATCAAGTTGCTAACTCATATGCTAACTATGTGTTAGATTGGAATTTGTTTCATAGACCATAAGCATATCACAAACATACATTTTACACACATATAAATAAAATTGATCATCATAAAAGTTTTTCATTAATATCCAAAAAAGTGACGTCATAATACATAAGTGTCATATACAAAATTGGGGCTTCCGAGCCACCAAAATATAATACATGGTCATAAAAAAATGAATACACTCAGGTCTCCAAGCTTGAGGAGTAGGTGGGTTCTAATCATGATATAACACTATGACTCTAGCTAGCCATCGAAAGAGTCGAACCCATGCTCGTTGTACACCAACCACCTGACACTGGATGGCCTCAGGAAAGTCCTCAACTTGCGACATGGGTACCCTGTGTGTCAAGTGAATGAAGTTCGTGTGAATGCTTTGGAGCATCCACTCCACATCTGCACCCATGATATGATCTCCTCTTCCCCTCCATCAAGGATGAGGGAAGCCTTCTGGCCACTGAGGTCCTACATCTGCATACACATGACAGATTGTCACTATGTGTTGCCACACCAAAAAATATGTCTTTCGAGTCAATATATAAAAAAAAACACAAAAAATTTAATAACTATAAACTTAAAAATTCGGTTGGGGATTCTTTACCTATGTCACCATAAGTTTCTCCTGGTGGTAGCGGCATATATAGATCTCCATGGAAGTCTATCCCTGGATAGGGGTAGTCTTCTATGGTGACGATCTTTCTCTGCCACCATGGAAATAAGTCTGCGGGGTAGGGGTTAGCCACCCTACCTCTACCCAGTCTATGCATAACATTTTCCCAACGTCATTGGGTTGGATCCCAAACTCCATGTGGAACGATGTCCACTCTAGGCCTTATCCCTGGTAGCCACTCAAAGAAGAATGTGCTTAGTATGCGGATGAACCCAAAGTTTTGCACCCTGCCCATATTTTAGTCTCTAAGTTGTTGTTTCATGTTGCTCAACAAGGTCGTGATCTAGTCATACACTGTAGGTCTCATACACTCCACCGCATAGAACATCATTGGCCATGAGGCCTGGTGGAGTGAAGCTAAGCTGACAATCCTGCCTAATGCCAAAAGTATGGCCTTTAGTCCCAGAATCTAGATAGAGTTTGTTAGGATTTGATTCCCAACCTTTTTTGTGTCCGAAAAGTAGTACACAACTATGTACTCATCAATAGTCAACCCGCCTCATGGCCCACAAGATCGGAGATTCACCATCTCTCCTTGTCGAGACAAACCAATGATAAAGTATATGTCCTCAACCTCAATGCTGAGCGACATCGCGTCAATCTAAAATGTCTCATATTCTGGATCCCAGTAATCCACCAACAGCTGGAGTAGTCTTGGTTTGGACCTCAAGCTACCAAGACACCAAAACTTGTATAAACCACATGCATGTAAAGCTTGTTGGGACAGAATATCACCTTGCACGACCTCCTCCACATCACCATGCTCTCTTTCCCTCCACTCTAACACCATCCTGCACAAAAAAACCAGACTTTGGATCAGTTATTGCCTTTGAAAACGTTGTTTGCGGCCCCATACATGATTGTTCTAAAAAAAAACACGTATGTATGTGGGTTTGGATGTTTTTTCCGCATATGGTGAGCCCTATACGTGGAAAACCCCCCTATTTCTGCATGGGCCGAAATGTACAATTATGGATGGCGTAAAAAATTAATTGGACCATGAAACTTCAAAAATTTGGATGAAATAGGAAGAGGAGGGCATGAGAATCTACCTGGATCAAATGGGGAGAGATTCCACCGAACGATGCTCCCGGAATTCACTTCTAAAGTTTTGAGCTCAAATACACTATTGGGTAAAAATTTCAAATGATATGAAATTTTTTGAATTTTTTTACTATTTATAGGAAATTTTTGAAATTTTTTCCCACTTTCTACAGTTTTTTATCGTTTTGGGCCGTTTGAACTAATTTGATGATGTAGGAGTCTGTTTTGAGTGCAGTTTGACTGTGGCTTTGATCCGTTCGTACCTACTATAGCTATGATGTCTGAACTAGCATATAGGCTAGGTTTCACATTAGTTTGCATTTTGGATGACCTTATGGTTGTTCCATTTTAACCTCAGGTATGAACCCATTCCATATTGTCATGGAGCCTTCTTACTCCTTTTAGAAGTGACATTTTGTGAATGGTATAGCTTTATCATAAATGGGTATCCTAGTTAGATCATGTTGCGCATTTGGTGCCCATGCCAACATTCTTCCTTTAGGGTGTGGGAGTCCTTTGTATAATACCGGCATGACTTTGAGCAAGAGCTTCATACTCCTCTTGACCTTTATGCTGGCCTTTTCCCCAGGACTACCTTGTATATTTCAAGTTGTAATTGCATTATCATGAGTTTTTTTGCCTTTTGGGGCCTTATGCAGGCTTCTCTGACTCTGATTATCAGCCATATAGCCCGAGCTTGTCTCATGTCTAGCCAAGTAGAGCCATTTTATATATCTTTTTCAGCTTGATTACCCATTTTCTTATCAGGAGGAGACTTTCCCCCAAGTTTCGTTATCATACACATGTTTCCTTGCATTGAGCATAGGTATGTTCCACTGCTTGGAACAAGTTTTTTTTCCCCTTGGCACTCGTCTCCTCCTAGATTTGTAACTATAAATCACTTTTATTCTTTTTCAATATTTTAAAAATATCTAAAAATGTCCAAAATAATAAATAAAAAAACAAAAAGTCGGACAGGAAAAGATGTTATCTTTGCAGCAGTCAAGTCGTGTCGCCTTCAAACAGAGCACTGTATATCACATCCGTTAGTTGGGTTAGTAGTTTGAATTTAGGAGATGTACTCGTATATCTAAATTTATCTCCACTGATTGGTTAAGCTTCTAGTCTCTATGGAGCCTCTATCGATGCTCCATGCATCACAGGGATGTCCCATTTTTGTATATTGAGTCTATGCTTTTTACGCTCTTGTTCGAAGGAAGTTGGAGCTTGAGTTGGCCATTCCTTAGTTGTCTTGACTTTGCATGTCGGCCATTCCCGGTACTATTAATAGTTCGTACACATATTTTTTTAGTCCTCCCACATTATACAGCATTGTTGAGTACCTCGTATTGGTTGATGGGGGATTCCCTAATGCCCTCCTTCCAATGGATTTCATCCCATCGACTTCAGATAATTTATTTTGGGATAGGATTCTAGAATAATTTGAGTTCCTTGAGACTTATAGTCATCAGTGATAGGTTCTTTGGCCATCAACATTTTTGGGAATACATCAATGTCCCCTGATCGATGGATTATTCCAAGTGTTCGAACTCAACACATTTATTCACACTTGTTAGATTGCACTCTAGTACCTTGATTTCCATTTTCATTATCGGTGGGTGATCTCGCGTCTGTTAACGGTATACATCAATGACTGGTAATCAGATGATGGACTACTATGTTTGACCTCAACACCTCTATTCACATAGTAGGACATTTACTCGTAGTGGTTTGTGTAGAATACTTTCTTGATTGGTGGCATTTCCTGTATGCTACCTCCTTGATCGTGCCAATGTTCATGAGATTTTATCTCTCATCACTTGATTCCAGTGTATGTCAGATATCTTCAACCATTATGGAGATCTTGATCCATGGTATATCTTCAGCTTTCATGGAGATCTTAGTCCTTTGTATATCTTCATCATGAAGATTCTGATATATTGTATATTGTACGTGGCAATGACCACACATGTCACAGTTTGTATATCATGCCTATTCATGGGCATTGTACTCTTATGTATCCGGGACTACTATATCTATTTCAAGTCATGTGTAAGGTTTGATTATTGTATTATACTATTGGATGGCTGGTTCTTCTACCTGGTTCTTCATTCCTCCACTTCTGGGATGGATTTATAATGTATTTCGGCCATCATGTTATCCCTCTGACCTCACACATTAGGGGGGATCTGTTATAGATGATTTTACCACACATGGTTGCTCACAATTTTATGGCCTTCCCTGTCCCTCTGCAGACTCTTTGGACCCCATGGACTATTTTTGTACCTTTGATGTTTCCAAGATCATCCCTAAAAACACTCATTATTTACTGTATGTGAGTTTTAATCCCTTTCTTGCATATATACGTGGATATTACCACTAAACCCATGTACATCGAGATGTGTGAAAAAGGCCAAAGATTTTTGGAGATTTCCTTGATGTGGATCTGAGTCACTTGTCTCTTGTCCTTCCATATGCCTTGATATTGCTCGGATTTGACCTTCCATTACCCCATTGAAGCACTATATAAGGAACCCTTTGGATAAATTGAAGAGGGGGAATTGAAGAGCAAGAGAACTATAGTCCATTGTTTCCCTAGCTTGCTTATACTTGATTCTGCATCCCTTTGTCCCTTGGACACTTTCAAGTTCTTCCCAATATTTCCTTTTCTTGTGAGATTGCTATCGAGAGATGGAGGATTGAGGTGGTGGAGGACTCAGTTTCTCCGGCTCGCAGATATGCCGACAGAGGTTGTCACTTGTGTAATCTTTGATTTATTTAATAGAAATATATTTTCATGTCCAATGATGTGCATTTAAATGATTATTGAATCCATGGATGTGTTTAATTGCTTATGTATCATTGATTATATATGCTAGAGTAGGCCTAACACTATATCATATAGCATGCTTTCCTTGTTTACTGTTGTTGAGAGTGAATTTCTAATGCAAGCGGGATTGGAAAAAGCTCAATGGGGATCTAGTACAACCATCCAAAATAAGGTATGTTTCAAGATCCTTTAGTGTTAGATGTTTTGTTTCTCTTGCATATTAGGAAGGGATTGATTTTTGCAGTTTCTCTGTTTTTTGTGGTACACCCCAAGCCATAGGAATTTTTCTCCGTAACACCCATGAACTATTAAATGAACTTTATGAAGTTATTCTAAGAGTACATGTTTTCAAGTATTTGTTAGTGGCGACCAACATTACATATTTAATAGTAGAATTTATTTTATAGCTTCAATCTTCATATTTTCAACTTTCTCAGTGTTCATTTTCAATAATCTTCATTCCAATTTCTACAAGACTAGTGAATAAATCTAACTTTATGTGTTTTAAGTTATTTTGATTCACATAAATATTTTATCTATTTTTAAAATTTTAATTAGTTTATACCCACACAAAATTGTGAAGTGCCTTGACACTCCCATATGGTGATTTTAAAAAGTTACATCCCATCCTTGTCTCCACGTATCATGGCAACTCATCCTTGTTATGACACTTTGGTTCCATTGTTTTTTTTTAAACATCCTCATGCCATCGGAATTTTGACACCCAAGGAATCTACAGATTGTTGGATTTTTGAATTTGTACGACATGACATCCGATGAATAGGTCATAGACAGGACGAATTGTAGGTGTTGGATTGAAGTGAAACCTGTCAGTTATTCTATGTCTTATCATCGGATTTTCAACATCTTATCATTGGATTTTCGATGGCTAGTTCAAATAAAAAATGCCCACTTTATGATAATATGATGTTGAAATATTGACGGAGCTTGAACTGGTGTCAAATAATTGATGAATTCCGAGCGATGGTAAAAAAAAAATGATGTCATCGAATAACAAACATGTGTCTGTTGAATTTCAAACATCAAATCTATTAGATTTCAGGATCAAATTTACTTGTGATTGAGGGCCATCCCATGATGTGGGTGTGTGGGACGAGGGAGTGCCAATGAGAGTTCCAGTGCTCTCTCAACAATTTTCAATATTAAAGGATTCGATTTGGAAATCATTGAACACTCATGCTAGCTCATGAATGACTGGGAATATGAACTCTTGAGATCCCCTTCAATTATTAATAGAATGGTCTGGTGTAGAAACAAATTTTGGGTAGTGAAAATAATCATGTCTAGGATTCTCCATCATCTTACAGGTATCTAGGACAAACCCTCGACGCCTAGTTTGGTTTCTCGCAATGCTCCAATTGATCCTGAACAAGGACTCCCTCCCTCTTTGGAAAAAATCACTAAAAATTGATACGATAAAGCGACCATGAACATTGCCTTAGAATTTAAAAATATAGATCCTCTTGTGGTCAATAAGGGTCCCTATATCTCTATCACACCGAGTAGAAATGAAGACACCAAAATGACTCTAAAAGTCTTGAAATCAAAGGGGGAAAAACTAAATGTAGCAGGATCCCCCCACTAGAATATGACCAAATACCCCCTCACAGATTGGATTCAGGTTTGAAGTACCCATTCAGGAGGAGATTCCCACAAAACACTAAGCTTCAGGTTCCTGGGGTTTTGGATTTTTCTTAATTCATGGTCACTCTGGGCTTAGCTTTCTTATCTTTTTGCAGCATCATAATACTATTTTCATGTTTCAACACTGTTTTCCTATATTTTGGTATGATACATTTTCCATACTATATGGAGCATCATTTTGTTGTTAACAGCATAATTTCTCGATATGGGAAGACTCCGACTTTCACTCTGCTAGTATAAGTCCACAAAACTACTACAATGATATGTACTTTTTCTTGTCCTTTTATTATAAACCAATAGAATAGACTATGAAATTACAAAAAAAAGAAGTTTGAGTCCTCAAAAGTGGATGATTCACTACAACATCTAGGGTTCAAATTAGGTCCAAGGAACTACTTTATCCCCAATATTGACCTCATAAATTTTGATTGCAAGGACCCTATCACATGGATTTTTGATATGGAGAAATTATTTGATCTATGCCAAGTGCCAACTTTGCAAAAGGTAACTATTACATCCTTATATTTAGAACCTAACCAATTTGTATGTTACCAATGGCTTTGTGACCGTAAAATGACTCTATTATCTCTTGGTATATATTCACAAAAGAATTGATTGCACATTATGGGGATATAAATGGAAACACCTTCTTTATACAATTTCTAAATCTCAAGCAAAAAGGTCTAGTTACATAGCACATCAAGAAATTTCAGTAGCTAAGTTTCAGAGTGAAGAATATATCATAAGATAATTTGTTAGATCTCTTTATTAGAACCTTGAAGGATAACATTCAAAATGAGGCGTGTCTCTTTGAACTATTATCCCTAGAGAAGGATTTGATGATGGAAAGGAAGTTTGAAAGTAAAAATATAGCGAGGGATACTAGAAATACATATTCAAGCACATCCATAGAGAATGATGTTCCTTCTAACCAACCTCAGAGGTTAACAGCTTATCAACTAGAGGAAGGAAGAGAGAAAGGTCTATGATTTAATTGTGACAACAAATACAGTAAGGGACATAAGTGTGGAGAAAATAAATTATTCTACATAGAATGTGAAGAGGAAGAAAAAAAGAACATAAACCACTAGAAGGGGATGAACTAGAAGTGATTACTCCCACCATATCTTGTCATGTTTTAGCTGGAATTAACATTCCTTAAATTCTCAAGATAGAAGGATATATCAAAAAATAAAAAGGTAACAGTGTTGATTGATTCTAGTAGTAATCATAATTCCATTCACTATGAAGTAGCCAAAGATATCAATTGCTTTGTATATCCAACACCAAAATTTCAAGTAATGATTACAGATGGAAGAACCATCCATTGTTAAGGGAAATGCTACAATATCAATATTACTATGGGGGAATATGTATTGAATAGTTCCATGGTTTCTATCACAATGGGGGGTGCTAATGTTGTATTAGTATTTCAGTGGTTGCAATCATTGGGAACAACGACTTTCAATTTTTAGAAGCTTTTCATGAAATTTTCCTGGGAAGAAAAATAATTTGTGTTAAATGGTATAACAAGGAAACCAAGCAAGGTGATCATCTCTAATGGTATGACAACATTGTTAAATAAAGGAAAACAAGGTGTAATTACACATTTATACTCACTAGATGTTCAAACATCTAAGGACAATTTTTTGCTAGATATTTCAAGGGTCCTTAACAATTATTGCAAGGTATTTGAAGATATTACAATAACTCATCCACCTATTCGACATTTGGAAAATGTTATTACTTAAATATGCGAAGTGTTCCTTCCAGCATCAGACCTTACAAATAACACTATGGCAAGAAGAATGAAATGGAGAAGATGGTTGAAGTAGTGACAAGAAAATATGTAGTTTAAGTAGTGGTAAATCACATAGATCACAAACAAGTAGTTCTCCAAATCCCAATGATGTCCAAAAATAGTATGGAAACATCAAGAATATCAACATCATCGTTAAAGGAGTTTTGAAGAAGCAAAAATAATATGGTAACCTGAACAAATCATCGAAACAAGGAACAAATGACTACATAATCATGTTATTATTGAGTACCTCATCAAGAGGAAGAACTTACTAGATGTGGTTTCAGCATGGGAAGACGAGTCATTCTTACAGATGCATCCAAGCATTGAGGACAACGCTTGTCTAAAGGGGAGGATCATGTTAGGCCCCAAATGTGGGGCACATCCCCCCTATAGGGTGGTGCATTACCCCGTATGTTGTGGTGTATTAAATATTATTGATTTCATATTGGGTCTATTAGTTGTGATTTTACACCTTGGTATCCTATATATATGAAGGATATATTTTTGTTTGTCATCATTGTATCTTGTCTTGTCTTGTGTACCCAGTACATTGTGTAAGGAGGTTCCTTTATCCAGATTTATGTGTGAATGAAATGAAAGAATATATATAGAATCATAAACATAGATATATTGTAATGAAAACAAAGATACATTAAACACATATTCTATTAAATGGAGAGAATATAATAGATTGTAAATACAACAACTAGAATGGTGGTAGCTATATCTGATAAGAGATGTGGTTGCCATGCTGATTTGTGCCAAGATGAATACAAAATGAGGCCAAAGGGGCCTATTTATAATAAGAATGAGGGAGAGAACCCTAAACTTCCACAAAATAACCCTAAAAGATGAACCATCATAAATTTTGTGGCCCCAAGGTGGTCAGTTGAACATTGAACTTCTCGGGGTCATAACTTTTGCATACGATGTCCGATTTGGGTGCTTGATATCCCATTGGAAAGGTCTATCCGAGATTTAAATATTTTGAATGAGGTAAAAATCTTGATGTTAGAAAAAATTCCACCCCCCCTTCCAAATGACCAAAAAAATTTGTTTAGGGCCTCAAAACGACCCCAAAAGTTTAGGACCCAAAAAATCGTAGAAAAATAACTAGAAAACTGCCAAAACATACAATTGTTTTGAGCCATTGGAATAGGTGGGTGGCCACAAATATACATATGGAACAATAATCCCCCCTTTGAAAGCATTGGTATCCATTTCATCAAATCCTATTTCATATATTGAACTGCTTGTTGATTTGATCTCCAAGTGTGACATTCACTAAAATGAAAAGGTTTCCTTCCTTTAACATCCTAAGAGGGATATAATTGTTGTTGATGGATGTGCTAGAGATGTTTAAAACTTTTGGTTGTTGTGTTATCCTTTGAATCATTTTGGAGGATTTCTTTCTAGATGAGCACCTTCAATGCGTGGCCTTGCACTGTAGAGGCATTCATATGGATGAGGGAACATTGAATTTTTATTCTTATTTTCACCGAGAAAAGGGTCCTTGTGTAGAGGGTGTGAAGGTATCTATAATACAATGCTCTCCTTCAGAGGAAATTATGAAGAGGGATAATTTTCTGGTGTGGGTGATTATCTTATTTCCTTGCGAGAATGTGGTAGGTGCAACTGTCTCAGGTATCCGATAGAGTTTTCCTCCGAAAGTGACAATGAAACTACAAGGTCATGATTCATATACAACATGATGCTTCGACATATATGGTTTTCCTAAAATAACATTACAAACTTCAAGTGGGGCCACATCACACAATAGATTTTCTTTGAAAGTCTTGATGCCATATGGTAGGTGACAACACTGACTAATGTGGATACCTTGTCCTTGGCTTAGTCAACCGATGTTATAGGGTTGTACGTATGGTGTTGCTGAAATCTCCAATATCTTGATAACTTCTTCTGATATTAGGTTATTTTGGTTGCCATAATCAACAAAAAAATGTAAGTGGATTCCCTTAACCCACATTTGTGAGTGGAAGATATGTTCCTTTTCCTCGGACTCTTCATGATCCTGTAGTTGAATTTGCGTGGTAGAAAAAGTGACACTAGGTTTTGCATCAATGATATGTTTCCCTTGGTCCATGGCTATGAAATTGGGTTCCTAATCAGAATCAATATATGATTCTAAACCTTTGATATTGGCCACCAGTGAATTCTTTGAGAAACATTCAATAGTGTTGTGCTACGAGATTTTATGGAAATTGTGCCACTTCCTCATGTCCTTATTTGTCTTTCCATTACCCTTATTTGCTTGTTGTGGGGATAAATTTCCCTTTTCTTGTGCTTTGTTCTATGCGCCAAGTTTTCCCTTTCCTTGATTCTGCAGGGGATTCACAAGTCCAAAGTATCGCTTATTCTTTTACTGAAATTTCTGATCAAATTTGACAGCAAATCAATAGGCATATCTAAGTGAAGAGATGTTCAAGAAGTCTATCTCTATTTGTATGTACCGTTGTAGGCCACTATGATATTTAAGTACCAGGTGCTGCTCTGAGTCCTCGATACCCATATTTTTGCGCAAGGTATGAAAGTTGTTGGTGTACTTCGAGACCATCGAGTCCTCTCTTGATACAGGATGGTCCATCTTGTGTATTGTTCATCATAGTTTCCCATAGGGTAATACTGTTCCTTGATGATATCTATGAAAGATGACCAAGTGGGATTGGCCTCGAACATTATAGACTCTTCTGATAAATTTTTCTCACAATAAGTATCCCACCAATTTTTGACATGGGGGTGACCTTGAGGAGTGCAAAGTTGATATTTTCCCTGCCATAAAAATTGTAAACTGAGAAATACCCTTTTTATAACATTAAACCACTTATTCAGGGCATCAACATCGATTTGGAATTAAAATAAAGGAATATCCAAGTTAAGCTCTCCCTTGAATGGAGTTTCATCTCCAAAATGACTGCGCGTTGAAGGTGCATCTGTTGTTGTCGACATTCATCAAAGGATCTGCACAAAATTATCCATCATCTTGTTCTTCTATAGCGCGAGGGATTCATTGAGAAACATCTTGACAGGATATATTTCTCTTTTGTCTCACTTTTATTCCTCCATGGGATGTCATTTGGTCCAGCAATAGTGATATTCTCTAGGTGAAACTAGCTCAAGACCCAACTCTTTATATCTTGACCTCGTCAGTGACATGCACTGAGAAAGAATCAAAGAGAATATTTCCATGATACCTCTGATTTAGATTTATTTCTAAATGAAATGAACGAATATATATAGAACCATAAAATAAGACATGTTGCAATTAAAACAGATATACAATAAAGACATATTCTATTAAATGGTGGTAGCTATCTCTCAGAAAATATGTGGCTGCTACGCTCATCCATACCAAGATGAATACAAAATGAGGCCAAAAGGACCTATTTATAATAATAATGAGGGTGAGAAAAATAAATGTGCACAACAAAACCTTACAAGAATAACCATCATAAATTTTGCAGCCCCAAGGTGGTTAGTTGAACAGTCAACTTCGTGGGGTCATAACGTTTGCATACGATCTCTGATTTGTGTTCCCAATAGCTCATTGGAAAGGTCTAGCCAAGATTTGTATCTTATGAATGGGACCAAATGCATGTAGTGATATAATATTTTTCCACCTAAATCTCCAAAAAAAATCATTTAGGGCCTCGAAACAACCCCAAAATTTTAGGACCCGAAAAACTGTATAAAAATAACTATGAAATTTCCAAAATAGACAATTATTTTGAGCCAGTAACAATAGGTGCGTGGCCACTGTTATCCATAAATATAAATCCTCCACTCTTAGAAAGTAATGGTCTCCATTTCATCAAATCCTATATCATATCTTGAACTGTGTGTTGAGTTTCTCTCCTGGTGTGACATTCGTTGAAATGAAAATGATTCCTTTCTTTGATATCTCAAGAGGGATGCAATTGTTGTTGATGGATGTGCTGAAGATGTTCAACGATTTTGGTTTTCGTGTTATCCTTTGTTTGAATCAGTTTGGAGGACTTATTTTTGGACAAGCACCTTGAATGTGTGGCCTTGCACTATAGAGGTATTCGAATGGATGAGGGAACACTAAATTTATGTTCTTGTTTCTGATGAGTAGAGGGTGTGGAGGTCTCTGTGATTTGATGTTCTCCTTAAAAAAAAATTATGAAGAGGGATAATTTCATGATTGGGGATATTATTTTATTTCTCTATGAGAGTGTGGAAGGTGCAACTGTCTCTGGTATCCGATAGATTTTTCCTCCCAAAGTGATAATGAAACTATGAGGTCATGATTCATATACAACATAACACTTCCACATATATGGTTGTCCTAAAATAACACCAAATACTTCATTTGGGGACAAATCACACAATACCTCATATTTGAAAGGCTTGAATCCATATGGGAGGAGGATTTTATTACTAAAGTAATGTGAAAACTTTGTCCTTGACTTTGTGAACCGATGTTGTAGGGTTGTGCGTGTGGTATTGTTGGAAGCTCCAATATATTAATAAATTCTACTGAGCTTAGATTCTTTTTCCTACCATAGTTAACAAAAAAATGTAAGGGGATTCCCTTTAGCCACATATGTGAGTGGAAGAGATGTTACTCTGCCTCTGACTCTTCAGGATCCTCTAGGTTAATATGTGTGGTAGCAACAATGAAACTAGGATTTTAATCAATGATCTGCTTCCCCTAGTCTGCTGCTATGACATCGGGTTCTGAAGCATAATTGAGATATTTTTCTGAAGATTTCTCACACCATATCCCGATGTCCTTCTTTGTATTTTCATTCCCCTTATTTTCTTGTGGTAGGGACTGATTATCCTTTCCTTGTAATATTTTGTGCGGTCTAGGGTTTCCCTTTCCTTTCTTATGTGGTGGATTTGCAGGTACAAAGTATCACTTGTTCTTTTGTTGAAATTTTTGCTCTATTTTGACAACATACCAAAAAGCATATCTAAGTGAAGAGATTCCTTGGAATTCCATCTATGTTTGTATGTACTGATGTAGGCCACTATGATATTTTAGTAGCAAGTGCTGCTCAGATTCCTTGATAACCAGCTTTGTGCATAAGGTATGAAAGTTGTTGGTGTACTATGACACCATATGGCCTCTCTCTTAACGTAGAACAGTCCATCTTACACAACAGTATTTGAGGCCAAAATATGATGACATTCGACGGAAAGTACTTTTTGTTGGATTGCAATGATGACAAGTATTGTTTTTTTCTGATTTGTTTTTGAAATATTGAAGAATCGTCGGTTTTTTAGACCTTCATGCTAGTCAGTTTTTTGACTAGGATTGTTGTCATATTTTTTACTTCCCCATAATTAAATAATATGTTGTGTCTCTTGGTAAATTCAATCTCTATCTGTGGGCATTCCTATTTGAATATGGTAGTGGGCGGCAATGGCGCTTCTAAGGTAAGTTTTTGTGTGATTGCAGAAATGGTGGTTTGAATCTTTAATCTAGGTACAAAAAACACTGGATCACAAGGTCTTATTCTGGATGGAACCATGTCCATCTGCTGGATCATGGTTTTGTAAGCTGAATCTACAGTGCATAGTGTAGGGCTCTTTTTCTAGAGGAGAAGATTGTTCCTCTTGTAGAATTGTGGCATCAACTTAAAGGATAAAGGGAGGATGGGATGCATTCATTGTTTAAGGAAGGGCACATCCAGTAGAAGAGAAGGAAATGAATGCCTCTGCTCACCCTCCGTCCTCCAGCAAGCATCTATATAACCAACGTCTATAGACACCAACTTGGTATAGTAAATAGGGCTAGTAAAATAATAGTAGATTAAATATGCAGGTATCCACAATGCAGGGTGTTCCTAAGCTCATGACACAACTAGTATATTTATTAATTGCTAGCCCAAAAGCATCAGAGCTTGCTTGTTGGGGTTGAATATCAAGCCATATTTTGAAAACTTGAACAAGCTTCCAAAGTATAATATAGTGTTCAAAAGCATATATTCACACATTTGTTGAAAGGAGTGGCCAAGAAAAATATGATATTTTTGCTGTAGAAGTCGTAGAAGGCGAAAATTGTGTTACAGTGCATGTGGGAAGTAGCTATTTATGTTGGGTGTGTTATGGAGATATCTCTTGTGTTATATATCTTTATTGGAATTAAATCTTCATTTTTCTACCGATTTTTCTTGTGTGAGGTCTGCTATCCACCAAATCCACTCAATATTATATACTTAAAGGCATATACAATAGTTTATATTTGTTCATTGAAATATCCCTAGTTTGTGCAATATCAAGGAGAAATTTGAAGTCATGGAGGACACCTTTATCCATTTTTTTTAGTGCATAAAATTTTCCAGGCATGTATTCACCTTATTTTTTAGTAAAATCCAGATATGGAAATTTGGCATTAAAATTCTGATTTATGCTTTATATTATTACTGTAGCATTTTATTTTGCAAGCTTAAATGTTGTGGATGGGAAATGTTACATATTCTATAAGAACTTCCTTCTAAACCATCTAAGGAAAATCATCATAAATATTTAACAACTAATGATACATTCAACAATATACACTACAACTGTTTGTTAAATTCACAGACCAAATTGCTTACATTCTGTTACAATCGAGTGTATGCAAAGTGTTTTTAAAAACATATACTCGATCTCGATAGTGAACAAGGAATAAATAAAACTTATAGAGAGGATGTAATATACAATAGAGATATATCCAGAGAGTTAAGAGTAATTTCATGAATCCTAAAACCCTTCTAGACTACTTAAATAGTCAATGCGATAAGAGGGCAATGTGAACATAGCAGTACATTCATTAGAAGAAAATGATCCAAACTTTATAGATAAATACCTTTGGTTTTACTCTGGTCAAATAAATGTATCTATGGTCTCTGGCATGTCAAGTTGGTCACCATAGTCTTCAAAATATAGGATTCAGTTTTTCATTTACAAGTAGATGCGTTTTGGTTATTGATTTCATTTTTTTATTGCTTCTTTTGTAGTAGTTTATGTGTTGCTACTGACAATCAAGATTTCACCTCTAAGTTAAAAAATAAGCTGCCAGCCAAATGTCGAGGAAAGGATGAAACTGACTTTACTCAGGAATTGAAAGAGATATGTGAGGATTATGATGATAAAGGTACAAAGAAATAGGACTTTATGCTAGATATTGATGATGGGATTTTTTTCTTCTTCTTTTGCAGTGGTTTATGTGCTGCCACCGATGTTCAGGAATTCACCTCCAAGTTAAAAAATAAGTTGTCAGCCAAATTTCAAGGAAAGGCTGAAATTGACTTTAATCGAGCATTGAAAGAGATATGTGAGGATTATGATGATAAAGGTACAAAGAAAGAGGACTTTATGCCAAATATTGATGATGGTAAATCTAGATCTGTATTGATGAAAGCTTAAAGGATTCTACAGAGAAAGTACAATTTACAAAAAATGATAAAATCCAAGAAGTAACCTATTAGTTTGAGGAAATGTTAAAAATGCAACCAATCAATCACCAACCAATGAAGCGAAGGGAGGATATGGAAGAAACTGACAGAAATTATATAGTACTGAAATGAAAAACATCATGGTGCCTGTAATAGGGGGGATTGGGAGATTGAATTATGGAAAGGTGGGTTTGATAAAACAAAACAATTCAAGAATTATTAGAAGTTGATATTTATACAGTAAAATAGTAGCTTAGTTTATTTTATTTTCTGCATCTTACTTTATTTACGGGGTGTTGTGTAGGCTCCCAATATGTTTTAACATGTGTAGTCAATAGTCCCATTAGATTCATTATGTGATCATTTGTTGGACTTTATTAAAATCATCTTATCTTATGTCCCTTGGTTGTCAGCGAACACACATTTTTCTATGTCTTATTCGACTTTTGAGTGGTGTTTTCTAGGGTCATATTTTTTTTGTTAGCATTGGTTTCTTTCCTTTAGGTGACTCTTCTTCCTAGTTCTTCAATGATGTTGAAGCTTGAATTATCCTTGATCCTCTAAATTTAGGCTCTACGTAGCTCCTCTGCTATTTATATATCTAATCATTTATAAGTAGTTTATAAAGGTTTTGATTCTAAATCTTGTATTGTTTAGTTCTGTCACTATTTTTGAAATCTGTCATGATTCCCCTAGGATTTTCCTAAGTGGTTAGTTTTTGGATTTTCTTAATATGATATTGTTTGATACTAAAAATTGGTCATTTTATCTTTGTTATTTTATGAAGATATTTTTTAAGGGAAAGGTTTGGATTTCCTATGGTCTTCTAGACAACAAGGTAAGTATGTTCTTATCACTCCTCATGTAATTTAACATTGCTTAAAAGCATTATAAATGATGCATAGGTAGTCATGAATGTATCAAATATTAGGCTTACATGGAAATGTAAATCTTTATTCAAACAAATGAAACGCAATTATGTTTTTTCCTTAGTGTCGTGTTTAAGTCAATGTATGCTAAATTATTTTAGTTGTAACTTTGAGCACAACTATCCCTACTTTGTTAAAATGTGGTAATGCCAGTGCTCTGATTTTATCTTTTCCAACATGATACATGACTATGTAAGAGTCTCCTTTAGGAGTATGCACAAAAAATGAGCCCACCACTTCCTAGTTATTGTTGTAAAAGGTCAGGAAAGATACATTTGCAAAAACTGCAGGTGGTAATGTTTACTTCTGTTCCATTAGAGGAAATATCATTTGCATTGTTACTAGGTTTTTAAACATATTTATATTCTAGTTATTAATTATGATATTTTGTTTAACAACTATTTGGAAAAAAGTTTGAGTACTGTTACCACACAAACTAGCATCTTAAGATTGAAGCCCTAAAATCAATGATAACATATGGATAATTAACAGGGAGGCCAATGTTACGACACCTAACCCTCTCATGATATTTAGTTTAGCTCTTTTCTAGCTCAAGGGAGGAGTCCTTAAATAGGATTATTATAGTATAAAAAGGAAGTACACAGCAAAATCGAAGAATAAATTTAGCAAAACAAAATATTTTTTTTTTTTAGAAAACATAAAGGTGATGAAGGGATTGGACACCAATGTCTTATCAAATGGGAAAATGGGGTCAACCAATGATTCAACAAGGGTTTCTTGCGAAATATTAGAAAGCGATAGGTTTTATTTTAAGATCAATCAAAAAGGAAATTTCTATAGTAGAAATTTCAAATGCACATCAAGGAGGAAGACTAGCATGGAAGGAGTCAGAAAACACATAATCTACAACAAAAATTGGGCACCTAAAATACACTTCCAACTGATAGAAACCCCCATAAACGATAGAGTATATTCTTTATTACCTCAAATTAGTTGACAATTTGAATATCCATCTATCAACCAAACAAAAGAATACCGAAATCCTTCAATGGAGCACTAGCCTTAGCCATCCATAAGAACAAATAAATATTCCAAAAGTCTAATGGGATTTCTCCCCCATTGAAAACATGAGAAATGAATGAGAATTCCAACCCTCATATATGTTGTAGTCCATATCATTCTACAATAATATATGAATAAAACTAGGCTAAAATACTAGATCTAGCCTAGGATAGAGTAAGAAAACCAAAATGCTCCATCAAAACTCTAACAAATCCTAACAACCTCCATGGAATTAGGTGGTTAAACCCACAAGTACAATATCTAAGATATAACAACGCCCAATAAAGAGGGCTCCTCCAGCAAACATCGATGAAGACAAGAAGAAACCCTAATGCATGGCCTCCAAAGGCTCTTCCAATGGCTAGCGCTTTGACCTCATCAATGTGCAATGCAAGCATCCAAGTAGAATATGTTTTTAAAGCATGAAATGGAAAACCCCTAGATTAGGGTTTGACCAACCTCCAAGACCCAACTATCCTCCATAATATATGCAACTAAACCTCAAAAGTGGACATCCAGGTGAGCATATCCCTAACTAGTGGAATGCTCACAGAGAAAGCATCTACGAGTGCACAAACAACCCTCCAAAAGAAGGCTATTATCCCCTATATGGAAAGATCCTCTAAAATTAGCATAGATATTCCAAAAAATTAACACTCTCCCAAAAGTACCTGAGCAAGTGTGCCAAGGATTATCCAAAGGTGGAGACTCCAAGGGACAAAACCTAATCAGTGCACAATGGTACATCATAAATAACATATGCATGAGTCAAATTTCCATCCAAGGATGAACACTGCATAGATAATGGAAAATAATCATGGAAGGAAAATCATTCTATTGAACTCTCTCATCAACATGGAATATAAATTCTCCAAAACTGGCATAGAGCGAAGAGAAATCCTCTACAAGGTGGATGCTCCATAAAGTAGGGCCTCCAACAAGGAGATAGATCCAACAAAACCCTAAGAAAACCAAACCTTGTCAATAACAAACACATTAAAAGTTGTGTGTCCCATATTCATCTGGATTAAAGATGATACAAGTCTAGCTTAGAGATCTGAAAATGATTGTTATATTTCCATAGAAAAGCTCTAGTATACTCCACCTGACCCTATCCTTTCCAAAAATTCCTCCTAGATTTTACACAGGTGCACACTTACAGGTATCAAAATGGAAAACGATGATTTGGAGAATAATAGACCTCATACAAGTCCCATGTCTAGGCATGATATAGCCTTGGCACCCCTTTTGAATATTTTTTTATCAACAACTATCTTTGCTTGTTTCTACAAGTCCACCTCTAAATGTCTTCATGTTTTCCCTTTGTTTAGATGCAACCATTCCATAAGGAGAAGTATACATGAATATTTATGGATGAATATATCTAGTTTCTTTACCAACAACAATATAGATTAAAGTGGTGGGATCAAGCCTTTATTAGCACCATTCAATGGTGACCCAAGCTGGTAAACTTTCCAGTGGACCTTTTTAGCATGGATATGCTTGAAGACTTCTGATAACAGTACATGGATCTGCATTAGAACTTCTCAGTGTTTTCCTTGTAGGAGCAATTTGATTTTGTCATTGAAAACATGCCATTTTGCAGGAAGCATTCCTCATATTCAGGAATCACACCATGTACAGTAGCACAAGGCTGCAATATGCTTCCTATATGCAACACTTTAAATGATTTATATAAATCAGTTATGATGTTACCCTTATCCAATAATACTATTAATGCTCCAGATCGAATTTTGGGTGCATATACTTCAGCATCTTATTTCATCAATGTGCTTCAAATTTGAGGAAATTTATAGGTTCAACTTGAGTTTGATCATTCATTATCTCTTGGGATACAATATCACTTCAATACCTACCCATTGTACTGCTACTTGCACTATTACCTTCCTGCTTGTTACTAAGAGTTAATATGGCATATTTTAGAAATGAAAAAAGTATTAAGTGTTTGATAGATGCCTTCATCTAGAACCATGTTAATTTCATCTCAAGGAAACAATCATTTCAACCATATTATCAATTAGAAATATATCCAATGATGCTAACCAGGAATTGCAAGAAAATTGAAGTCAATCCATCCATGCTAAATCATCTCAATCAGCCTAGAATTAATAATGAAATTGCCAAATCAAGCTAGCAGAGCAAGTGATGTGCAAGTGGGATGCATTATTGTCATGAAACCATCAATAATCACCATATGAGAGTACATCAATAGCTAATTAATATGGAAACGAATCCCATAGCTACCAACATGTGGATCCATCATGAAAATCTATGTATCCATAGGCATTAACCAAAATATGTCATGAGAATCAAATGGGATAAGAATCAAAATATTGTGCATCATCAAATTAGGCCATCCCAATTTCCAACAAGATTCAAGTCCCCACTGAAACATTAGATAAAAATCAAAAGAATATGCCCATGCAAAATGGGGGTAATGAGTATTGCAAATTAATGTGACAAATGAGCAGGATGTCTATACCCTTTTACAATTGTTTGACATGGATTTCTTAAATTCTAGCCCATGGTGTTTACACCTATGTTCTTGAAAGGGATGTATAATGTATCCTTATAAATTAGTGTTTATGTCTGCTACCCGTCATTGCATGAGGCTTAAACACGATTTTGATCATAAAGATTGAGCTTAATCAATAGTGATGCAGAAGGGAATCCTGGATGGCCCAGGCCTAAAGTGTCTGAAGGGATTGGAGACTACAAGTTAATGATATATTTTTTGATTGGTTTGGTCACCATCAAACACTAGGAGTCGTCCAGCATCCACCAAGCAACCTCCAAGGTAGTAATCAGTTTTCGAAATATCAAATTCATGCACATTAGGAACTGGGGAAATAAGATAGCTAATTGGCTAGATAATTGGGAAATTTCCACCAAAATCTCATTGTCTATGCATAGATAAACTAGGAAATATTACCATCAAGGAGAATGTTACCAATCTAGTGGAAAAATCAGCAGAACCGACCCTTAAGTCAATTCTCCTCACTATTCTCTCCCTTTGCGGCACAGAGTATTGGGAGGTTATTTGATTATTAGTGCTTTGGTGTTGCAATGGAGGAAAATGGAAACTCGTCATTGGCCTAAGCTCAGGTTTGGTCTCCACAAAGAAACTAGGAATCCCTCTATCAATATAGATAACAATTCTCAAATGTAATGCATCCTTTCTCATACAAGTTTGTTTTTGCATATTTGGATGACATTTTGATTTATAGTCATAGAAAAGGTGATCATTTAGCATATTAGATTGGTGATGGAAGTTTTGGAAAGAGAGGAGATGAAAATAAATTTGAAGAAGTTGGTGTATTTCAGATTTGTAACCTTACGGAAAGGATTGAGCACGGGCTTTGAGAAGGTGAACGCAATACTGCATTGTCTAGTACTGTGCGATGTACATGGGGTGTTGATCCTAGATTTTTTATCATTCTTTGCAGTTAAATTACTCATTTAAACACATGTTTTATTATCTTTTGCATATTTTATGTCATGCAGATCACTATTTAGCCTCAAGTATGAGTGTATTTAAGGTTTATATAAAATATTTTTATTATTTTCATTTTATGGTTTTATTAATTCAAAATGACATTATTAAAGAAAATTTGATGTATTAATTGATTTGTATATTTGTTTAGATATTTTATAATATTTTTGGGCCAAATTAATAAACAAAACACATTCAGCATGCCTTGCGCACAACACGTTCAACTCGATGTCCAACTTGTCATCCAACTTGTTACGTGAAACTCATTGGTAGTTTTCTAGATGTTGAATGTGTTGTTGTAGACTGTATTCCTGAAGCGCGCCAGCAAACAAAAATTTCATTCTCCCTAGATCGACGCCCAATATATCTAGCTCACGGTCTAGCTTGTTGTTCGTCTCTCCATCCAGATCATTAACCAGACTATGCACTGTTGATAATTGATTTCAAGAATTAAAACATGAAACAACCTACAAATGACCTATTGTCCACATGTCTGGGTAATGAAGCTCGCTTCTAGATAATTCGCCATACTGCAGCCTCCTTCACTTGCCACCACATCAACAATCCATGCATTAGGTTGATGAATTTAACCTACGCTCTAGAATATTCACCAGTGTGCTCTCCTCTGTCTAATACCATCCCACCTGCGTGCTAAGGAAGGATTCGTGCGCCACATTTGAAGAAATTTTGTGCTGAAGAAGGATCTTGTGTGTTCGATGTCCAGTCAAGAAGACCAGAATCACGCTGAAGAAGGGAAGATGCCTATGCGTTGGCTTGCGATCTGTTATGTGTCATTATGTTCGCATAAATTTAGAGAGCAGTCGGCCACTAAGGGGTAGACTTGGTCATCTCTATAAAATATTATATAAATCAGCCTCTGTGTGAGAGCTCAGTTAGCTAGAAGAGTTAGAGAATCAAAGAGCTAAGGAAGAATTCACAGTTTATCAGTTTGTTCTTGAGTACATTGTATTTTAGTTCCATCGTCTGAATAAAGTGTTGTATGCTTCGTTGTTGATGATTGCGTTTGAGTTGAAGTTATCCAGGAACCACCCCTGATTGCTGAGAGGGCCCCTCATTAATCAAAGGTTTCTTTTCTAGTTTATTTCTTTCATATTTTCTGTTGTAGCTAGTTTAATTTATAGTTTGTTTTATTATTTATGTAATGCAATTTTATTTCTGAATTACATAGTTAACTTCGCACATAGTTTTCTTTCAACTTTGTTTTCATTCATTTCATTTCCAGCTTATTGTTTAGTTTATTTGCAAGTTAGATACAATAGATTGATTTTTTTCAAATTAAATAGATTCAGTTATGTTTATTTCTTTTTTGTCATAAGTTATTAAGTATGCAATTTGAATTTTAGTTTATTCATATGCAATGATTTCTTTCTATGAATTTGTTTAAGTCTATTTCACTAATAAATTTGCATAATAAGTAGGTTTACTTATTGCCTCTATGCATTAGATTTACATTTGCGTGAATTCAGTTGAGGATTAGCTCATTTAGGTTAGTTTTTATTATTTTAATTGTGCAGGCTATCATTCGGACAACCTGTTCAATCTGTTATTCAACCACCCCTTTCAAGCCTACAGTTCAGTCTATCATTCATCCCTTAGTTCTGTTTTTAGTGTTTTTTTATGTATTTTGAGATTGTTTTCAGTTCTGTTTTGTTAATGTTTGAATTGTGTTTTGACTAATATAGTTAAATAATAACATTCAAGTTAAAGTTAGAGTGTTTTAGGTTATTTATTAAAGTTTTATCATTTTCCTTACTTCTTTTCGCCTTGAATATGTGTCAAGTTGTTTATGTTTTTGTTTCTTGAATATTGTTTCTAATTTTGTTCTATTATTGTATTGTTTTGTGTTTATTCCTTTTGGATTGATTTATCCGTTTGCATGTGAGATTCAGTGTTATATGTGTTATCCTTAGTATGTTTTTAGGTTGTCTCTTTTACATTGTGTTATTGTTGAAAGAAATTGTAGGACAAAACCTAAATATATTTCTTTTATGAAGTTTTCTACTTGCTTCTTTTATTAAGTTTTCTTCTTGCTTATAATTTAAGTCTTCCTTGCACCCTAGTTTCCCATTTGAATAGTCAATTGTTGATTGTATTTCAGTTTAAAGTTATAAAATAAATTATCAATTGTTTATTTTATTATTTGATCTCAATTTAATTACCTTAATAATTACATTCTTAAGAGTTTGACTCGGTTTTTCATTTTGAAATATCTTTCAATATTTTGTTTGTTAAAATATTTCCACGACACCATATGAACCCCTCTACCTTCACATATATTTTTTGTCAACTCTAAGCTTACAAACCCCAGTTGATAATTAAAGATTAGGTGAATTAATTTAGACATTATAACACTTAAACAATTTTGGCGTCATTTCCTGGGATTTGTTCTGTAAGGTAGAGTAGAATTCTTTAAGAAGTTTAGTAATAAGTTGGTAGTGGGGGAGCCGTAAGATGAGAGGTAAGAACCTGCACATCTGTTATAACAGAAGCCCCTAAATCTAGCAATAGTAGTAGCATAGGTTTTCTTTAGTTCAAAATTTTTTCATGAGTAGACTTAGAGATCCTCAGGGTAGATTTATTAATACCAAAAAACTTATTGAAGTCCCTACTAACTACCATAGGGGACGTATTTCCCCAACTACTAACTCACCAGAAAGGTATCAAAAGATGCATATAGGAAGTAATTCTACCCTGAAACCTAAGGAGTCTCTCTTAGAATATCTTACTAGGGAAGCCATAGAAGGAGAAGGAACCTTGGAGGAAGGTCCTAAGGACCCCATTCCTGAGGAAGTTCAAGAGGATCAGCCATTAGAATCCTCCAACCCTCCACTAGTTTCTAATCCCATTAACACAACTTTTTCACTAGTAGGAGATCCAAATTTGGTTGACTTTGTTGATCCTTCCCAAGTAAAATCTCTCTTTGGAACCTCAATAGTGTTAGATTTTTATCATTAAGCTAGAAATACATTAGGATCTTTAACTAAGAGAATAACAAGCACAACAATAAACCACAAGAGACAATGAACACAGTGTTTATCCTTGGGGAAACCATAAATGGTGAAAACCCCACAACTTCCTCAGAGATAGAATCAGCACCAAAAGTAGAACCCAAAATAGTAAGGTGATCTCCTGGCAACAGTAACCTTCTTGCTATCTAGCCCCAGTGTCTTCTCCTTCCTCAACTATGCACTACACTTGAGTGTGTATGAGGTGTGTGATAAATAGAGAGTCCAACTCTCTATTTATACTAATTCGTGACTTGACTAAACCCTACTAGGTCTGACCTCTCTAGGAGAGTCTAATAACCCTAGTGCCCTAGAACTATGGGCACTTTAACCCTTAGTCAATAAGAGGGTTACCCATAATGACTCGACATGACTTGTTTACAATATATAACTTCCCGATATGAACATCGGGGCATGACATGACTCAAGTACATCCCAGAATAAACATGGGGTTACAATATATAATAAATACAAGTGAAATACATTCTAAAGTTACATATAAATCAACACTCCCTCTTAACTAGGAACGTATTCTTTCGACACAATTTTCAGCACAAGTCTTCTTCTCTGTATCTTCTGGATCTTCATCAAGTCCTCGTCATCTTCTTCTTCAAGTCATCTTCATCATCAAATCTGGATCATCACTAGATCTGGATCACCACTAGACATCATCACTGGATCTGGATCATCATTTCTAGATCACCATCATTGGATCTGGATAATCATCACTCGATCTGGATCATCAATGGGTCATCATCACGGGTACTATCTCTTGATTCTTCTCATAATAGGAATTTATACAGAGCCATCCCTTTTTCATGTTGGATGTACATCTACAGAGCCAGTCCTTTTTCATACTATATGTATCATCACAGAGCTAGCCCTTTTTCATACTAGATGTGGAATCTACACAGAGCCATTCCTTTTTCATACTGGATGATTCTTCACAGAGCTAGTCCTTTTTCATACTAGATGTGGGATCTACCCAGAGCTAGTCCTTTTTCATACTAGATGAGTCTTAACAGAGCTATTCCTTTTTCATACTAGATGTATGATCTACCCAGAGCTAGTCCTTTTTCATATTAGATGAGTCTTCACAGAGCCAACCCTTTTTCATGCTGGATGTGGGATCTACACAAAGCTAGTCCTTTTTCATACTAGATGTGTCTTCACAGATCCAGCCCTTTTTCATGCTAGATGTGGTATCTACACAGAGCTAGTCCTTTTTCATACTAGATGTGTCTTCACAAAGCCAACCCTTTTTCATGCTGGATGTGGGATCATCACATACATCTGACAATGGAAGGAACCAATCCTCTCACCATGTCATAGCTCTTACATCCAACCATGGAAGGAACCAATCCTCTCACCATGTTAGAAGGGTCCAACACTTACATCTAACCATGGAAGGAACCAATCCTCTCACCATGTTAGAAGGGCACAACAAATATATTTGACCATGGAAGGAACCAATCCTCTCACCATGTTAGAAGGGCTCATCATGGACATATCACTTCCTCTTGGGAGGAATCTAGATTTGGAGAACACCAAGCTTCTCCCTGAAGTGCTCAAAATTCACCCTAGCCAATGGCTTTGTCAACACATCAGCTATATGTTTGTCCATCGCAACATACTAGAGTTTCACTACTCCTCTCTACACCATATACCTGATATAGTGATACTTAATCTCAATATGATTCGACTTGTCATGGAACACTAGATTCTCTAACAAATTTACACAACTTTGGTTGTCACAGTATATACAAGTAGCATCTAACTAGAGATAAAATAAATTAGACACTAGCTTCCTTAGCCATACTGCATCACAACTAGCTGAACAGGTTGCGACACATTCTTCTTCAGCTGTACTCAGTTCCACATAGGATTTCTTCCTGCAAAACCAAGAGATCACTCCTGATCCCATACTAAAGCAACACCCTGAAGTGCTCTTCCTATTGATGGCATTGCCTGCCCAATCTGAATCAACATAACCCTTCAGGTTAATCTTTTGATCAGTATTATACTTGAGACCATATTAAACTCTACCCTTTAGGTACCTTAGAATGTGCTTTGCAGTAGTCAAGTGAACATGTCTTGGATCTGTCAAGTATTGGCTCAAGGTGTTCACAGTAAAGCAAATATCTGGTCTCGTTTTCATCAGGTACATCAAAAACCTAATCATCTGACGATACATCATGGCATAATTCCACTCTGATGAAGCATCACTCAATAGCTTTGGGTTCAATTCCATAGGTGTGGTTAATGCCTTGCAGTCCATCATCCCAAATCTCTTCAGGATCTCTACTGCACACTTTCCTTGTCCAAGGAAGATTCCATCCATATTCTTCCACACCTCCATACCTAGAAAATAATGCATCATACCCAAGTCCTTCATTTCAAACTCAGCAGCAAGCTTTCTCTTCGTATCAGCAATCAACCCATCCATACCTGTCACAAACAAATCATCTACATATAGTAGGAGCATCACTAGGTTGCCATCTTCAACCTTGTAGTAAAGGTTGGATTTTTCTTTACTCTTGGTAAAGCCCAAACTGGATAGAAAGGTATCAATTCTGCCTTACCATGTTCTGGGTTCCTGTTTCAAGCCATACAAGGCTTTCTTCAATCTACACACATGAGACTCCCTGTCATGTGTCTCAAGACCGAGTGGTTGCTCCACATACACTTCCTCTTCCACTACACCATTAAAGAAAGTAGTCTTGACATCCATTTGGTGCATCTTCCATTTCATCACTGCAGCCAGAGCAAGTACCGATCCAATGGAAGTGTATCTGGCTATAGGTGCAAAGGTTTCTTCATAGTTTATTCCTTCTTTCTGGGAGAAACCACGAGCAACAAATATTTCTTTATATTTCTATATGCTACCATCTGCAACATGATTAATCTTGTAGATCCATTTGGAAGTTACAACTAAATCCCCTTATGGTCTTGGGACAACATCCCAAACATCATTCTTCATGATTGATTAATACTCTTCGATCATAGCATCCTTCCATTCTTTGTGTTCTGCTGCTTCTTCATAATTGGAAGATTCTTTATTAATGAAATCACATAGTAATGCTACATAACTGGAACAGGATCTAGTCCTCTTTCTTTCTCTAAGATTCTCTTCTGGAACCCCATATATTTCCACACCTTGGATAATTTCTCGTACCCAAGTAGGTTTCCTCTTGTGAGGATTCTTCTCTTGAGGTGGATCTACAGGTCTTTGTGGTTCTTCAAATTCTCAATCTTCTTCTTGAGTTTCTTTGTTCATGATTGTATCATGAATTCTGCGTGCTTCTGCTTCTTCAGGTTCTTTAGCATGTTTCTTTATGGATTTGATGTAGGATGATCTTCGTCAAATGTTACATCCCTACTGATGTCAATATTCTTGAACCCTGGGAAGTATATTCTGTAAGCCTTTGAGCTTTCAAAGTATCGCACAAATATACCCTTATTTCCTGAAGGATCTAATTTTGTCCTCTTCTCTTTTGGAATGTGTATGTACACTAGGCAGCCAAATATTCTGAGATGGATGACTTCTGGTTTCTTGTCGGAGAAGACTTCTTCAGGAGTCTTGTTCTCGAGTACTCTGTGTGGAGTATGGTTCTATACATACACCATTGTTCTACCTGCTTCTGTCCAAATATGCATAGGAAGATCTTGATCATGAAGCATAGCTCTTGCAGCTTCCATGATGGTTCTATTCTTCCTTTTTGCAATCCCATTCTGTTGTGGATTATATGGGGTGGAAAAATCCCTCTTAATCCTTGAGTCTTTGCATAACTCTTTGAATTCATTTGATGTGAATTCTATGCCATTATTTGATCAAAAAGTCATGATATTCTTCTCTGTGTGATTCTCGATCAAGGATTTGAATTCCTTGAACTTGTTGAATACTTCATCTTTTTTCTTCATGAAGTAAATCCATGTCTTCCTAGAAAATTCATCAATGAAAGAAACATAGTATACATACCCCTTTAGAGAACTTGATGATATTGGTCCACATACATTGGAGTGGATGATTTCCAAGATTCCTTTTGCCTTTCTCTCACTACTTGGAAATGTCTTCTTTGTATTCTTTCCTTTCGCACATCCTTTGCAGACTCCATCATGTTTTGCTTGAATTTCAGGAAGACCTTCAATAGCTTTGCTTGCAAGTGGTAGTGCTCTATAATGCATGTGTGCAAGCCTTCTATGCCAAATTTCATTTGTTTCTACTGATTCATGAACCAAAGCTTGTTCTGGTTGGCCCTTCAAGTTGTATAAAGCTCCTTCTTGTTCCCCAATCACTATTGCATCGTCAAAAGTATTTCCCTTTGGCCACATAAGAACTTGGCCATCTATGAAAGCAACCCTCATTTTTTTTGCATCCAATGAAGATATGGAGAGGAGGTTCTTCTTTACTCCTAGAACAAATAATACATTCTTCATCTTCATTGACTTTCTAGAGTCTAGTTTATAGGAGGATTCATCACTACCTTTTATTGGATACTGGTAGTCATCCCCAAGTTTCACCTTGTGAGGTGACTCATGTTCAGATAGCTTCACAAATTATTCTTTGAATCCTGTCATGTGCTTGGAAGCACCACTATCTATGATCCAATCATTACTTCCATGTGAAACAGTTCCCCTAAGAGTAGATATCAGCACATATTCTTCGTCACTTGAAGAATCATCACTTTCTTATCTGATTCTCTTTGTGGAGGGTTCATCATCCTCTGCAGCATGAGCATGTTGTCTTCTATTATTTCCCTTCTTCTTTAATTTCCCTTTATTAGGGAATAATTTTGATATGTGACCTTTCTCATCACATGTGTAACATCTAATAGTAGACATATCTCTTCTAGAGTGTGAGATCTTACCTTTGGAGTGATGATGGTTCCTTCTGGTTTTCTTGGAGTGAAGTGTGAGAGCTTGATCTTCATTTCCCATATTTTCTTCTGGAGCTGCTATCTGAGCTTCTTCTTGAGAGAATTATTCCCATAGTCTAATGAACTTGACTAACTTCTTTCTGGCACAGATCCCTTGAATAAAAGAGTTCGATGATCTAGGGAGACCATTCAAGGTGGTCATCACAATCTTTTCATTTTCCACTTCTACATCTACTGCTTCTAGGTGTTCCTTGATTTGAGATACCCTTGTAAAGTAATACTGGATGGTCTCAGCATTCGGGATCTTTACATTCTTCAATTGGTTTCTCAGAGGCATCTTGCTGTTTATGTTCTTCCCTTCAAACAATTTGGTTAGGGCATCAAACATAGATTTAGGTGTCTTGAGAAAGGACACTTGTGGTATGAGGTGATCCTTGATTGAATCAGTAATAATCCTCTTTTGCATAACCAACTTCTTCTTATGTAAGGCCTTAGCCTCATCTCCCTCTAGAACTGGAACCTCCTCATTGATATAGGAGTCCAAATAATTTACTTCCAGGACCAAGGATATTCTATACTTCCAGGCTCAGAAGTTATCAGCTCCCTCAAGCTTTTCATCAAGCTTGGTATGATGAGACATATTAACTGAGAACCTCAAATGGAAATACAAANCTGAATTTGGAGCTGAAATCCTATAGTGTTGAATCAAGAGTAGATTAGGGTTCTACTTTTTCGAAGTTCTGTCCAACCAAATGCTTTGAATTTGATCCCTAACTTTGATTTTTGGGAGGATATCAATCCAGGCCTAGGCTCACTAAAAAATTCCACTTCTGTGGAAAGCCCTAATTTTTGGCAGTAGTGTCGGGTCCAAAATTGAAAAACCTTAGAATTGGATTCTACTTTGATAGAAAGATGTGCCCTAAGGAGGAGAGTTAATCCAACCTTCTTTTCCTGAAAATTTGTGGAGGAAGATCCAAAAAGTAGGAATTCCCTAGTTCTCGTAGCTGCACAGTGTCTTCTTCTCAGGTTAGCTCTGATACCATGTTAGATTTTTATCATTAAGCTAAAAATACATTAGGATATTTAACTTAGAGAATAACAAGCACAACAATCAAACACAAGAGACAATGAACTTGGGGAAACCATAAATGGTGAAAACCCCACAACTTCCTTAGAGATAGAATCAGCACCAAAAGTAGAACCCAAAACAGTAAGGTGATCTCCCGACATCAGTAACCTTCTTTCTATCTTGCCCCAGTGTCTTCTCCTTCCTCAACTATGCACTACAGTTGAGTGTGTATGAGATGTGTAATAAATAGAGAGGCATGTTCTCTATCTATACTAATTCGTGACTTGAATAAAACCTACTAGGGCCAACCTATCTAGGAGAGTCTAGTAACCCTAGTGCCCTTGAAATATGGGGACTTTAACCCTTAGCGAATAGGAGGGTTACCCATAATGACTTGACATGACTTGTTTACATTATAGAACTTCTCGATAGGAACATTGGGGATTGACATGACTCAAGTACATCCTGGAATAAACATGGGGTTACAATATATAATAAATACAAGTGAAATACATTTTGAAGTTACATATACATCAACAAATAGATCCAATCATCTCAGAAATTGAAACTTCTATAGTAGAACCTACTATCCCTCTAGGATTCAATTAAAACACGGTTGATCAGAGGAAGATCTCTACGGAGAAAGAATGTTGGGACACCCCATTATTACCTCGAACAGAGCCTCCTAAGTACATTTACGTTAATAATCCATAATATATGGAGAGACATGGAGAAAACAAAGATCATGATGAAGTTAGAAATGAAGAAGGAGAAGGGGAAAATCGAACTAAGGCTACCTTTGGGTTCCCTATTTTAGACACAATGCAGGACGTAACTATGAAAAACATCCCTCCTTACTCCTTACCTACTTTCTATGGAAATCGTAATGAGGACCCAGACACATTCCTATTCGAGTTCGATATCCTTTGTAGGAGCTATAATTATCTACAAGATGCTCACAAACTAAAACTCTTTCCTGATACACTAAAATATTCCACCTTGAGATGGTTTATGGGATTAGGATAATTCACTATCAAGGCATGGGATGATTTGAAAACTTAATTTTTGTGAAAATATAAAGAATATTGCAAACCCAAGGACTCTCGACATGATATATTCAAGATACAACAACTTGAAGACAAGATCCTGGAGGATTATCTCGAAACATTCATTTATACATTACATAAGTCTAAATATAATGACCTCCGAGAAGATGCAGTACATACACTTTTCCTTAAGTGGATCTCCAAGGACTTGTTAGAAAGTCTTAATCTCATGGCAGCTGGTGATATTTCTCATAAAAATTTTGAACAAATCAGTGAGACATGTAAAAATTATTCTAGTAGTAGGGGGAAAGTTGTGAAATTTTTTTGAGATCCTTTTAGTAGAAATGTAAGAGGAAATGTTCCTAGTTTGGGTGGAGTTACAAGAGTAGAGTTAGGATACCTGTTGGAGAATTCCAAAACTGATATCTTAGGAGCAATGGGTTCTCAACTAGATACTTTACAAGCTAATAAGAGGCAGGAATAAGAATGAGCAACAATGAGTATGTTTTGTCCAAAATTTAAAACTAAACATCCCCAAAGAGAATGTCCATTAAACAACATCTCCGTATGTCACATCTATACATAAGAGCATCCAACAGATAACTTCCCATCCTTTCCTGAGTTTCAAGCCATCTATAAGAGTGGGGATGTAGCTGAAACATCTAGAAGGCCTCCTTGGAAACCTAAATACCAACCAACTTATCCGAACTTTCCACCACAACCTCCACTCTATTATCCTCCGTATCAGCTACCTCAACAATGGAACAATTCAAGTTGGCATAATTGGCCACCTTAGTACGCTCCCCCTCAATTCCCACAACAACAATATTGGTCACAAGGATGCAGAGGACAACCATATCCTTAGCCACAACTTTTCCCTGCACCTAATCATTCTTATTCTCAGAATCAAACAAATTTCCAGCAAATGTCACCTAGATTTGTACCTCTGGTTCCTTTTATCACAAAGCAACCTCATCACTTTCAGAATTCAAATCCTCCTCAACTAACATTATTACCTGCGCAACCAATACCTAACCCTAATAATAAACCAACTCAAGCTCTTAACAGCATTGAGCTGCAAATTCTTCCATCGTACCTTATTTGGACTATACCTGTTCATGAAATTCAATTATAGTCTAGAAGAGTTGTGAATAATAAACCCAAGTCATCAGCGATCATTTAGGAACCAAATGAAGAAGAATAATATTCAAGTGAACCCATGAATGATGCTATTTTGGAGGATGTGAACATTCCAAAGGTTCCAGTACACACCCATCCTCTGCAAGAAACTATTCAAGAAAAGAGTTCCTCCATTTACAGAAATATTAGTAATAGAAAAACCTGTAGTTCATATGGAGTATAACATTTTGAATGAATTAAAGAATATATGTATTAAAATCACTCTATTACAATATATCAAAGATATACCAATCTATAGTAAGGTAATAAAGGATCTATGAATTAAACTCCCAGGAAAGAAGCAAAAGGACCCTCTTACAATTAATGTTATAGGAGAAATGTCTGAATGCATGTCAGGTCAGTCCTGGATTGCAAAATATACAAATCCGGGAGCCCTAGTAGTGACTATAATTATAAACACCACCACCATAGAGAATACATTAATCTACTCAGTATTGTCCATTAACATGATGGCCACCGCATTTTTAGAAGCTTTCTAGTTGGTACAATTTCTTTGACCTACTCCTTCCATCCTAAACTAGAAGACCACACTACAGTAAAACCCGCTAGAGTCCTGGATGACATTGTTATATCAATAACCTCATGGGAATACCCTGTCGACTTTATGGTCGTAGAATCAAAGGATCCTTCTAAAGGACATCCTATTATTTTGGAAAGACCAGGGTTAGCTACTACAAATGCTTTTATAGGATGTAGGGATGGAGAGATGACTATTTACAATGGGTTGTCCACACAAAGACTTATTTTATACCCTCCCATACAACCAATAACGTAAAATTCATGGTGGTTAAACTGTTCTTTTGGGGATGAATACTTTGATGATCTCTCCCTTCCTAGTGATTTATCTTGGGCACTTCAGGAGCATACCACTAAGAATGTATTAAACCAGTTTGTTTCTTCGACAACATGTACAGATTTCCCTCAGTCTTTTGCTCAACTCGATCAGATTTTTGGAGATAATTTTCAAGAGAATATGTCTCTTTCCATGTTTAAATAAACACTTTGTGTTTTCACAATTAAAGAGCATATAGGACCATATACCATACCTTGTGAGGTTGGCACTAAAAAATTTCTACATATAAAAGCAGGATTAAGTGAAAACCAACAAGCACAACTGCTTAAAGTTCTTAAGAAACAAGCCAGAGCATTTGCATGGGAATACACCGATATGAAGGGTATACACCTTGATACCTGTATTCACCATATTTATATGGATCCAAGCATGTCACCTATAAGGAAGCCATAGAGGAGGATGAATCATGCTCTAAAGGATATAGTAAAATAAGAATTACAAAAGCTCCTCACTGTTGGTTTCATCTATCCTATCTCTAACAGTAAATGGGTATCTCCTTTAGTAGTATTCTGAAATAAAGTTACAAGGAAATGGCGTATTTGTGTTGATTTTAGGGAGATAAACAAAGCCACACTTAAAGACTAATTTCCTTTACCTTTTATTAATCAAGTACTAGGTGACTCTTTCAAGTAAACAATATTTTTCCTTTCTTGACAGGTATAGTGGTTACAACTAGATTTTAATAGCACCTGAAGATCAATGTAATACCACTTTTACATTCCCTTGGGGAACATATGCTTATCGAGTTTTTCCATTTGGCTTATCGAATGCTCCTTCCACTTTCCAACGAGTAGTATTAGGAATATTTTCCAATCTTATACATGACTGTGTGGAGGTACACATGGATGACTTCATTTCCTATTGTAATACTTTTCAAGAATCCCTTGACAACCTCAAGAAGGTCTTGATCCGATGTCAAGAAACGAATTTATCCCTTAGTCACGAGAAATGCAGAATGTTACTGATATAAGGTATAGTTTTGGGACACCATGTTTCCTCCCAAGGAATTAAGGTAGACCTTGCTAAGATTGAAGTAATTATTGGCCTTCCCTCTCCCAAAAATAAGAAAGAGCTAAGAATGTTTCTTGGTCATGCCAGCTATTACCACTTTTTTATTGAAAATTTCACTAAAATAGATGCACCAATGTTTAAGTTACTTACAAAGGACGTAAAATTCCAGTGGACAAAATCTTGTCCAAATGATTTTGAAATCCCAAAAGCTAAATTATCAGTGGCACCAATACTTAGGGGTCCCAATTGGTCCCTTCCTTTTCATATATCTACCGATTCCTCTGATACAGCCATAGGAGGAGTCCTTGACCAAAAAGAGGGACAAGAAACTTATGCCATCTATTTTATTAGCATAAATTTGAATCTTGCTGAATTAAATTATATTGTTACCGAAAAGGAATTTTTGGCAATAGTTTATTCTAATAATAAGTTTCATCATTACATCACAGCTTATGAATTTTTTGTGCATACCGATCACTCCACCATTATATTTCTAATGACTAAACCAATTACCAATGGTAGAGTCACCCGATGTCTTCTTTTATTGTAAGAATTTAACATTATCGTCATTGACCGACCTGGTAAAGAAAATCTCTTAGCAGATTTCCTTTCTCGTATACTAAACCAGTTGACAACACTTTTCCTAACGAACATCTATTTGTTGTATTTGTTCAAACCCCTAGGTTTGCAGATATTGATAATTATTCAGCAAATGGGAAAATACCAAACCATTTGTCCCCACATGAGAAGCATCGTATTATAGTTCAGAGTTCCAATTATTCTTGGGTTGATAACGATCTCTTCCGCAATAGTCCAGATATTATTATTCGACGATGCGTGTGAGTGGATGAAATGCAAGACATCCTCCATGCATGCCACAATGGACCATGTGGAGGACATTTTTTTGATAAGAGAAAGACATACAAGGTATTACATTCTGGTTATTATTGGCCAATCATTTTTAATGATGCTTCAAAATATGTTAAAGCATGTGATAGTTTCCAAAGAATGGGTAGACCTACATCATCTGATCAAATTCCATTACAACCCCAAGTCATTATTGAACCTTTTGAGAAATGGGATCTTGATTTTGTAGGACAAATTTCTCACATTTCTCGTAAAAAGAAATATATCTTAGTTTGCACAGACTATGTCACCAAATGGGTAGAAGCTAAAGCTTTATTTAGAGGCAAAGAGAAATCGGTGGTAGAATTCATATATGAAGAAATATTCACCCGATCTAGTGTACCTAGAGAAATTGTTACAAATTAAGGTACTCAATTTACTTCTAAATTAATGAAATAAATTACTACGAAATATGGAATTAGACATTGAAATTATTCACCTTATCATCCTCGGGCTAATGGTCAGGTAGAATCAACTAATAAATCATTAGAATCCATTTTAACTAAGACCATTCACTTACATCATAACGATTGGGAAGATATACTCCCTGAGGCTTTATGGGCCTATAGGATAACATGGAGAAACACTACTGGACATACCCCCTATGAGTTAGTGTATGGAAAAAAGTCCTTTTACCTATTGAATTTCAAGTTAAAACCTTTCATATGGGAACACAGTTAGGCATGAATTTGGATGAAGCAAAGAAACAATGGATATTATAGATTAATGAGTTAGATGAAATTAGATAAGATGTAGAACTTGAAAGGAGGATGGGGGATTGGGTACATAGGAGGAAGGATCCATGGTGATCATGTAGTCCGGTGACTTCTTAGAAAGGCCAATCAAGATGGTTCCTACTCCTCCTCAAGGGGGGAGGTACCATGGAAGGAACGAAATAGTAGAGGAGGGCACCGTTATCTTGGGAAAATAAAATGAAAAGGGAAAAGGAATAATAATTGGATCTACCATGCCTAGAGATGGGGAAGGTTCTAGTGGGATCAAAAAGGAAGAAACAAATAATCAGGGCATAAGAAGGACAAGACAATGTGTCCCTAAATAAAAAACGCTGCCAAAATTGCAGATTAAATCTAAAAGAGTCAAGGAGGATATTCAATACATGAAAAGCGGTCTCTCATAGGAAAATTCGTGGGGATATGGCCCACAGAAAAAACCCTAGTCTGGTGGATCAATACAACTTGGAAACCTCAAGGACATTACGACCTTCAACTAGGGGCAAAAGGTTTCTTTACAATAATCTTCTTTAATGAAGATGACATAATGAAAATTCGTGGGGATCTGGCCCACAGAAAAGACCCTGGTCTGCTGGACCAATATAACTTGGAAACCTCGAGGACATTATGACCTTCAACTATGGGCCAAAGGTTTCTTTATGAGCTTCAACTGGTGGATCTCTCATAGGAAAATTCGTGGGGATCTGGCCCACAGAAAATACCCTGGTCTAGTGGATCAATGCAACTTGGAAACCTCAAGGACATTACAACCTTCAAATAGGGGCCAAAGGTTTCTTTACGATAATATTATTTAATGAAGAGGACAGAATGAAAATATTTGAGAATGGCCCCTACTTATACAACTCGGTGGGCCTCTTCCTCATACAATGGAAAGAGAGATTCAACCCTGAGAAAGAAAACCTGACGATAGCTCTAGTTTGGATAAGAATGTATTCCCTCCCAATGGGATACTGGAAGGAAGAAATATTAATGGATATTGGGAACACACTAGGTAACTTCATCAAAGTATCAGAGCAAACTAGACAAAGAAAATACATATCGTATGCCAGAATATGTATCTACCTTGATATATCCAGAGATCTGGTAGATGGAATCGAGCTAACATGGGAAGATGAGGAATGGTTTCAGGCCATAGATTATGAACAGATCCCTTTTAGATGCAAAATATGTCATGAGCATGGCCATCTGTTCAAAGACTGACCCCAAAACAAAAAACCAGGAGGGAAGAAAGACCAAGAAAACTAGGATGCAGAGGGATTCACAAAAATACAAAACAAGAAACAACAAGCGAGGAAGGCCTTAGGACTAGAAATAAATAAAAGAGTGCAGACCCAGAATCGGTATGAGACCCTCCAAGAAGATAAGGCAATTAGTAATGCCAACCAACAAACAGATCTGGTGAAGGAAAAACTCCAAGCAGACCAACAAAGTGACCAAAACAAAGAAAACCAGGGAAAGGAGATAGAGATAACCCCAAAAAAGCAACAATAAATTACAAAATCCAATCTATAGCCTCTTATCCAACGACACCAAGAGGTGGTAAAGAGAGACTCAGGGACAATGGAACTTGTCTCAGAAGACGTGGAAATAGGAGATCTAGACCTGGACAGGTTGGAAGCTACCTGCTCTGACAAAACTCCAACCCAGATACCCCCTCAGTAAGTATTCCTACTGGAGAAATCCATTATTCAAGCCAAAAACTCAAGCTCCTTAGGGGTAGTCATTGAATTCCTCAAATTCACGGACAGAAAGAAAAACCAGAAAAAAAGAAAAGAGGGGAAGGCCAAGCAATGTTCAAAGAATCAAAGCAATAGGGGAACAACTAGTGGCTTCATGGCAATATCCAACAATAGATGTTGCCCTATCACCCTCAAGTTAAACTATTTCTAACACAAATTACAACCTGGAATATCAGAGGTTGTAAGAGTGCTCTTAAAATCCATCTTCTCAGAAGAAGGATTGAAAAAGATAAGTCAGGGATAGTTTTTCTACAAGAAACAAAATGCTCGAGAGAAGAACTATCAAGTATCACCCGGGAAGCCTGGAACGGTTGCGATCAATAGATTTAGATGCTAGAGGGGTAGTAGGAGGGTTGGGAATCCTATGGAACCCACGAGAGGTGTATCTCTCTAGCTTCCTAGCCACTCCATTTACTCTATCGACAAATTTCCACATCATAGGTACCAGAATAAGAGGAGTTATCTCCAATGTATATGGACCCCCAAGGGTTGAATAGAAGACATCATTCCTGGATTCGATTTTAGACATCAAAGCCATAGTCGAGGACAAATCCTGGATCCTAGGGGGAGACTTCAACCTGATCAGGAACCTCGATGGAAAAAAAGGTGGTATACGGAACCTAAACTCTACTAGTAACCACTTTAATGTTGTAATTAATGACCTCAACTTGATAGATGTCAAAACATCCAATGGCATATTCACTAGGAACAACAAACAAATGGGAGACAGAGGGATAGCCTACAGACTCGACTGGTTTTTACTCTTAGAATCAGTCATGATGGTAGGGGAAGACCTAAGAATAGTGGTTATGTCAGTGGCAGGTTCAGATCATTGGCCTATTAGCCTAGAATGGGAAAATGTTGGGGCAGATCCCCACAGGCCCTTTAGATTTGAGAAATTTTGGCTCCTACATCTGGACTTCCATAAGAAACTCAAGGAATGGTGGGACAGTTCCCCACCAATCAGAGGCACTTGAATGTATCAATTCCAATAGAAACTTAAACTCCTTAAAGTTCATATCAAGAAATGGAAAAAGGAGTCCTTTGGCAATATATTTCAAGCAAAACTAGCCTTAGAGAGAAAGATCAAGCTAAACCAATCTCAAGGGATAAATAGTGGATTCTCGAAAAAATTGCAGATTCGGGAAAAGTTACTGCTATAGGAATTCAGTGAAAGAGAACAACAGGAGGAAGTGTACTGGAGCCAGAAGGCAAGAGTCAAGTGGCTCCAAGAAGGAGAACGAAATACTAGATTTTTCCACAAAGCGGCCATTCAACATAGAAAAGGGAATCGAATGGATAGGCTAAAGAGGGAGGATGGGAGTATTGCTAAAAATCAAGAAGAACTAGAAACTACCTTGAACTCTTATTTTTCTAAGCTCCTGTAGGAACTAGACAAAGACAAGGAGGAATCCCAAAGAGAAGTGTTAAGACATATCCCCAAGCTTATCATGGATGAACATAATCAAATTTTAGGAAAATCCATTGAGATGATGGAAGTGGAGACTGTTATAAAATAGATGGCAAAAGATAAAGCTTCGGGTCCATATGGGTTCAGTACAAATTTATTCCAAGCTTGTTGGGATTGACTAAAGGAAGAAATATGGGATTTGGTGGAGGACTCTAGGAAATTAGGGAGTATTCTCAGAGCTCTTAACTCTACATTTCTAACTTTCATACCCAAATAAAGTGGAATAGAGGATCCCAGAAAACTAAGACCTATTGCTCTATGTAATGTCATCTACATATTCATTTCTAAGACAGTGAAAATCGTCTAAGACCCCTCCTTCCTCTCATCATCTCACCGAAACAAGCTAGGTTCATGGAAGGCAGGCAAATTCTGGATGGCATAATTCTGGTCCATGAAACTATCCATTCGCTTAAAACTTTGAAGACTCCAGGTATGCTCCTAAAACTGGATCTTTCCAAATCTTATGATAAATTGAATTGGCAGTACTTGGCAGGTATTCTTAAAGATTTTGGCTTCTCGTAGGAGTGGACAAATTGGGTTATGAATCTGGTTTCCTCATCCTTCTTCTTAATCTTGGTCAATGGCTCCCCCTTGAACCCCTTCAATGCTTCAAGAGGCATTAGACAGGGGGACCCCCTATCTCCCTTCATTTTCATCATTGTTGTGAAAGGCTTAGGAAGGATGCTCAAGAGTAGGAGAGTAGCGAAAAAAATTCAGGGCTTATCTCTAACAGCAGGGATGAATCCCCAGACCCACCAACAGTTTGTGGATGATAATATGCTCATGGGCTCCTCATCAGTTCACGAGTCTAGGGGAATCAAAGAAAGTATGAATACTTTTTTGGAAGCTAGTGGCCTAGAAACTAACAAGGAAAAATCTCAGACATACTTCTTCAATACCCCGTGAATTACCAAAAGAAACATCCTTAGAATCCTTGAGTTCTCGGAAGGTAGTCACCCCTCTAAATATTTGGGAGCGCCGCTGGGAGAGTCGACTATCAAACAAATATCTTGGAAGGAACTATTTTATAAAATCAACAAAAAGATCAATTTATGGACTTACAGGCCCCTCAATTTCCCGACTAGACTCATCCTAGTAAAATCGATTCTTTAGGCAATGCCCATTTACCTCTTTTCGATGATGGAATCCCTGAAATAAATCATAAAAAAAATCAAGAATATTCATAGGAACTTCCTTTGGGGAGGATCGGAAGGTAACACAAAGTGGCCTCTTGTGGATTGGCAAACCATATGCACTCCAAAGGTTGTAGGGGGACTGGGGCTCTGAGACCCTCTTGACAATAATAAAGTTATAAGCACCAAAATTTGGTGGTGATGGGTTAACTATCAAGAGGAGCCATGGGACAAATTGTGGTACTTGAAATATTTCCCCCAATGGCCCAAGCAATCCCCGGTTCGCTTCAGAGAAAACCTCTAAGGATCAAGAATTTGGAAGGCGGCCCAGGAAAACAAAGGATTGGTTCAAACGCACAGTTTCTGGGAGGTGCAAAATGGAAAAATGGCTCGATTCACAAGTGAAGTGTGGAACCAAGAACCTGTGCTATCATGCGGGGACAATTCCCCTTTACTTCATTCTTTTCTCTAGAATCAATCCCAAGGTAAGGTGGTGAAATTCTGGGATACCCGTAATGACGACCAGCTTTTCAGGTCATGGAAAGATCGGAGTTGGTGGCAAGCCCAAGAACCTGGGGAAGACATTGAATATTTTATACCAGAGCTCCACTCTAAAAGAATAGTCAAGAACAAGGGTCCAGATAAGCTCAGATGGGGGTATACCAATTCTGGAAACTTCAATCCCAAAGAAGCCCTAGGTCTGCTAATGGGGACTCAGAACATGGAGCCCGAAGCCAAATGGTGAAAATATGGATAGGAGGATGGTGGCCAAAGGTCTCAGTTTTCTGCTGTCTCATTATTAAAAGATGCATCCTAACATGGGATAACCTACAAATTAGAGGAATCTATGGATCGTCTTGATGCTGCATGTGCAAGGAGAACAATGAAACCACCAACCATCTACTAAATGAGTGCAAAGTGGCAAACTCAATTTAGGAAAAAGGAGTGGCAATTTTTAGAAGAAACCATCGTTACGAAGGACGATCGGAATTCACAATTGCATAATGGACTATGAAATGTTTCAAAAATAAAATTGTCAACCGCCTTTGGGAGCTTCTACTTGGCTTCACATTAAGGGAAATATGGAAAACCCGCAACAGCCAAACCATTGAAAACAAAACAAGAAAACAAGGGGAAATACAGAATTCCATAGAAGCTCATCTTAAAGAAACTATTACTCTACATCAGTGGACACAGGAAGATTTTCTAGCTGAAGCAAATGAAAGAATTATTCTATACAAATTAGGGATTGGGGAATTACCTTCCAATAATTCGATTTCTCATTCTGTTCCAGCATCCGTCTCTAGCTTGAATTCCTAGATAGGACCACCAGCTGTGTCCTTCAAACTCAATGTTGATGGAGTGGCCAAAGGAAATACAAGTCCCACTGGATTTGGGGGTGCAATAAGGAATTTGAAGGGAGATATTCTCAGTTTATTCTGGGGATCAATTGGTAGCAATACTAACAATATGGCCAAGATTGAAGGTCTTATAAATGGATTAAATTATGCGGTGCAAATAGGGAAAACTCCATTGGTGGCAAAGGGGGACTCGTAGAATATTATCAATATCTCCCGTCGGCTTCAATTGGGTGCATCAACCTCCCAAGTTTCAAAGAACTAGAGATGGGAGGGTAATTTATGCACTCTCAGAAAAACCCTACCAGGCCATGAATAAATTCTGCTCTCGCATGTTAAACAGGCAGGGAACAAGGTGGCGGATTCCCTCGTGGATGTAGGAGTGGAAAGCAGTTGATATTTCCATGCAGAGGAAATCAATGACAGAGGAAGTACCAAGACAATTTGGCAACATTTCTTGAAGTTGGCAGAGGACAATTAGGGAGGTAGCTATAGTCTGTACAACTTCCTGACTCAAACCATCCTGCAGCATATGAATGACAGGTGGCAACTGAATTTAATGGGAAGGAATATGGAAGGCATGCTAACATCATGAAGAGAACCCACAATTATCATGATGGTAGACATAGAAAGAAGGGAAATGTCCCGATCGCCAGGTGGGGCCGGTTCTGCGCTTGCCTAAACATGCGGCCATGGTACGAAGCACCTGGGGGCAGCAAAGGGTCATATCAATATCAGGGGAGCTCAGTAACCAACATTGCTTTATATCCTCGGGTAGAAACTCATTGCAAACTGATCTGTGGGAAGGGAGGAAGAGAGGATGAACATGCAAGTTTATGGGTATAGAGAATACGTTAGATATCGTAAGAATGGGAAATATGTCGGATATCCATATTAATTGGTACTCAATGAAGCAAAATATGGTCAATCACTCACACAGGATGAGAGATCTAATGAAGTGGGGGAAAGGGCAGCAAATTATAGTGATTAAGGCTGGAAGCATGAGCAGAGTTAAGGAGCATTTTTGCAGACGGGAGGATCAACGATCTATAAATTTGGGTTCTTCAAAATGTAAGGATCCAAGCAAGGTGTCTATCCTATTCCTCTCATATCCAAGAAATTCTCTTTGTGTAGTAACCCTGTCGCGTTACTGGAGAGCCTGCAATCGGTCGAGAGAAAACAGTAGAGGGGAAAGACACAGTGAGGCTTCGCCTAGTTCTATGCATGATTTCATGCCATCAATTGTCAAATATCTTGTGCCGAAACCCTTCAATTAGGGAGACCAGTATATGGAGAAAATTACAATTGCAATCAAGGCCTTCATAGCCATTTTGGAAATAAATATCCTACGAGAGTATGAGGCCCTGATGAGGTGAAATTTACTGTCCAACCCATTCTAGACTGCTCTCATTCTTCTGGCCCAGGAAATTCAAGCTAAAATTCAGATGGCTCAAGGGATCCAAGATGCTCTGGACATTATTTTCCATGGGCAGTAGGAAAGTTCTATTGGTTTCATACTCTGGAACAGATTGCGAAGGACATGCTGGAAATCTTGAGGAACATGTCCACCACCTCGGTGAACACCCTGGATAATTCTCTTGTAAATGATGGGATCAAGAACACTCCTGCTCAGCACGTGGATCACCACCCAGGCCCTAACTGGGAGGATAGAAGCTAAGCGGGGGCTTCCTGTCCTCGGTCCTCTGTCTTTGTGTTTTTCAACTCTCTGTCGAACTCTATTTTAAGTTTTTTTTCTGTTTTGGCCTGATATGTTTTGGTTCAGTGTGGGTTTTGTACCAAGTCCTTCGAGGCTCAATCTCTCGATCGTTCGTCGACAACTCTAGTTTCCTCAGCTAGGGTCCTTGGATGGCATCGGGTTTATGGCACTCTTTGTCTTGAGTCCTTTTTGGTCCCAAACCATGATTGAATCTAGCCCCTGAATGTCTCAGTATAAGGGGATTTTTGGAAATGGCCCCTAATTGTCTTGGTATTAGGGGAATTATGGTATTTGGTAGGAGCTAGGCCTATAGGCTCTCGCATTGTAATAGCTCGGTATAAAGCTTATATCTTTACTTCTTGGTTTAGTTAAGATTGATAGGGCAGGCCTTATTAGCTGTGTCTTGGTCTATACTGGTGTCGTTAACTAGGACCTTTTGTAATCCTATCTTTTTGTATTATCTTTATGTACTATAATGGAATTTTCCTACTTACTCATAAAAACAAGGGAAATTAGATAAGATGCACTCCAAAGAACGATGTTAATACAGAATCAATGAAAAAATGGCATGATAAATTTATTAAGAAAAATCAGTTTAACACTAGAGATTGGGCACTACTACTCGACTAATGGTTTAAAAATTTTAAACTGAAATTAACCACCCGTTGGATGGGTCCATATGAAGTAGTTACAAATTTTGACAATGAGTTAGTAAAAATTGAAACAATTGATGGCTCAGAAGTTTCCTTTGTAGTAAATGGACATAGACTCAGACTTTATCATCAACTGAGATCTACACATGATTTTATACATAATGTTTTGCAGCAAAATGAAATGGAATTAGTTGAAGGGGAAGCTATTCCTCCTCCTCTTGATCCTTGAAAAATATTTTGGGTTATTATCACTTGTATATATGTAAATATGTGCTTGTTTATTTGAATAAATAAGAGTCATTTCTAATAGGTTGTTTACAAAATACTCTTTTTCTTTTTTTTATGAATAAAGTGAATCATCTAAAAATTGGTTTTGTAGTTTTATTACAAGTATTCTATCTCTATAATAAGTTTATGAAGTATTAATTGGATAAGGGAAGTATGTTAAATACTCATCAAGTATATTAACCTTTCTTGGGGTACTTTTGAAATTTTTAGCTTATAGTGACAATTAAAATTTACAATCCTTTGTATATCATACTTAACTATCTCTTCTACGATTCATATGGTTTTTGGTATTTTGCTTCAGACATGTATATTTCTGATTCACTCTTTTTAACAGTTGCTTGATAGACCTACTTTCATTATCATATTTTTCATATTCTCATCTTACACCTATGGATTACTAGTTCATCCTATGCTTGTTATCAAAACTTGTCTCTCAAGTATTTTAGTGATAACTTGAATGTAAGTGGAATTTTTGTGTGTGGGGAAAATTACTTTTAGTTTATGAAGAAGAAGGACTGTAAGGCTAAAGAACAACTTTAGGTTATTCTCTTTTGACATGATCTATGGTTATGGCCATTATGAAATTACTTATAAGTTTATTTAAAAAAAAATTTGAATTATGTGTTTAGCAGGACTTAACACACTCTAGTACCAATCGACTTCCATATATATAACATCATTATATAAGGAAAACCTGCTGGAGTACTGAACATGCTTGCTGGTAGTGGGTCAATGCTAACTAAAAACTCAAAACATGGAAGCTCAATAAATGCAAGTAAACCCATCGGGGTACTAAACAAGCTTGATGGTAGCGGGCCTATGCTTGCATGGTACCAAGATAAACCCACCGGGGTACTGAACAGGCTTGCTGGCAGCGGTGCAATATCAAGTAAAAGAGATCTAGTTAATACACCACTATGCACATAGTTTGTAAAATAGTTATATAAAGAAAATTATTCAAAAAATATGTCATGGCCAATTGTTTATAATGTCATTTGAGAATGGCTATAAGTTGGACTTTGCCTCGACTGTCTAGTTCTGCATATACCTAAGATGTCATTATCTTAGAAATGGGACGCATAGTTGTAAATCTCACACACTACGAGGTACACTTAAAATATTTTATGATGACAGGATATCTTTAAAATGAGGCATGGATGGCTAGTTTTTCCTATGGTCTTGGTTTGATTATATTATTCTCATTTAAGTGGTGTTTCTAAGCACTGTTCTATTTTTCATGAATATACCTCTCTAAATCATTTCCATTTACTAGTTAGTTTTTCTTATAAAAAATAAACAACATGATAAAACTCTTTACTTTCTATTTTCCTGGAACAATCAAATTCTTCTCTCTGTATGGCTTGAGGAAACACCATATCTTTGTTTTGGGGGAATATGGATTTGGAAAAATTAGATTGTTTTCATTATTTATGACAAATATATTTCTCTCTAACAAATGATAAGTATTTTCAAGAATGTAAAAAGTGGAATTTGGTTATAGCCTGAAGCATATTTTTACAACAAAATTCAATATGGAAGACCATATGAAGGATCAAATAAAGGTCCAAATGAAATATCAAATAGCGATGTAAATAAAAATGGTGATATTATAGCACTTATGATTAAAATCTACTAAAAAAATTTTGTTTTTGGGAAAATAGATTTTACTTCCATTTCACTGTTAACAATCCTATCCTCTTACCCAATCATGCATGAAAATGATCAATCTTTTTGTTATTCAAAATGCGATTTATGTTTTTGTGTTACATGTTCAACCTGTCCAAAGTTTTACTTTGGACATGGTTGAATTAATTTCAAACCTTATAAATGACAAAATTATTTTGAACCCGAGAACTGTTAAATTAAGAATGTTGAAAAACCCAATAAAGTCATTTTTAACCTTCATCCAATGTTTGACATGAAAGACATATTATTTTTAAGTTACAAGTTAAAAGAGTGAAGTTTAAATTACCTTCTTCATCTGCCAAGTCGAAGGAAACTGCTAGTTCACTTTCTTCCTAAATTGTTTTTCTTTCTTTTTGCTCAGTGGGACCTGGAATTTCTCCAGTTTGAGGGAATGTTAATCGTAGATTTGTTATCATTCTTGGAAGTAAAATTACTCATTTAAACACACGTTTTATTCTCTTTTGCATATTTTATGTCACACAAATCACTATTCAGCCTCACGTATGAGTGCATTTAAGGTTTATATAAAGTAATTTTATTATTTTTATTTTATGGTTTTATTAATTAAAAATGACATTATTAAATTGCATTTGATGTATTAATTAATTTGTATCTTTGTTTGCATATTTTGTAATCTTTTTGGGCCAAATTAATAAACAAAACACATTCAACCTACCTTACACACAACACGTCTAGCTCGACGTCCAGATTTGTCATCCAGCTTGATGCACAAAACTCGTTGGTAGTTTTCCAGATGTTGAAACGTGTTACTGTAGACTGTAGTCCTAAAGCATGGCAACAAATAGACACTTCGTTCTCCCTAGATCGATGCCCAGCATATCTAGCTCACGGTTGAGCTTGTTGTTCAGCTCTCCGTCCAGATTGTTAAGAAGACTGCATGCTGTTGAGAATTGATTTCAGGCATTAAAACATGAAACAAGGCTGAAAACAACATATTGTCCACATGTCTATGTAATGAAGCTCGCTTCTGGATAATTCTCCATCCTGCATCCTCCTTTGCTTTCCACCACATCAAAAATCAACGCTTTGGGTTGATGCATTTAACCTACACTCTAGAAGATTTTCTAGTGTGCTCTCCTTTGTCCAATACCATCTCACCTGCTGCGCTAAGGAAGGAGCCATGCGCCAGATCTGAAGACCTACTATGCTGAAGAAGGAGCCTTTGTATTTGTTGTCCAGTAAAGAAGACCAAAACCGCGCTGAAGAAGGGAGGATGCATATGCATTGGCCTGCAATATGTTATGTGCCTTTATGATCGACAAAATTTAGAGAGCAGTCGACCACTAAATGGTTGACTTGCTCATCTCTATAAACTATTATATAAATTAGACTCTGTGTGAGAGCTCAGTTAGCTAGAAGATTTAGAGAATCAAAGAGCTAGGGACAAATTCACAGTTTATCAGTTTGTTCTTGAGTATATTATATTTATGTTACATCATCTAAATAAAGAGTTGTATGCTTCATTGTTGATGATTGCGTTTGAGTAGAAGTTAGCCAAGAACCACCCCTAATTGATGAGAGGGCCCCTCATCAACCAGAGGTTTCTTTTCTTGTTTATTTATTTCATCTTTTCTATTGTATCTAGTTTAATTTACAATTTGTTTTATTATTTTTGTAATGCAATTTTGTTTCTGAATTAGATAGTTAACTACATGCATAGTTTTCTTTCAGCTTTGTTTTCAGTCATTTCATTTCTAGCTTATAGTTTAGTTTATTTGCATTAGATAGAAAAGATTTCTTTTTATCACATTAAATAGATTCAGTTCTGTTTATTTCTTTTCTGTCATAAGTTATTAATTATGTAATTTAAATTTCAGTTTATTAATATGCAATGATTTCTTTCTATGAATTTGTTCAAGTCTACTATTTTTTAAATTTGCTTAATAAGTAGGTTTACTTATTGCCTCTATGCATTAGATTTACATCTGCATGAATTCAGCTGAAGATTAGCTCATTTAGGTTAGTTTTTATTATTTTAACTATGCAGACTATCATTTGAAAAACCTGTTTAGTTTGTTATTCAGCCACCCCTTTCAGACCTATAGTTCAGTCTGTCATTCAACCCTTAGTCTTGTGTTTAGTGTTTTTTTATGTATTTTGAGATTTTTTTCAGTTCTGTTTTGTTAATGTTTGAATTATTTTTTGACTAAGATAGTTAGATAATAACATTGAAGTTAAAGTTAGAGTGTTATACGTTATAAATATTAAAGTTTTATCATTTTCCTTACTTTTTTTTGCCTTGAATATGTGTCAAGTTGTTTATGTTTTTGTTTCTTGAATATTGTTTCTGATTTTGTTCTACTATTGTATTGTTTTGTGTTTATGCATTTTGGATTGATTTATCCATTTGCATGTGAGATTCAGTGTTATATGTGTTATCCTTAGTGTTAGAATAATCCGTCAGGATTATTGTAAATAAATAATAGGAATATGAATAGATAGGAAGGCGAAAAGGATGGTAATCAACCGCCTTATGAAATGTATAAATATAGGCATTTTCATTTGAATAATCAATTAGAATCGGGAGTTATTACCATCATGTGGTATCAGAGCAAGGCTGCCTGCCTGCCGTAACTCCTGCCTGCTGCATTTCAGCCCTGGCATTCTGCCTGCCAGTCTGCTCCTTCAGGCTGCCTGTGATTGCCAGTCTGCCCCTGCGCATTCATTATGTGCGTTTTCTCCTCCAGTCGCTGCCTGCATGCATTAATGGTATAAAACAATACCTAAACCTAACCCTAATCCTTTCACGCTGATGAGGTTTCGTGAAGTTTTGTGTTGCGATCTGCGTAGTATTCCTTGAGAGCTGCAAAATTGTGGAGACAGTTTGCTTGCCAGACCTCCATTGAATATCCTGCAACCTCTATCTCCAAACGTTCCTCCCTCTGCTTTGACTGCAAACGTTCCTCGTTCAGTGAGTTGGAGACTGATATATCAGTCTCAATATTTTGCAGTCACGCTATAAATATAATATATCAGTCCGTTGTATAATCTTGTGCTGCGAGTTCGTTTTTTTGTGAGTTTGTATACTGCGTATTGAAGACATTTGCAATATGCTTGTGCTCCAGCTAAGACCAACGCATCATTTGAATATCACTTCATTCCACGTTTTTTTTTTGTATTAAAGACTGAACCCTGGTCCGATCTACCGGATTCGAACCAGCGTTGAATATGCTGCGTTGTTAGGGAGCTATGCATTGAAACAATGGTGAAAGCTATGCACCTGCCAGACCAGCGTGGAGATGTGAAGATTGCTGCGTGGAGATGTGAAGGCTGAGAGTGGAGCCTGCATATTTTTTGTGCTGCGACCTACCTGGAGGAGACTGCGTGGAGGAGACCGACGTGAAGCTTGAGACTGAAGACTACATTGATAGACTGCGTGGAGAACCTGAAGAATGCGACCTGTTAACCTGAAGAATGCGACCTGAAGAATGATACCAAACCTGAAGAAGGCGACCTGTTACACTATATTGTGACTCATAATTTTTTTGAGATAGCTGCTTTTGAGCAAGCTATATAATACTGTGTTGAGTTTATATCTGCGTGGACTGATTTGCTTTCACTAATATATGTTGAGCATGGACTACATCTTGTATTGGAGATGATGTTTTTTTTGGGGAATGCACAAACCCTAGACTGATTTTTTTATGAAGACTGCTCACTATTGTATTGGAGATTTCCTTTTGATAAATGAGGTAGGATTGGTGTGACTGCGTTGAGCGTGGAGACTGTTTACTGGTGGCTGCGTTGAAGAAAGTCTGGAAACTATTTTGAAGGCTGTATTCTATTTGAAGGCTGCCTTGGAAGAATAATTAAATCTTCTGGTTTTATTTTGTTGATTGATATAAAAATTGAAGACAGACTGATATATATGCATTAATACTACGTGGAAACTTTTATATGTTGCTGGTGTTTTGAGCTTTGTAAACCTAGACTGCTGAAAACCTATTGAAGGCCGAGTTGTATGCTGCTGAAGACTGTGCTGAAGAATATCAATTATTTCTAGAGACTGATATGTGCAAATGTTGTATGCTATATATTGCCAGTGAATGATATAAAGAAGCCAACTGACAGTGATTTATTTTGTATCTATCCGATATATTTGATATAAACCTGCATTGTATTCACCTTGGCAGAGACTGTAGACCTGCAAGGTTATTAATTTTTTATTTCTCTTTGAAAATTACACTGACAGTTGTAATAATGCAATCTATAGCATCTATAGTCGGTGCCACCCTCACTGGGAAAGACACCTATTCAGAATGGTGGAGGAAGATCAAATCTGCCTTCATCTACAATGACCTTTGGGATGGCATTTGTGAAGGAACTACAATAGAGACAGCAGACGAAAAGACCATAACCACAGACCCTCGACCTCCAAAATCAGAGAAAGAGAGAGCCATTTGGAGAACAAAAGACAAGAAAGCCTTAGCTGTAATCACTTCCACTGTCAGTGAAGAGGTGAGCCAGCACATATTGCCTGCAAAATCATGTTTTGAAGCATTAAAAACATTAAAAGAACTGTATGATTCACACAGTGAAATGGAAGTTATTCAACTAATGTTAAAATTATTCAGTCTTGAAGTGAAAGACAATGATCCTATGTTAGTTGCCTCTGAAATCAAAGCCATCATGCACAAGATTCAAGCCTCTGGTATGAAACCAGATCTTCCTCTTGCAGCATTTGTAAAATCTTTGTATCCTACACACTCCAACTATCTTGAGTCATTGCAAGCTAGTGACAAGTTTAAATCACTAACATTTGACACCCTAGTAGAAAAGATAGCTGACAGAGAGAAAGCCTTTGGTAAGAACACAACCGAGCCTACTGGAGAATCGCTTTGCTTTGCTCAAAAAGCAAAGAACCATGGCAAAGACCAATCCAAAGATCATGCCAAAGGAGAAAGCAGCAAAAGAGGACGAGGAAGAAGAAACTTCAGAGGCAGAGGGGGCAGAAATAACTTCACCAAAAGATCAGATTTGCAGTGCAAGCGGTGTGGAAAGAGTGGGCACACATCAGATCAGTGTTGGGCTTCATGGGACTCCATCAAAGACAAGCATAGCCAAAAGAAAGATGATAATAAACATCAAGATGCTAGTAAATCTTCTGATTCTGCTCATTATATTGTTGCAAATTGTAATCTTGGAATTAATGAAATGACTTCTCTTTCATCTTATAAAGATTGTTGGCTGCTTGATACTGGTGCAACATCACATAT
>LPNX010616536.1:83170-96268 GCA_001517045.1 Pseudotsuga menziesii
CTTAGTATGTTTTTAAGTTGTCTCTTTTACATTGTGGTATTGTTGAAAGAACTTGTAGGACAAAACCTAAAGATATTTCTTTTATTAAGTTTTCTACTTTCTTCTCTTATTAATCTTTCTACTTGCATATAAGTTAAGTATTCCTTGCACCCTAGTTTCCCATTTGAATAGTAAATTGTTGATTATATTTCAGTTTAAATTTATACAATAAATTATCAATTGTTTAGTTCATTATTATGTCTCAGTTTAATTACCTTAATACTTACATTCTTAGAAGTTTGACTCAGTTTTTCATTTTGAAAGATCTTTCGATCTTTTGTTTGTTAAAATATTTCCATGACACCATAAGAACCCCTCTTCCTTCGCATATATTTTGTGTTAACTCTAAGTTTACCAACCCTAGTTGATAATTAAAGATTAGGTGAATTAATTTAGACATTATAACACCTAAACATGGGGTGAAGAGTTTCCATGGAATTTCTAGCTTTTACAAGAAGTTTATTAATTTTTTAGTTCTTCTTTAGTATCTAAAGCAAGCACCAGGTCTTCAAAATAGGTACAAATGACCCTGTTTCCAAAGTTGTGTAAAACTCTTTCTGCTACAGCTTTTCCTGGATTCATTGAGTCTATCAAAATTGAGTATTCTCCCATCCTGTGGTGCCATATTTGGGGCTCAAGGTTCTTGGGGGCTGTTTATTCATGGTATTTATTCAAATTTTGTTAACAATACATGCACCGCTTTATTTATTGAATAATTACTTAGCTATTACGTGGGGATATTAAATGAATTATTATTATCATTTTATTGATTTTAGCATCTTGTCGAGGTTATCTTATTGTAATGTTGGAAGCTTTTGTTGATTGTGTTGTTGTAGATATATTTTTATAATGGCTCAAATGGCAAGCTAGAATCAAACATGGAGATAAGGGAACAACTAATCTGGACTGGGGAGAGTTGGTTGTTTCTTGATAATGAAACATCAATGGTATATCGAGTTCGTTATATTGTGAAATTTGCTTAGATTTCTTAGTATTTTAAACTTTTAGCAGTTGAAATCTATTTCTGATTCTTTAACCTTTGTAGACATTTCTTTTCTTATGTGTATAGTTAATTTGTATATTTGTTGATTGTTTAGATGGGAACTAAAGGAACCTTCAAGAATAGTTATAAGCCACATGTTGGTGAAGGTATTTTGAGCCCAAATAGGGAAATGGTTACATATTTTGTAAAAGATATTTTTACTGAACATCCTTCATTTGCAAGGACAATCTAGAGAAAATGCCTTGGTCGAAGCGGTAAAATCATAAAGTCTCTTAACAGTCTGAGTTCGTGATGTTTGGTTCTATCTTATGTTAGCTCAAAATAATTTACGGGGTTGTGAATTCTTAAAAATTGCATCCCTTTCTATTTTAAAAGCATCCTTGAGTTTTACTTTTGCAAATGGATTTTTTGTTTTGTCTCTTCTCTAGTGCATTCTTCTTTACTATATGATCTCTTATATGGATTCATCTATCATGTTCATGACAAAATATTTCTCAGGGTCACAAGGCATTGCGACATTTGAGGATTGTGATTGATTTCATGGAGAATAGAATGGTATGCATACCTGTTGTCTAGATGAAGACTTGTGTTCACTATTGGATGGTCTAAATTTGCTTCTGATTACAATGCAAAAGATGGTGATATCTTACTTGTGGAAATCCTAAAATTTGGCATTACAAGTCTGATTTATGCTTTATATTATTACTGTAGCATTTTATTTTGAAAGCTTAAATGTTGTAGCTTAAATATTGTGGATGGTAAACGTTATTTCGGGGTTTCCGTCTACGCTCCCAATATGTATCAACATGTGTACTCAATAGTCTCATTAGATTTCTTTTGTGATTGTTTGTTGGAATTTAATTCAATTATATTATCTTATCTAAGATAGTTGGTACTTTCTTAACTGTACATATTTTTCAAAGTCCTTATTTAGTATTTACAAGACCATGGGTTCATTCCTATTAAAAATCTCCAGTTCAACCTTTGATCTGTTGGTGATCATAAGTGGTCAAATCACTAGGGATCTCCTGGCATCATTGAAAGTCACAAAGAGAGACACACAAATCTCACAATTCTGAAATGGTCTGGAAATATCTATTGCATAAAAATCCTAAGCTGTCAATATACTAGTACTGGAAACTCAGAAAAACCTCGAATACTTCTTGGAGACACCCATGAGGGGCATGGTACCCATAGGAAGTCTAACCTATCTAAAAATAAATTTATCATTATTATTATTAATATATATATATATATATTATATTTATAATTAAATATTGTGTTTCCTTCAACTTACCCATTTGGTTGGGGGAGGGGTCAAATTTGCAGGAATCCCATTTCTGATACTAGTACACGTTTCTTACAAATTATATGGAAATGCTTTGCAGCTGTGTAATTGTTATGACAACATTTCTTATGCCATGTACGATTTTATTTGGTCCATGAATATTACTATACACTGCAACATTTGGAGCGATGCTTGTGCCTCTAGGTTTGGGGAACCATCAAAATGATAAAATCATGGCTACTTCTATATTCTTTTGATTGTATAATGTTTGACTGAGAGACAGTTCTTATGTCAAATTAACGATCAACATCACAAAGTTATCAACAATGTGAGGATATAAAGGTCAATAATTTAAATCAAGCGACAATTTTATGAGTACAATCAAACATAGAATTCCATGGTTAACCTTACTCACAAATTACTTTTTAGTTGTATTGCCTCGAATATTGTTTGAAATGTATCAAGCATTAACTGAATAATTTCAATGCATGTCCAATAAAAGCAATGTTTTAAAAGTTTGAAGTAATTCATTAATTGGCATGCTGTGTACCCATTTTTTTATGTTCAAAGTGTTTTCTTACTAGATTAAATAATGATAACCAGATATTAAGATGACAAATTTATGTGGAATGAAATTCATTTGGGCAGGAAAAGTTTGAGTTTCACTACCTTGAAAAGATATATCCTTTTTGGAACATTCTCCCATTGTCTTTGCATTATAAAAATGAGACAATATTTATGACCTGATGGTTTTTTTTGTTGTACTCGATGCTGGTAATTTTGGATATCTTAGAGCATTACTTGACAATGGTTATCTATGTTCTTCAATAACAAATAAGATATGGATCATAGCATTGGGGAAGTGTTAACACCCAAAAAGTGTTCACTACCTCATCTACCCCACTACATGGCTCATTTGTCCTTTCTCCTACCATATTTCCCTTGAAAACCCTGAAAATCCCACTAAAGAGCCTCCAAAAGGCCTAAAATGCCTCCAAAAGGCCATAAAACCATCAAAAAGCCTCCAAAAGGCTTAAAATGCCTCCAAAAGGCCATAAAACCTCTTTTTTCCTCCAAAAATATCCAAAATTCCTCTAAAAAAGCAAAAATCCCCTAAAAAGGGACGAAAAAATAAAATAATGAGGAAAAGGAGGAAAAAACCCTATACAGCTGCCCTAAACCATATGGTTTCCAAAACCATGGGCCAGCACTCCACCATTGAAAAACTATAAATAAGTTATGGAGACTCCTTATTTCACATCCACAATCATAAGCACCCTTACTCTGCCAAAATAGCTCTTGAAACCCTAGCTCACCCTTGAGCTACTTTCACCTTGAGAGCCCCTTTTGGCCCATTTCCACCATTGGAGAAAGAGAAGGAGCAAGTTGGAGCTTGGAGCAACCCTCTTGGACCACTGCAAAGGGCTTCACCAACCTTCACATTGGAGGTAATACTAATATAAAAACTATTTTTTTTGCATCTTGTTTTTCTATTTCATGCACATGTTTAGAGTAGTTTACATTTCTATTTTAGCATTTTTACTTCACCTTTACTAAACTGCTACTAAGGAGACCCTTCTCCTTAGTAGGTGCTCATTTGCACAAGCTAGGGGTAAAACCCTAGCAATAGTTTTGGCGACTCCGCTGCTTGTTCAGTTTTCTGCAATAATTTCCAGTTTTTTCCTTTCAGCTGTCCCTTTTGGCCGCCGTAAACCGCATTTTTTCCCTCTGCAGTCGCGTTCCGACCGCGTCTTTCAAGCCTTTACCCGCGACCCGACCGTGGTTCTCAGACTGTTTCCGGTGCCCTGCCTACGGATTCAAGTCTTTTACCTACGATCCGATCGCGGCTAATCAGCCTATTTGTTGCACTTTGACTGCGCCTCTCAGCCATTTTTCCATGACCCAAGCGTGAATTTCAGCCCCTTAGCTGTGACCCGACCACGTCTATCTGCCCGTTTCCTGTGGTCCGACTGCTTCTGTCGGCCAGAAAGCCGCGACCTATCCGCGCCTGTTTCCCTCAAACCCGCGGTCCGACCACACGATTTCGCCACAGACCCGCGGTCCTGTTTTTGAACCCAGCCCCTTTGCTGCAATATTTTCTGCATCTGCACAGCCATCTGTTCCACCTGCAGCCCTACTTCCCTATAGCCTTTTCTGCAACATCATTTCTGTTCCCTTTTACAGAATCTGTTTAAAATTTCAGCATTTTAATTCAGAAAATTTTGCATGTTAAAGTTGTGACTTCAGTATTATTGTTAGTTAGAAGGTTGCCCCTTTTGTGTGGCACTTCTATTTTGGGTTCATCACCTCACGAGCACACACTCTGTCACCTAATTCAAGTGAGCCTTAAAAAACTACTTAACTCAACCAATATTCTAACCCCACTTGGGGAACACAAAAGAATCTTTGTAGTTAGGTAGGATCGGGGGGATAGGCTTCCAATAACACCCCTCGGTTACTTACACTTAAGACATAGTTGTTGTCCAATTAGGGAACCAAAATCCCCTAGTACTTTTTGGCACGGTCACAACCAGTTTACCAAAGGGCCTCTCCCTTAGGAGGGTTGAAGTCGTGAGATTGGTTCCAGAGGCCTGAGTGGAATACCGCACTCCATTCAGTAACTAAAGGGATACCTTTCGCAATTCTCGGGATATCCCTGTATAGGGGTATTGCGGTAAAAGGACCAAACAACAGATTCACCTTTCTGGACGTGTCATGAACGGGGTATCTTAGTTGCCATTCTTCTAGGATTGACTACCCGGTATCCCTCCCGGTAGGGGGATATCTTAGCCACTTGGCTTTCCTATTCATATTGTCTGACTTGGATTTCATCACCTTGTAGAGGATATGTCTAGTTGAGTCAGAATACTTTTAGTTAGGTGTTTGCATGCTCCCTTACCTCCTTTTGGTCTAGTGATTCCACCCTTTTTTATTTTTAGGAAACCTGCTGCTTGTTGGTATTCTGACCATTTCTGTTGACACTCCACCTATTGTAGCACAGCTGTTTCATTGGGTGTTTTGAGTTGGTTGTTGGCCTAAGTGCCCTATTTTTTGAGCTCTCCTTCTGTACACTCGGTTGCATTAGGATTTTTGAGCTGTTTTTCACCCACCTCAACCCACAGAGATTTGACACCATTTGTCACCATTGAGTCTCTGAGACATTCTCGGTGCCTCAGGGGCGAACCCCCACAGCACGGTTCACTTGACACCACCCGTCATCGACACAGATCATCTTCACTTGATATCACTTATCATAGATCTCGAGCCTTGTCACTTGACTCCACTCGTCAACGGCATCGGACTCCGTCACCAGATAGTGACGCCCCTTATTTTACCTCCGATTCTGAGCCAGATTCTGAGAACCCCATTTACACTGCCCCTACTAGCCCCATGGCTGGTGTGACTTCCACTCCCGTCTTGGTAGAGATCGTTGGTAGCACATCCACCACTACACCAATTACCATACCTGCCTTGGGTATGCCCTCCATGGGGCCCCCATCTACCGTTCCCCTCACGGCACCTATTCCCACTCCATCAATGGCTCACACTACCCATGGTGGTGCATGACCATCCTATACCACCTTAGTTCCCCCACTTGGGGGCATCCTCCCTAACACTACCCCTCCACTTGGGGGCATTGGCCCCAACTTGGTCCCACCCACTACTATGTCACATCCTTCTTCCAGTTTGCCATTCATGGCTAGCCTCAACCTACCTGACCTAGCCAGATTAACCAACGACCCTATCCGACACGACCCTGCGTGGCCTCACATGCCCACCAAGCTCCCCTCTAACATCCCCAAGTTCGAGGGAAAGGCAGGTGAGGACCCACAAAACCACATTATGTCCTTCCATCTATGGTGTTCCTCCAACTCCATAGTGGACGACTCTATTTGCCTCCGTCTCTTACAGCGCACCTTCACTGGCTCTGCAGCCAAGTGGTATATCGAGCAACCCCATGGAACCCATGCCACCTTTGCTTCCCTGGCCTCAACCTTCCTGCAGTTCTTCCAGTTACTTGTTCGCTATGACGCGGGCGTTGAGATCCTCCTATCATGCAGACAAAACATGGCTACCCACATCACCGACCACATTCATGAGTGGCGTCGATGCCGTAGCTTATGCAAGATCAAATTAGACGACCGTATCTTCCTAGATTGGTTCGTCAAATCCCTTCTTTCTGTCATTGCTAAGGATGTGGAATCTGAAAGACCCCAGTATGAATAAGAGGCCATCCTTAAGGCCCAACAATTCGACCTCATTTACGCCCAGTCGGGTTATCTCTATACCATTATACCTGACGCCCCTCGCGGCGAGTCCTCCCAGCACAATGCGACGGGGGCATCCCACGCTGCCGACGGCATCATTGGCCATGTCTCTTCGCATCCTCAACCATTTTCCATAGCACGTCCTACCCCTGGCCCTGACCTTTCGCAGGCTACCTCCCAGTCTGGAATAACCAACTCGTATGCTCCCATGGCACACCACCATTCCCATGGACCCTCATGTCCACCTCAGTGTTTCGGTCATGCGACTCCTACTTACGCCCCCCCGGTCGCACCTCAGCCCTACTACCACCAGAAGGCTGCACCAACTCCGGCGCCTTCACAAGCCCAACCCGCTTATTACCCGCCACAGGAAGCCCCTGCGGAAAACCCACAACCCGCTCCATATCCCTATCAGCAACCCCCTCAAGTTGCTGCCCCTGCGCAGCCTCCACCTGCATATCATCCACCGCAACCTGCTCCAGCACCTGCGCAACCCCAGAATCCACCTGCTGCCCAAGGGCAAGTTTACACCCAACAAAACCCACATAAAACCAAAACAACCAACACAACCAGGGCCAAAAAAACCGCGGCAGGGGCCGAAATCGTGGAAATAACCAAGCTGGTCAACCCCCTAATCCCCTCGATAATAATAATGCGGCCCCTGCTAACCAAAACCCTGATCGCCCGCCCAAGCAGGCCAAAAACCCCAATTTGCGAACAAAACATCCTTGTTCTATTTGCGGGGTCTATGGCCACTACACACATACTTTCCCACACTTGGAGCGAGCTCGGCAACTTTGGGTTGATGATGCCCACCGCCAAGAGCATGCGGCTCCTCAAGCACCACCCAACCCCCCACAACCTCAGCAGCCACCTTTGGTGCTGCAAAACCCCTTACCAAACCAAGGCGTAGTGAACACTCAACCGTTGGCTCCCCCTCAAGCCAATGCGCCAACCCAACAACAAATCACTTACACTGCTCCTGATCAACCCATGTTTGACTCAGGTACCCACCACTTGTTAATGATGTCCTCCGATGAGGTCAACCTCCAGACCCGGCGGAACCAATATGGCTCCACCCCTGAAGCCCCTCCTGCCGATAAACCCATTAACGCTCATCCCACTGATCAGGCGTTATGGATACCCCCACCACCACTAGATGGCGCTCCCAAAGAACCTCGTTTCCCACTTCGCCGTATCAACAATAACCCCAATGCGCGGGCTGCGTCAAACTACAACATTGTCGATGACTTAGCCCAATCTCCTTTAGCCATGTCGGTGTTAGAAGTCTTAAAAAACTACCCTTCATAGCACAAGACTTTACTCTCAGCCATTGGGGCTATCGATCCAAATGATTCGAATTTAATGGCATTTGATTTGGACTAATCCGAACCCCGCATGCCTTCCACTTTGGCGTTCCAAGTTTATGTTTCCGTTCGGAATTTTGTCATCCATCGATGCATTATTGATGAAGGTGCCTCTACATGTGTCATGTCCACCTTCATCTGGCAGAAATTGGGATCCCCCCCTCTCCAGCCGTCCACTACTGCGTTGCGAGCCTACGACGGCCATTCGGCTCAACCACAAGGCCTATTAACTAACGTCCCCATCCAGCTGGCTGGAAAAACTGTCCTCATCGACATCGAGGTTATTAATGCACAGCTTGATTATAACCTTTTACTTAGCCGCAGCTACATGTACGCCATGCAGGCGGTTTCTTCTTCCGTTTTTCGGACCATGATGTTCCCCCATGAGGGACGCGTGGTCAAGGTCGACCAACTCACCTACTATGATCCCAATTCCCCCGCGGCACTTGAAAATGTTCTCCCCATGGTTGAACAACCTGTTTCGGGTGCCACCACCTCACTTGTTTCCTCTATGGGGCCCGGATTTTACTCAGACGCGCTAATGACCTCGACCTTCCAATCTATTCCACCCCCGTCACCCATCACTGACGTGTCTGACCTATGTACCCTATCCCATCACACGCAAACTCCTACTAATCAACCGCCCTTGTTGCCTAAACCCCCTTTGGTACCTAGTCACATTGGTGTTACACCCGTCCATACCATTCCTTTCCTCATCCCTCCCTCAGGAGTAGTTAGCGCCCCGATCATGGCTACCCTCAGCCTCCCTGGGTTAACCTTAGGATTACCTGTTTGGTATCTTTCGCCTCCCGTTCCTCCGCCGACACCAGATGTCGTCCTACAACCGGTGCAACCCATTGTCACTACTAGTCAACCGCCTCCCGGTGTCGCTACCCCGTCGTCCTCCATGAACCCCCCCCCCCCCCCCCCCCCCCCCCCCCCCCGCGCCCCCCCCCCCCCCCCCTCCTCTTACCAAACCAACTGGGGGAAGAGGCCCCCAGCCTTACTCTGCTGTCCCACCTCCCAAGACAGTCAAAAACCCCCCTGTGTTTCGTGCTCCTCCCAAATGCTCGTTGTGCGATGAGTTGGGCCATGCGACTCACCAATGTCCTCATTTACCGGCAGTACAGGAACACATGCAAATGCTTCACGACGACCCCAGTATACTAGTTGTCCAACTTGATCCAACCCCTAATCCTCGCGACAAATCCCTACGCACTAACCACCCCTGTGCCATATGCGGTGTTTATGGGCATTACACCGTTCACTGTCCTAATCTCCCCGAGTACAGAGCAGCTCTCTATGAGATGAACAATCTGGATCTTTAGACAGCACCACCCACCATTGAGGAGATCCACCCCCCAGTCTCTTCCCCTTCCGGAGAGGATAATACCTTTTATATGATCTCTTCCGCCACTACTCCCTCGTCAACCTATTTGATGACACAAACTTTCCGTACTGATGAGGAAATCCTCGAGGCTCTCGCTGCCCCAGAGTATCTCTGGGATGACATGCACCATCGTTCCTACTTCCTCCCAAATGAATCCTCCTCTAACACTGCTACCCAATTTGCAGTTGAATCCAAAGACTTCCTAACCCCCAAGGCCCGGACACCACCTGCTCCATTACACCCAGTCGTCACCGTTGATCCCTTTTGTAAGTGGGCCATCGACTTCATGGAGTGTAGACCCCCATCTGTGAACGGCCATAAGTACATCATCGTTGCCGTCGATTACTTCACCAAATGGGCGGAAGCCATGCCCACCTTCAACTGTACCGCTGACACTGCTGCCCGTTTCTTTTTCAACCATGTTATCACTCGCTTCAGGGTCCCTAAATAGTTGGTCTCAGACCATGGATCACACTTTGAAGATTCCATTTGGTGCGAGTTATCCACCCTCCTCAAGTTTGAACACCAATTTTCCTCTTCTTACTACCCTCAGGGGAACGATCAAGTAGAAGCTGTTAACAAAATCCTAAAAACTATACTCCAATGCACTGTTGACCGGCATAAGTCCAATTGGCACCATATGCTATTCCCTACCTTATGGGCTTACCGTACCTCCACCAAGACCGCCACTGGTTTTACCCCATTTCATTTAGTTCACGGTGTAGAGTCTGTCCTCCCCATCGAGTGTCAGATACCTGCCTTACATATCGCTGTTGAGCTTCTCCCCGATACCTCCCCCCTTGAGCAAAGTCTGCTATCCCTCGAACAAGCTGATGAAGATTGTCGTGCCACTCTCCAGAACATCGAAGATTCCAAAAACCACTCCAAAGCCGGTTATGACAAACATGTTCACAAGCGAACTTTCCACGAAGGGGTCCTCATCCTCGCCTATGACCAAGCCCACGACAAAACCAGTAAAGGAAAGTTTGAGTCCATGTGGCAAGGCCCTTACATTGTGCAAACTTGCCTCGGCAAGGGGGCATACATTTTAGCCGACTCTGAAGGCCACCCTTTACGCAACCCCCGTAATGGGTTGTATCTTAAACGTTTTTACCCATAACTGAAACCGCGACCTCATTGGTCCGCATTGTACAGTTTGCTCTTTTTTTGTTTTTCACCTTCTTTACCATAATCTTACATTCATCGTTCTTTTTGCATGCCCATAGATGGACCATATTCCACCTCGTTACACTGGCTTTGCTGATGGCGCAAGCCGCTGGTCTCCCAACCTGGCTTCTGCAGCATGGGTCTTATATTCCCCTTCCAACGAACTGATTCACCTTGATGGAATAGGTATAGGCACCGCTACCAATAACTAGGTGGAGTATGATGCTGTGACCGGTCTCCTAACTCTTTCCCTCCAGATGGGCATATGTCACCTTCATGTGTTCCTGGACTCCCAGCTACTTGTCTCCCAGCTCAACAACTGCTACCAGGTGCGTGATCCCTACCTATTTAGAAAATTCCTGCATACAAAACAACTAAGCCGACAGTTTGAATCCATCACATTCACACATGTCCCAAGAGCTCACAATAGTGTCGCAGATCAAATGGAAAATAACATCCTAGATTGGCATATCAATCACACCATGTAACACCTCCATCATGCATCATTATCCCATAGCATCTCATCCAAATATATAAAAACCCATACGGAGTCTGTTTTCCGAATCGTTTCCACCATTGGAATCAGCATGACGAGACCGTCACGATGGTCACCTCGTTGCATTGTTTTTTCTACGTCATTTTTTTTGCCCATTTTTTAGACACCGTTAGTCACCTCAGTTTGCGCGCCACTTCAGCCGTTCTCCATTTTTTCACACTTTTTATATCGCTGGATTCATTTTTCTGAGCTCGTGATGATGCTTGAGATCATTTCTTGCTCTCACTTGGTACAATTTCAACATTGTGTCCCGACACCTTGCTTCCTTGATTTACGCGCCACATCAGCCGCTACCAGATTGTCCCACATTTTTTACATGAGCCATCCACTCCTGTCATACTGCAAATGTTTCATTATTTTGCCACCATTCATTCACCCGGCAAGGAGGCCCACCAGTGTTCCCCCTCACCCTCGTTCCTGGTCATCATAAATGTTCCTTGATTGAACACTTCCTCCTTGCCTGGCCATTCCTTTTGTTCGGTATAATTTTATCCCTTTTTCGGGCCGGATAAGTCCTATACGAAAAAGGCACTTAGGGAGTTTCTGTTAAGCTCTTTTCTGACTCCTAAAACAATGAAATGATCGCCAAGCAATATTGCTTCCTTTCATGCTCGTTAAAGTACCTGAAAGGGCGTCTATCTGGTATAAATTTAACCCTTTTCCGCACCTAGTAGACTAATTATGAAAAAGGTATACTCTAGTCACACCGGCTAGAAGAGTTATTCATTGCATCCTTTTATGCTTCTTCGGGCCTTGGAGACTAACACACGAAAAAGCAACCCCCCTGGAGTCTTCTTATCTCTTTCAGACTCTCTAAAATTGAAAGCCACCATGAGCATGAACTGTCCTGGGCTCGTAAAATCCACACGACAGTACCATTCCATTACTTCAGATTCTTCTTATTGCTTTCAGACTCCTTAAAATTGAAAGCAACCACGAGCATGAGCGGTCCTGGGCTCGTAAAATCCACACGACAGTACCATTCTCGTTCCCTAACCCACGAAGAAGTCCCCCGTGCCTCTTGGCGCTATGATCGATCATCTCGGCAGCACCCCCAATTAGGTCTCCTTTGTTCAGAGTATTCTGCAGTCTCCTGCCTTTTTACCATAGCTTGAGTCTCCCTCAGCCCAGTCACCCTCCCAGATCCAATACAGCTATGATCCCCTTACCACCAGTCAGTTTCATATGCTTCTCTATCATCCCCGCCATCATACTCTGAACAAAGGAAGTTTGAGTCCACCCCCTCTACTTGCCCGGTTATTCCCCCCAGTTTAGCAATCCAGCCATTAGTACTATCACATTTCGGTTTTTCACCTCGCACTCCTATCAAGGACACATCATTGCCTTGATATTTGCAAGTCTCCCTCTGTCGACAACAGCCCCTCTATTCCAGAGGATAGACCCAGAGGCCCCTACACCTTGGACCCATCACCATCTGTGGTGAGTGCCTACGGATCATTTTGGGAGGATTCATCATTGCCTCTCCAAATGGTTGTTTCTCAAATGCTCAACTTCAGCACCTTGATCGCATCGTTGAGAATCGCGCAGGATTTATATCCCTTCCATTATTTGTCGAAGACCCCGGATTTTCCCCGACTCTAGCACATTGGTGAGTCACTTTGGAATGCCCAGTTATATGTTCCCATGGATGTTCGGGCTGCGTTGGCGATTGCATTCGGAAGCCACCCAGTTCCATGCTTCCTTGAGTACCTAGTTCCGTTCTAGTTCAGTGTACCATTGTGAGTATGACCCTTGTCACTCTGATCCAGCAGCTCATCAGTTCCTTTGGTACCACATTTAGTAGCACTGCTATCATTCCCATGCATCAGTTTTTCAACTCAGACATGGTCCGCCCAGCAGTATGTCCCAGATTTGTGTTCCTTCTGGACCCTTATGATATACACAGTGGTTTTTTATGAATCCTACAGGTCCCTCTTTTTGGGCCTCACAGTTATGTTTATGTATCTTGATACGAGCATGGGTATGCCCGCCTCGTCCATATATTGAGATTCTTCCTCAT
>LPNX010616536.1:96289-122353 GCA_001517045.1 Pseudotsuga menziesii
CGTCAGGTCCCCATATTTTGGACCCCATTGATATTATTATGTTACGAGCATGGGAATTCCCGCCTCGTCCATATGATCAGATGATTCCTCATCCATTATTGAGGTTATGTACTTTTAGTTCTTGCAGTTGGTTCGGGATCGTTGTTCTGGGCTTCAGTTTGTTTCTTCTCTTCTCCACATCCGAAGAAAACCATATATGACTTATGATGTCCATCGGCCATACGATGAGCTCCTGCCCTCGCACATCAGGGGGCAATCTGTTAACACCCAAAAAGTGTTCACTACCTCATCTACCCCACTACATGGCTCATTTGTCCTTTCTCCTACCATATTTCCCTTGAAAACCCTGAAAATCCCACTAAAGAGCCTCCAAAAGGCCTAAAATGCCTCCAAAAGGCCATAAAACATCTTTTTTCCTCCAAAAATATCCAAAATTCCTCTAAAAAAGCAAAAATCCCCTAAAAAGGGAAGAAAAAATAAAATAATGAGGAAAAGGAGGAAAAAACCCTATACAGCTGCCCTAAGCCATATGGTTTCCAAAACCATGGGCCAGCACTCCACCACTGAAAAACTATAAATAAGTGATGGAGACTCCTTATTTCACATCCACAATCATAAGCACCCTTACTCTGCCAAAATAGCTCTTGAAACCCTAGCTCACCCTTAAGCTACTTTCACCTTGAGAGCCCCTTTTGGCCCATTTCCACTATTGGATAAAGAAAAGGAGCAAGTTGGAGCTTGGAGCAACCCTCTTGGACCACTGCAAAGGGCTTCACCAACCTTCACATTGGAGGTAATACTAATATAAAAACCATTTTTTTTGCATCTTGTTTTTCTGTTTCATGCACATGTTTAGACTAGTTTACATTTCTGTTTTAGCATTTTTACTTCACCTTTACTGAACTGCTAGTAAGGAGACCCTTCTCCTTAGTAGGTGCTCATTTGCACAAGCTAGGGGTAAAACCCTAGCAACGGGAAGGTTTTCCTATGGGATTCACTAAATAATATGAAGAGAGAAAAGGTAGTTTGTTGTTAGTTAGGGAAAGTTTCCTAGAGATTCATGACGAGTTAAAAGCTTGTCTTGACAAAGCAAAAAACTAGGATTCTCAACGTATGTATGGATTCCATTTCAAGACTAAATATTGTTTTTAAGTTTGATGCATCTAGATAGATTATTCTATTTCTCTCAGCTTCAAAACTCACAAATTAAAGAGTCACTATAGATTGTTGATATACTATGGCATGAGTCCAATTAAAAGCAGGAAATGAAAGAGGAATTCTCTTCTGTGATAGATTCTCTAGATATCTGATATGAAGAGCTTTGGTTAAAGGAATGAAATTAACTTAAGCAGTGCATCAAGATTGAGAAATTCTTAAATAATTTTCAAATTGTAATGCTTTGGCTCATGAGTCAGTATGTTGGGTGCTATGTACATGATATTTGTTTCCTTGTAACTACTTGGATCTCAGTTTTCGTAACTTTGTTGAGGTATTACTAATATTTTTTGTTAATTTGGAATTCATTGAGTTAAATATATTACATACAGTAGAATGGATGAGACAGGGTGAAATATACAATTCAGTGGTATTTATCCTCACATGCCCATTTGCGAAAAAATATGAAGACTTGATGAACATTCGCATTCAGTAAAAAGGGCGATAATTTAAGCTGAAGATGAAACCAAGAAAAGTATAGAAGGATCAAAAATTGTAGAAGCTTGCTATCTGTTTTTTAAAACATCCCCAGGCCGTCGAATTTCCAACCCCTAAGCCATGTACAGGCTGTCGGATTTTTGACGCCTAATTCGAAGAACATTTAATAGAAATGACTACTTCCAGGTGTTGGATTGAAGTGTTATCTGTTGGTTATTCGACGTCGCATCATCATAATTTGAACGTCTAATTCAAATAAAAATGGTGTCAAAAATTTGACCGAGTTTGAATTCATGTCGAATAACTGACGAATTCCCACCAACACCAAAAAAATGTTGCCATTGAATAACAGACACAGGTCTGTCGAATTTCACAAATCAAAGTTGTGATATTTCAGGTTGAAATTTACTTGTGTTATGTACTCGTCATCATAGTTTCCCATAAGGTAATACTATTCATTGACGACATCCATGAGAGAGGCATAAGTGCGATTGGAATTGATCATTCTAGACTCATTTGATGAGTTCTTCTCATATTAAGTATCAAACCAATATTTTACATGGGGGAAGACCTTGAGGAGTGTAAAGGTGATGTTTTCCCTATTGGAAAAATTGTGGACAAAGAAATACCCTTCTAGAACATTCAATCACTTATTTAGGAAATCAAAATCAATTTGGCCTTCCAATAAAGGAATATAAAATTTAACTTGTACCTTGCATTTAGTTTCATCTATTAAACAACTACTCATTGAAGGTGCATTTGTCACTGCCAACATTCATCAAAGGATATGGGAGAAATTATCCATCATATAATTCCTCTTGTGTGCCAGGGATTCCTCGAGTAATAGCTTCATAGGATCTCCTGCTTCATCGTCTTTATTTTATTTCTCCATGAGAGGTCATTTGGGTGGAGAGAGTGATCTTCACCAAGTGAAACTAGTTCGATACCAAACTTTATACCATGACTGCATCAAGGACATGCATTGAGAAACAATCAAAGAGCAGATTGTTTTTATACCACTAATTTGGATTTATGTGTGAATGAAATGAAGGAATATATATAGAATCATAAACATAGACATATTGCAATAAAAATAGAGATATAGTAAACGCATACTCTATTAAATGGAAAAAATGGAATAGACTATAAATACAATAGCTAGAATGGTGGTAGCTATCTATTAGAAGAGATGTGGATGTAATGCTCATCTATGCCAAGCTGAATAAAAAATGAGTTCAAAGGGGACTATTTATAATAAACATGATGGAGAGAACCTTAAATGTCCACAAAATAACCCTAGAATATGAATTGTTATAAAGTGTACAACCCCAAGATGATTAGTTGAACAATCAACCTCCTAGGGTCATAACATTTTCATACGATCTCTGATTTGGGCGCTTGATGTCCTATTCGAAAGGTATAACCGAGATTTACATATTTGTAATGGGATAAACATATTAGCAAACGTCCCCCCCATAATCTAAAAAAAAATGTCGTTTAGGGCCTCAAAATGACCCTGAAAGTTTAGGACCTGAAAAACCATAGAAAAATAACTAGGAAACTGTCAAAAGAGATAATTTTTTTGAGCCAATGGAATAAGAACATAAGAACATAAAGTGAAGATAATTTTTTTGAGCTATATAAATCCATGAAAAATAAGAACATAAATTCAATGTTCTCTCATCCATTCAAATAGCTCTATAGTGCAAGGGCACGCATTTAAGGTGCTTATCTAGAAATACATCCTCCAGAACAGTTCATACAAAGGATAAAACATAAACTATAAGTGTTGAAAAAATTCAACGCATCCATCAACATCAATTACATCCATCTCAAGATGTCAAATAAAGGCACCCTTTTCATTTTATCGAATGTCGCACCAGGATATCAACTCAACACAATAAAGGATATGGTATGGTATTTGATACAATAGATACCATTGCTTCCTAAGGGGGGGGGGGGGATTTGATGCAATAGATACCATTTCTTCCTAAAGAGATACTAAGTTTTGAGCCAGTGCAAAGGGTGTGTATTTCTCTGTGATATGATGTTCTCCTTCAGAAGCAATTGTGAAGAGTTAGAATTTCATGGTGTGGGAGATTATATTATTTCTATGTGAGAGTGTGGAAGGTGCAACTATCTTTGGTATTCAATAGATTTTTCCTCCAAAAGTGACAATTAAACTATGAGGTAATTATTTGGATAATTTATTCACAACTGGATCTAGGATCTAAGGAAACTCTCACAATTCGATATTGTTCTAAAACATGCATAAAATAACTAAAAGAGTGAAAATTTCATACACACATGAGTTCAATAACATATATTATTATTATTTTCCAACATGTAAATATTTATGTATCATATATATATATATATATATATATATATATATATATATATATATTACAATAGGGAAAAATAGTGAGGCCTTGGAGGCTATCTAGATGCATACAAGTGCCAACTCAAGATTTGACCCTCAAACACCCCTAGGTGGACCAATGAGCTTCCTAATCATCCCATACAGTCAGAATGCATGTGTGAACGTGGTAAAGGCATGATGAAACATAAATGTAGGTATTATAGGCGTGGTTGAGTACATGGGTGAGTGGGAGTGGCTCAAGGAGGAAATGAATTCCCAAGGAAGGAAGAAAACCACCTAAATCATGCATTATCGCCTTGAGTTAAACACAATATCTGAAATTGGGGATGGGGGAGCACATTATGGTTGAATGTAATAAATTTGGGATCCTAGGTTGTTATAATTATCAACCTAGAGTGCCTCAGCTATGCAGAATGATCCACAATAGCACCTAAATTATCAATAAATGACCAATTTCCCTAAGTCTAAACCATAGAATCACTGCATAGATGCAAATGAAATGTGACTAACTATATGACCATGGTACTAAGGTGAAATATTCTCTAAAACCCCCCCTTAATCATTAATTAGTGCACATTATCCAAAAATATCATGGAGGCCTTGGAAACAAAGGCTCAAGTCACCTCATGCACCATAAAATTTTATTTGTCCATAAAAACAAGGTAAGGAGGAAAACCACATGGGAACAAAACCTCCCTTAAAAAATGGAAATGGATCCAAAAATATGAATTTAAATGGTAACCATAATGATTTATCACCCACTCTAATAAGGGATATCATATAGGTGAATGTCTTCTCTATGAAGCACTTGGTGGAAATGTCAGCAGATTTCTCTGCAGATGGGCAATACTGTAAGGCTATCACCTCATTATGCACCAAGCTACAGATGTAGTGCATGTGTATCTCAATGAATTTGGTCCTATGTGTTTGCACTATATCATTGCAAATATTAATTTCACTTTAATTTTCACACCAAATGGCTATGGGTGAATCAAATGCAACTCCAAGTTCCCAAAGAATACCTTGCAACCAAACACATTGTGTAGTTGCGTTCAATGCTCCTCTCTACTCGTCCTCAACTGAAGATAGGGATATGGTGTGTTTTTTCTTGCTTTAAAAACATATGGGACCACATGCAAGAATGAATTCATAACCTGAATTGTATTTCCTTTCAATGGTATCTCTATCCCAATCAGAATCAGTAAATCAAACTAGTTCTAGTGGAGAACAAACATCATAGTGTATCCCGAAGTGTTTGGTTCGTTGCACATAGTTAAGGATCCTCTTGTATTTCTTCCAATGGACCTCATGATTTTTCTACATATATCTAGATACAACACCTACAACATATTCCAAATCAGATCGATATTTGTAATATACATCAAACTCCTGACTATATGTCTATACAACGAGTTGTCCACCAATGGAGACTCACCAATTTTACCTAGTTTGATACCAAAAAGGAATGGGAACTTGGATGCATTAAATTAATCCGTTTAAAACTTAAAAAATAGGTCTAAAACATACCTTTTTTTTATGACCTTTATCCCTTCTTCATATTTCTCAATTTCCAAACCAATAAATTGCTTCAATAATCCAAGATTGACCATGGAAAACTCACTATGCAATGAAGACTTGATTGACCCAATTTATTTGGTACAGATACCTGTAATCAAAATATCATCAACATAGAGTATAATTAACTGAAATACATCATGAATATTATGGAAATAAACATTAGGATCAGTCTTGCATCTTTCAAACCCAAGTGAAAGTAGAAACTTGCCCATCTTGGCATACCAAGCCCTGGGGACTTGCTTGAGGACAAAGAGAGCTTTATTTAACTTGCATACAAGTGAATGATACTCAATGAAACATTTAGTTTTATGAATATATATATCCTCTTTAATTTTCCATGAATAAATGCACTCTTCACATCCATGCGGTGAAACTCTCGGCTCTTAGATGCAACAATGGCTAAAACTAGCCTAGTAGAGTCCATCTTTGCAATCAGTGAAAATGTCTCTATATATTACACTTATCAGAATTGATATAATACTTTAGAAACAAAAATAGCCTTATAATTTATATCATACCCGTCAGCAGAAACTTTGTTCCTATAGACCCACTTGCATTGCACTAGCTTCATCTTGGAGGTCAAGGGAACCAATTCCCAAGTCTCATTGTATTGCAATCAGTTGAAAACTTCTTGCATGGTTTTTTTCCATATTGGGTAAAGTGATAATTATTTATATGATTTAGGATAATATCCAACCATCATGAATCATTTCTCAACAAGAACCACTTCACTTACAGAGAAAGAAGTGTGAAATTGTGATCTAGTCTTCCTAGGATCTAATGGATTTCCATCCAAATCCCCAGTTGCTTCAATGGTTTTATCAACCCATTTGGGAGGAATGGGTGAGACATGATATTCATATTCATCTTAAGCAATATCAAAATCATAAATATCAGGGAAAAATTCATCACTTACATCATCTTAGAGTGGAGGATGTGAGCGTTCCCGCGGTGCTAGTTCAATCTCTGGCATGAGTTCCTCTTCGAACTGTAAACTCCTTTCTATGAATGTATTATGAGATGAGGGATAAAATAGATTGTATCCTTTTGAATATTCATCATATTCAACCATGATGCACTCCTTTATTTGAGGTTTCAGGGCCTTTATCTTCTCTATAGGAATCCTAGCCCAAGCCTTTGAGCCAAAAACCTTGAAATGAGAAACACATGGCTTTGTGACCCATCCAAGAGTCATATGGTGTTTTTCCGTCCAAATATTTGTGAGGAGATCTATTTTGGATGTATGCAGCACAATTTATGTCTTCAAACCATATCTTAGGATTCAAATCCTTTGCTTCAATCATACAGGTTGTCATCTCCTTGAGAGCCCTGTTTTTGCACTCTGACACACCATTTTGTTGTGGTGTGTAGGGGACCGAATGCTGCATTTGGATGCCACATTATTCATAGAGTTGATGCAAAATCTTGTTCACATAATCCTTTCCGTTTTCAGTCCTAAGGAATTTTATATTGTTCCAATAATCATTCTCAGCTAGGGATTTCCAAACCTTAAGAGTCTCAAAGAATTCAAATTTGAGTTTGAGAAAGTAAACCCAACAAAACCTTGAGAAATCATATATGAAGGTAAACACATACCTTGATCCTCCATATTAGGGTGTGGGAAGAGGAGCAATGAGTTTTGAATGAACCAAACCAAGTACTTTAGTATCCCTCCTTGCTTTCCCTTTCTCATATTTGCGCTCTGGATGCTTTCCCACCACACATCCTATGAATGTGACATCAGATATTGATCGAACAAATCCCTTCCACCATGCCTTATTTTCTCAGTTCCTAGTGGAATATGTAGTTTAAATGGATGAACCTCTCATGAAAAAAAATTCTTGTCTCATTGGCATGATTTAGGAGTGCATTCCCTCTGGAGTAGGGAGGGAAATGAGAGAACTTGTACATTCTTTCTTGATGATCAGCAAACCCCAATGCCACCACCTTGTTAGAATACATGTATGAGAAGAAATATTTTATAGAGGACAAGTGCCTTGAATCTCCCAAATCAATGATGAAGGAAGAAGAATCTAAAGAACCAACAACCAATGGATGGTGCCCCTCTTTGTTGTTTAATCCTGAACCTCCATCCTTCTTCTTTGTGCCCTCATTTACTGGGATGTTGTTCTTCTCAAGTAGCTATGGCATCATGTATATGGTATTATTCATACATGCACTCTCTGGATACCATCCCTTATGGCATTAGGTGCATTTGGTCTTCTCCCACTTCTTCTTGTCCTTGTCCTTGCAAGGATTTGAACCCCCATGTGAATATTTCGGTGTTTCTGGATTCTTCTTGTCTTGATTCCTTGAATCCTTATATTTATTCTAGCCTTTGGATTTATTTGAAACCCCTACTAAAAGCACTTGATATTTACTATATTTGATGGTACCCATTTGCACTAACTTATCTTGATCTTGAGTTAGTGACTCCATGAAGTTAGCTAGTGATGGAATTTGTTAGTTTTGAGCCATGAGATTGATAGAGTTAAATGTTCTTAAAAACACAAACTACTTTAGCCCTATATTAATAAATATGGAAATTATGAGCTAATCATCCTGATTTTCTAGGCCACATTGCTTGAGATGAAGAACCAATGATTTGAACTTGGTGAAGAAGTCTTGTATTGTCTCAAAATGATATGGACTCAAGGAGATGATCTCATTTTCGAGCTGGTGACCTCTCATGTCATTAGTATTCCCAAACAATGCCTCAAGATTAATCCATACTTCATTGGGAATTGATAGAATGTCCACATGAAATGTTAAATTTTCATATGCTAAGCTAGATCATTAGTATTTCATTTCAATTTCATAACAAAAGCATATAAACAGGATCACTGAAAGATAGATAAGCACAACCATACAAAAGGAACACAAAGATTTATCCTGGGAAAACCCTAAAGGGAAAAAACCAACAAAAGCTTCCTCAATATAGATGCCCCAAAAAGGTAAAAAGGTAAAACCAACAAGGAGATCAAAAACCTGATCTTCCTTCTCTAGCTACTTCTCTCCTCCACAAGTGTGCTACACAAGTGAGTGTGTGCCTCAAATGAGGAGAGCTACACCTCTATTTATATTCATCTGTTCACTTCAATTAACTCATCCGACATGTAGGCTCAAGTTAATCATGTAGGCTCGAGTTACACATGTAGGCTCAAGTAACCACACTGGGGTGCTAATGACCCACCTTTACAATTAGAGGGGACAACCTCATGACTCTTATTAGTTCTTTGGATTAGAAGAATCAGGGTACAAAATAATACAAGTGGTTCTCCCAATAGGACCATCGTGGACCACAAAAGATACATATATAATATTATTTGAAGTTACAATATTTCAACACTCCCCCTTAATGAGAAGGGTATTCTACAACAACATCAACAACAACAATAGTAGGAGAGAGATAGAGGACATCATCAGCATCATCAGGGTAACACATCTATAAATCATTGGAAGCTTTTCAACATTATGTAGTATTCATCTTCAATCTTCAGTCTTCATCATCATTAATACTTTCACTACTTCGATCAGAAACATCTTCAACACTTTGACCTTTCGATCAGCAACATCATCTTCAACACTTTGACCTTTCAATCAGCAACATCATCTTCAGCACTTTGACCTTTCGATCAGCATCATCTTCAGCACTTTGACCTTTCGATCAGCAACATCATCTTCAGCACTTTGACCTTTAGATCAACAACATCATCTTCAGCACTTTGACCTTTCGATCAGCAACAACATCATCATCATACTCTGATCTTTCAATAAGACTCATCATTATCATCATCCTCTGATCTTTCGATCAGAACCATCATCAACTGAACGTCATCATACTCTAACATCAACTCATCATCATATTCTGATCTTTCGATCAATACGTCATCATCATCATCATACTTTGATAATACATCGTCGTCATCATCAGGATCTCATCATCATCATATTCTGATCTTTCGATCAGAAACATCATCATCATCATCGCATTCTGATCTTTTGATCAGAAAACATCATCATCATCAACAACATCATAATCATAAGCAACTTCTAATCTTCCGATCAGAAAACATCATCATCATCATATTCTGATCTTTCGATCAGAGAACATCATCATCAGCAACTTCTGATCTTTTGATCGGAGAAACATCATCATCATCATATTCTGATCTTTTGAACAGAGAACATCATCATCATCAGCAACAAAATCATCATCATATTCTGATCTTTTGATCAGAGACCATCATCATCATTAGTAACAACATCATCATCATATACTGATCTTTCAATCAGAGAACATCATCATCAGCATCAACTTCCGATATTTCGATCAGAGAACATCATCATCAGCAGCAACATCTGATCTTTCGATCAGAAACATCATCATCATCAAAGCATAAACATGATCCTTCATTTCAGAATTATAGGATTTAGGTCTTTACGGAGTTACTAATGATCCTTCCTTTCAAAATTATGGGATTTAGGTCTTTACAGAGTTACTAATGATCCTTCCTTTCGGAATTACGGTATTTAGGTCTTTACGGAGTTACTAATGATCCTTCCTTTCGAAATTACGGGATCAACACATTTTTGGAACTCAGACAATCCTTCCTATTGGAATTATGGGATCAACACATCTGTGGAACTCAAACAATCCTTCCTATTGGAATTACAAGATCAATTCAATGAGCCTTCCTTTCAGAATTACGGGATTTAGGTCTTTACGGAGTTACTAACGATCCTTCCTTTCGGAATTATAGGACCAACACAGATGTGGAACTCAGACAATCCTTCCTATTGGAATTACGGGATCATCACATCTGTGGAACTCAGACAATCCTTCCTATTGGAATTATGGGATCAATTCAATGATCCTTTCTTTTAGAATTATGGGATTTAGGTATTTACGGAGTTACTAATGATCCTTCCTTTCGGAATTACGGGATCAACACAGATGTGGAACTCAGACAATCCTTCCTCTAGGAATTACAGGATCAACACATGTTCTCAAGTACCAAAGTCACTGGATCCATTCTGAACCAAAGTTCAAGGATGATACAATCCTACCACATTCATGAGGACCGAGATCTCTGGATACATTTTGAACCGAGGTTCAGGGATGATGCAATCCACCACTTTCATGGGGGCCAAGACCTTCGGATACATTTTGAACCGAGGTTCAAGGATGATGCAATCCTACCACTTTCACGGGGGTCGAGACCTCCGGATACATTTTGAACCGAGGTTCAAGGATGATGCAATCCACCACTTTCACGAGGGCAGAGACCTTCGGATACATTTTGAACCGAAGTTCAGGGATGATGCAATCCTACCACATTCATGGGGGCCAAGACCTCTGGATACATTTTGAACCGAAGTTCAAGGATGATGCAATCCCACCACATTCACGGGGGCCGAGACCTCCGAATACATTTTGAACCGAAGTTCAGGGATGATGCAATCCCACCACATTCACGAAGACCGAAGTCACCGAATCTATTTTGGATAGATGTCCCAGGATGATACAATCCCTCTTCATTCTCAAGGACTGAGGTCACCGGATCACTTTAGGGCAAGTGTCCAAGGATGATATAATCCCACTGCAACACCACTACTCCCCCTATCGGGGAAGGTCTTTCTGAACCACACCAATCTTGTCTCAAAAGTGTTCGAACTTTACCCAAGATAGAGGTTTTGTCAGTGCATCATCATCTAAACCATATTCATCTACATCTTTAGTATGTGAATACTGAACTATCACCATCTTTATCTCTAGTATGTGAGTACTGAAAGCATCATCAGATCACCATCATCTACATCTATAGTATGTAAATACTAAAACATCATCATATGCATCTTTATCTTGAATGTAGAAATACTGGATTTCTATGTGTTATGACGAAACACGGGGTTCTCTATTATCACAACTCTCGTTATCACATAGAATCAATGTAGTATCCATCTTTAGTTCAAAGAGACCATATATCAGCTTTCGAAGCCATATGGCTTCACAACTTAGGAGAGCAATCTGCTATGTATTCTTCTTCAGCCATGCTACAAGAAACAATGGATTTTTTCCTGCTAAACCATGAACTCATAGTAGACCCCAAACAAAAGCATCTACCTAATGTGATTTTCCTATCTGAGATACTTCCATCCCAATCTACATCTGTGTAGCCATACAATATATACTCATGGCTACCATCATAATATAAACCAAAGTATATATTCCCTTTCAGATATCTCATCACATGTTTGTAGTTACTAGGTGAACCCATCTTGGTTGAACAAGATATTGACTTAAGGTGTTCACAATAAAACAAATGTTTATTCTGGTATTTGTTAAGTAAGTCAATGACCCAATGATCTGCCTGTAATGAGTCATATCCACTAACTCTGATGAGTAATCAGCTAACAGCTTCAGGTTGGAGTCCATGGGTGTGGCCATGACTTTGCATTCCAACATATTAAATCTCTTCAATATCTCTACCACATATTTTCCCTGGTTGAGAAATATTTCTTCTGAACTTTTCCATACTTCCAGACCTAGGAAATAATGCATTAACCCAAGGTCTTTCATCTCAAACTCTTCTACTAGTTTCTTCTTTCTTTCCATGATCTGTTTCTCATTTCCTGTCAAGGATAAGTCATCCACATATAATAATACGATGACAAGTTAATCTTCTACAACCTTGAGATAAAGGTTAGGATCATCTTTACTCTTGGTAAATCCCATGCTCGACAAGAAACTATCTATTATTCCATACCAATCTCTGGGAGCTTTCTTCAGGCCATAGAGGGCCTTCTTCAACTTGCATACGTGATTCCATCTGGCTTCAACTTCAAATCCTCATCACTATTTGATGTAAAACTCTTTCTTAATCATACTATTAAGGAAGGCTTGTCTTTACCTCACCATGGAAGAAACTACCATGATAGTTCTGAAGGAAGTGTACCTTACTTCCTGGAGTAGGTGTCTCTTCATAATTAATTCCCTTTGAAAGAAACCTCTAGCCACAAATCTTGATTTATACTTCTCGATACTTTCGTTAGCTGCGTGCTCTATTTTGTGTATCCATTTGGAGGATACAATACTCTTTCCTTCTGGTTTGGGAACTATATCCCATACAACATTCTAGTATTCTTTCATCATAACATCTTCCATGAGTTCGTCTTGTTAGATCATCAACATATCCTAGTCTTCTGCATTCAACTTTGAAGGTTGGAACCCACTTTACTCTTGGTAAAGTCTCGATCCATCAAGAAGCTATCCATCATGTTGTACTGTATCGAACTCAGATATCTTCTATAGTCACTCCCCCTGAAGTGAAGTATTATCTTCCTTCTTCATTCTGTACAGGTGGAATATATATACTGGTCAATAGAGTATGTCATGTCATAGTCTATTATTTCTGAGGCAAATCACGAACCTTTCTTTGTACACTTGTTCTTGTAGATCCATATGGAGGATACTATGTACTCCCTTTATGTCTTGAAATCATATCATATACATCATTCCCCACGATCAACTGTTATTCTTTGATCATAGTTTCTTTCATAGCATTCTTTTCTTCATCTTGAGTTATCTCTCATACCCATGGTGGTCTTCATCCTTTGAGGTGGATCTACCGCTCTTTGAAGCTCTTTCTTCCGTCATGGTGTCTCTAACCCTAGGAGCTTCAGATTCATGTTTATTGATTTTTCATCACTTGTTCTTCAGAACAAGTCTTGTCCTTCTTTTCTTGTAGGAGGTTGTATAGGACCTTTCCTACAATTCAAATGCACCAGTTGCATGGTTAGAAATATTTCATAAAACATATGCATAACGAAAAATTCTTATGCATCATGCAACTATTTAGCCAATACAACATTCATCCATATTTAACAGAAACTTTCTAGATGCCTTCTATCTCTACAATGACATCATTGAGATTGTGCACTAATCCAATATGTCAGCAAAGAGTTTTGATAAGTAGCACTAGAGAGTTGTATAGTGCCATGAGCTACTTACCCATCACATGCATATTAGTAGTATTAATGTAAAAAATCTATCATGCATAACACATCAACTGAATACAATCAGATGCATAACAAAACAATATCATGAAATGGCAATTGAATACTTATCTTTTATTTGTTTCGTGGGTAGACTCCATCTTGATCATTCTGATTTATCATCTTCTTCATTCATGAAATCATCATTTCTTATCCAAATGATAAGATGAATAAGAGGTTCTTCAAGAATTTAGTTTTTTTCATATTCCTCATCACTTGAGGGATCTGCTTTGAATGGTGAGAGCTTGATCTTCAATTGCTCCCATATTATTCTTCTCTTCTTATTAGTTGAGCTGAAAGTAATCACTTACTTTTGGCATACATTCGTCACATGAATGAATCCCATGATCCTGGGAGGCTATTCAAGGTGTCTATCACCACTTCTGCATACTTCTTCTTCTACCGCTTCAAGTTATTCTGGATCTTCACATTCTTCAACTGTTTTCTCAAAGCCATCTTCTGATTTAAGTTATTATCTTGAAATAGCTTGATCAAGGAATCAAACATCTTCGGTGTCTTTAGGGAAGACACTTGTGGTATAACTTGATCCATGATTGAATCAACAATGATCTTCTTGGCCTTGATCAAGTTCTTCTTTTGTAAGTCTTTGAGGCTCATCTCCCTCTAGAACTAGAACCTCTCTACTCATGTAGGTGTCCAATTCATTTTCTTCAGAGAGATCAAATACTTCCATGTTTGGAATTTTTCAACTTCACCAAGCTTATCATCAAGCTGATGTGATAGATCATTTTGAAATGAGAACCTCAAATGCAAATAGCAAAAGATTAGATCTTACCGATTTGAGGTGTCCGTCCTACTTCCGGAGCTGGCGGATCTAGGGTTTGTCAGAGAAACCCTAATTTTCAAAACTTGGAATTTTTCAGATATAATTGTATATAAATATATATATATTCAAATGGAGCTGTCGAATGTACTCCTTTTCTAAAAATAGTGGAGGGAAGCTCCCAGAACAGGAAGCCCTAGTTTTCCAATTTATTCTACAGAAATGCAAGTTACTGTTTCTATAACATATCAAAAATTACTGCTCCTCTGTGTTTGAAATTTCTTACTGAGGTAACCTCGCATGTCCCTGATCCAACATAATAGGTTTCATTAGAATTGGTTTCACCAATTTGGATTTATTATTATTTTTCCAAGGTGACCTATTACAGAACTGTTCCAAATAGTGAAGTTGTATGGAATGCCACGTGTGACTGGTTCATCGTTAGGTTCTGAAATTCAGACCAAAGAAATTAAAGTATGTTATATATCTAGAACATCTTCATAAATTCCATTTGTACCTCTGTATCCCATGCTACAGCAATTCTCCCCAGGTGTCCTGTTTAGATATGAATTCTAGAAGAGGCTGGAACCCTATCTTGGAGGGGTCATATCTCCCAGAATATAGCGAATATGAGGCTGAATTTTGGACATAGTGTAAATCAGGATTTTATCTTCTGCATTTGAAATTTTCAACTCCTTATCCTTCTCCAATATTAGGATATAGCGAATGTACCAAAACGTAGCAGTTTTAGTATTTAGGGTTTTTCCAAATCGGGGTCAAACTAGGGTTTGACTTTCCCGGAGTTTCACCCAACCAAATTTCTTGATCCAGGTCTCTAAAATTCTATTTTGATGAGGAGAAAAATCCTATGCTAGGCTCGCGCAAAAATTCTTCTTCTATAGAAAGCCCTAATTTTTTCGCACCAAAACTGAAAATGCTTGGAATCGAATTTCGCTTCGACAGAAAGATGAGCCCTTCAATGGAGAGTCAATCTAGCCTTCTTTTGCTAATAGATCATGGATAGAGACCCAAAAAATAAGAATCCCTATATTCTTTAGCTGCACAATGTCTTCTTTCAGGGTGGCTCTGATACCATGTTAAATTTTCATATGCTAAGCTAGATCATTAGTATTTCATTTCGATTTCATAACAAAAGCATATAAACAAGATCACTGAAAGATAGACAAGCACAACCATACAAAAGGAACACAAAGATTTATCCTAGGAAAAACCTAAATGGAAAAACCCAACAAAATATTCCTCAATATAGATTCCCCCAAAAGGTAAAAGGGTAAAACCAACAAGGAGATCAAAAACCTGATCCTCCTCCTTCTCCAGCTACTTCTCTCCTCCACAAGTGCACTACACAAGTGAGTGTGTGTCTCAAATGAGGAGAGCTAAACCTCTATTTATATTCATCCGTTCACTTCAATTAACTCATCCGACATGTAGGCTTGATTTAATCATGTAGGCTCGAGTTACACATGTAGGCTCAAGTAACCACACTGGGGTGCTAATGACCCACCTTTACAATTAGAGGGGACAACCTCATGGCTCTTATTAGTTCTTCCGATTAGAAGCATTGGGGTACAAAATAATACAAGTGGTTCTCCCGATAGGACCATCAGGGACCACAAAAGATACACATAGAATATTCTTCGAAGTTCCAATATTTCAACATGAAAGAGCAAATCTCTCGAAATGTCAAGACAAAGCATTCTAAAGGATTCATCAAGCCTATTGAAGAACTTTGCTTTCTCAAGACTAGAGTTTGGTTCGACTATGTCCCCATGGTGACATTGTACAGGACTTTCAACCTTAGATAAATCACATTTTTGGCCTTCCATATGAAATAGTTAAATGGGGTCAACAAAATATGGCTCTGCTCCATTTCTTCTTGCACTCTTGGTGACAAATTGATGATTATACCTGCAATGAAAACACTCAAATCTATCTGTAAAATATATCAAACAACAACTCAAACACTATGAATTTGATTTGAATCTCCAAATATCTCTGATACCATCTGCAAATTGATTCACAACTGGATCAAGGAGCTAAGGAAACTCTCATAACTCGATATTGTTCACAAAACATGCATAAAATAACTAAAAGAGTGAAAATTGCATATGCACATGAGGTAAATAACATATATTATTATGACTGTCCAACATGTAACTATGTCTAGATTAGATATATATTACAATATGGATAAATCATGAGGCCTTGGAAGCCATCTGGATGCATACAAGTTCCAACTCACGATTTGATCCTCAAACCCCCTTAGGTGTACCAATGAGCTTCCTAATCATCCCAAAGGGTCACAAATGCATGTGTGAACATGGGAAATGTGTGATGGAACATAAATGGAGGTATTCTAGGCATGGGTGAGAACATGGCTGAGTGTAAGTGGCCCAAGGAGGTAATAAATTGCCAAGGAATGCCAAAAACCACCTAAATCATGCACTAGCACCTCAAGTCAAACAAATTCCTTGAAATTAGGGATTGCGGAGTGCATGATGATTGAATGTAATAAATGTGGGTTCCTAGGTTTTCAAAATGATAAACCTAGACTGCCTCAACTACGTAGAATGATCAACCAGGAGTGCCTCAACTATCAATAAATGACCAATTTCCCTATGTATTAACCATAGAATCACTGCATAAATGCAAATGAAATGTGCCTAAGGTATATGAACATGGTACCAAGTCGATTATGTTCTAATATTGATTCATATATAACATGACGCTTCCACATATATGGTTTTCCTAAAGAACATCACAGATTTCAAGTGGGGTCACATAACACAATAACTTGTCCTTGAAAGTCTTGATGCCATATGGTAGGAGGCATTGTATAATAATACGCATACCACGTCCTTGTCTTAGCCAACTGATATTGTAGGGTTGTGGTTGTGTTTTTGTCTAAAGCTCCAATCTCTTGATAACTTCTATTGATATTAGGTTATTTTGGCTTCCATTGTCAAGCAAAAAATGTAAGGGGATTCCCTTCACCCACATATGTGACTAGAAGAGACATTCCTATGAATGTGAATATCCAGGCTCTTCTAGTTGAATTTGCATGGTAGAAACAATGACACTAGGTTCTGCATCAATGATTAGCTTCCCCTGGTCCATAGTCATGAAATTGGGTTCGAAATTAGAATCAAGATATGATTCTAAGGCTTTGATATCGGCCACCAATGACTGCTTTCAAAAACATTCATCAACGTTGTGCCAAGGGATTTTGTGGAAATCGCACCACTTTATGGTGTACTTATCTATCTTTCCATTACCATTATTTTCCCTATGAAGGGCCTGGTTTTACTTTCTTTATCCCATGTTCCATGGGATAGGGTTTCCCTTTCCTTTCTTCTACAATGGATTTTTTGGTCCAAAGTCTCACTTGATCTTTTGCTGAAATTTATGCTCGATTTTGACAGCAAACAGATAGGAAAATCCAAGTGAAGAGATGTCCAAGAATTCCATCTCTATCTGTATGTACTGATGTAGTCCATTGCTATATTTCAATACTAGGTGTTTCTCAGAGTCCTTTATACCCATGTCTTAGCACAAGGTATGAAATTTGTTGGTGTACTCCAACACCATCTAGTCCCTCTTGTGATGCATAATGCTCCATCTTGTGTACTAGTCATCATAGTATACCATAGGGTAATATTGTTCCTTGATGATATCTATGAAAGATGACTAAATGGGATTGGCCTCAAACATTGTAGACTCTTCTAATGAGTTTTTCTCACAATAACTATCCCACCAAAATTTTGACATGGGGGATGACCTTGAGGAGTGTAAAGGTGATCTTTCCTTTGTCAAAAAAATTGTGTACAGATAAATACCCTTCTAGAACATTAAACCAAATATTTAGGGCATCAACATTGATTTCGAATTCGAATAAAGGAATATCATAGTTAAATTGTACCTTGAATAGAGTTACATATCTGAAATGAATTCTTGTTGAAGGTGCAGCTGCCACTACCGACAGTCGTTGAACGATCTAGGAGAAATTATCCATCATGTCATTCCTCTATTGCATGAGGTATTCCTTGAGAAACATGTTGATAGGATATCCTGCTCCATTTTCTCACTTTTATTCCACCATGGGAGGCTGTTTGGGGTGGCGAGAGTGATATTCCCCAAGTGAAACTTGTTAGATACCTAACTCTCTATACCCTAACCTTGTCAATGACATGCATTAAGAAACAATTGAAAATCATAGTGCTCTGATACCAATGATCCATATTTATGTGTGAATGAAATGAAATAATATATATAGAATCATAAACACATGCATATTGTAATGAAAACATATATATAGTAAACACATATTCTATTCAATAATGAAAATACAAGAGACTGTAAATATAACAACTAGAATGGTGGTAGTTATCTATGAGAAGAGATGTGGATGCTACACTCATCTGTGATAATGTGAATACAAATTGAGGTCAAAGGGGCCTATTTATAATTATCATGAGGGGGATAACCTTAAACATTTACAAAATCCCTAGAAGATGAACTGTCATAAAGTTTGTGGCCCCAGGGTGGTTAGTGGAATAGTCAATTTCCCAGGGTCATAAATTTTGCATACAATGTCTGATTTGGGTGCTCAATAGCCCATTGGAAATGCATATAAGATATTTACATACTTTGAATGGGGATAAATTCATTTCATGGGATTATATAGGGCCCCCAGAATCACCCAAAAACGTTGTTCAAGTCCTCAAAATGGACTTAGAAGTTTAGGACCCAAAAAAACATAGAAAAATAACTTGGAAACTACCAAAATGGACAATTTTTTTGAGCCACTGCAATATGTGGGTGTCCATTGATATCCATTTGGATAAATCCTCCCCCCTTAAAAAGAAATGGTCTCCTTTTCATCAAATCTTGTATCATATCTCGTACTTTGTGTTGAGTTGATATTTTGGTGCAACATTCACTAAAATGAAAAGACTTATTTTCTTTGACATCCTAGGAGGGTTGTAGTTGTTGTTGATGCATGAGATAGAGTTGCTCAATGATTCTAGTTGTTTTGTTATCCTTTTTTGAAGCATTCTATAGGATTTCTTTCTGGAAGAGCACTTTGAATGCGTGGTTGTGTACTGTGGAGGTATTGAAATGGATGAGGGGACACTAAATTTGTGTTCTTATTTACGCTGAGTAGAGGGACCATGTGCAGATGGTGTGTAGGTATCTATGATAATATGTTCTCCTTTAGAGGAAATTGTGAAATGAGAGAATTTATCGGTGTTGGATATTATCTTCTTTCCTTGCAAGAGTGTGGCAGGTGCAACTATCTCTAGTATCCAATAGAGTTGTCCTCCCAAAGTGACAATGAAACTACAAGGTTGTGATTCATATACAACATGATGATTCCACATATATGGTTATCCTAAATGAACACCACAAACGTCAAGTGGGGCCACATCACAAAGTACCTCGTATCTGAAAGTATTGATTCCATATGGTGGGAGACATTGCTCACTAACGTGGCTAGCTCATCGTTGGCTTAGCCAACTATTGTTGTAGAGTTGTGAGTGTGGTGTTGTCAGAAGATAAAATATCTTAATAAATTATAATGATGTTAGGTTCTTTTCCATAAGGATTTCAAGATAGAATTCTTGAATGGTGTAGTCAAGGAGGAAGTGTACATGGAACAACCACTAGGATTCAAGACACTTGACAGGCATACTCATGTATAAAAATTGAAGAAGACAGTGTATGGATTGAAATAGAAACCAAGGACATGGTACAACATCATGGATATCTTCCTGATGAGCCAAGGACTTACCAAGATTAAAGAAGATTCCAACCTTTACTTCAAGGTTGAAGGCGAAAGACCAGTGATTTTCCTTCTATATTTCAATGATTTGTTTCTGAAAGACGAGGATGAACTCATTAAATATGCAAGGAGGAGAAATGCTACAAATTTCAAAATGAAAGACCTAGGGATGATGCACTACTTCTTAGGCATGAAGGTGTGGCAGAGTGCAAATGGAATTTTCCTTGGTCAAGGAAAGTATACAATGGAGATTCTGAAGGGGGGAGGAATGATGGACTACAAGGTGATAGCCACACCTATGGCATCAAACTTCAATCTTCTATGTGATTCTTCATCAGAGTTAGTTGATGCCACAATGTATCGTTATATGCTTGGCTCATTGATGTATTTGATGAATACGAGACCTGACATATGCTTTGTTGTGAAAACCCTGAGCCAATTCTTGATGGATTCGAGACATGTTTACCTAATAGCTACAAATCATGTATTGAGTTAACTAAAAGGTACAGTGGATTATGGGCTCGAGTATGATGCTGAACAAAATATTAACCTACACGGTTATGTTGATTCAAATTGGGTGGGTAGCACCACTGATAGGAGGATCACTTCGGGTTGTTGCTTTAGTTTGGGATCTCGCATGATCTCCTGGTTTAGTAGGAAGCAGTCATGCATGGTTCTAAGTACAACCGAGGCATAGTATGTTGCCACTTTCTCAGCTAGTTGTGAGGTAGTGTGGCTGTGGAAGCTATTATTTGATTTGTTTGATCTCCAGTTAGATGTGACTTGTATCTTTTGTGGCAATCAAAGTTGCATGAAGTTGTCGAAGAACCCTTTTTTCCATGAAAAGTAGAAGCACATAGAGAGGAGCAGTGAAGCTCCAATACATAGCAATGAATGAGCAGATAACTGATGTGTTGAACAAGCCTCTAGCTATAGTGAAGTTCAAGTACTTTAGAGAAATACTTAGTGTGATATAGAATGAGATCCATCAAAAGAGGGAGTAATGAGTTATAACATAGCTAGAGATATAGGTTGTTTGAGCATAAAATTCTAGTGAAGATAATAGGTTGCTCAGACGTAATCAATCATGTGGTTTGTCCTTGGATGTAATAAGTACTCGTGAATTTCATAGGTTATCCTTGGATGGAATTAGTCCTGATATGTTTCTATGCTAGAAATATTGAGAGACCAGAAGACACAGATACATGATAACTCACATGGGAAATCAGACTAGTTTTTCAAGCGAAAAATTCCCTGGTGTAGCAGGTTGCTTGAGCGTAATCAGTCATGTAGGTTGTCTGAGTGTAAATACGAGACCTGATTTGGAACTTAGGTTGCTCATACCTAATCAATAATGAGACATGTTATCCGAATGTAAATATGAGCCCTGGTGTGGTACATAACTTATTTGGATGTAATAAGTCGTATGGGTTTTTTAGTGTAAAAATGATCCCTTGCATGGTACAAAAGGTACTCAGATGTAATATGCCCAAAAGGTTGTCTGAGCAAAAAAGATCATGGGCGCAAGTTGTTTAGATGCAAGAAGTCCTTGAGGTTGACTTGGAATATAAAATCCTTTATTTAACAGTTTGTTAGGTCATAATTAGTCCTTACATATATATATCTATATATGTTTGTTTTCCCATGTTGGAGATGATAAGGTCACAAGCACTTGAGATGCACCTTTGCAATTCTTTTATGCTGGTAGAACGCAGGTTGACCGCAAAGAGACATAATGCACTTGGCATTCTCCTAGGTGATTCTTACATAGTGGATATTATAGGTTATCTTAATGATGTGAAAGATCCTGAAATGATACTATGGTGATAGAACACAGGTGGTATGCATCTGGGTTGTGCTTTGAGTGCTCTATGTCTATTTTTTTAGCAGGACAAAGGAAATTATCTAGATATGAAGAGATAAAGGTAGGAGATGTAGGTTATTGTTGTGGCAATGTAAAGAAGGTCCTAGATAGTCCTACACATTTCTTGCTCACATATGTGATGAATACCTATGAGGAATAAGCCTACAACCAACATGAAAAAGGGTTGGCTATGTAGAAACTTCCGATGCCAGATACTACCATTTGATGATCGATAAGGATATGATGATGTCAACAGATATGATGATGATTTTTTGATGATGGCTCGACCAGATGTGTTGATGAATGTGGATGGGATAGAATACCTTCCTAGCCTATGAGGGAGTGTTGATGTATTTGTAACTTTGAAATATATTCTGATGCATATTATCATTCTATGGTGGTCTAACCCCATCAAAGATATGTTTTCTTGATTTATGGATGTCATTATTTTGTATTGACCTTGAGGCACAACCCTCATTGTAATTTGGGGAAATAGTCCCTAGTGAAACATCATGTAATCTATTTTTGGACTCTCTTTAGGAGAAGTCAGCCCTAATAGGGTAAGATATCGAACCTAGTCATGTAATAGGCTAGTGACTTGATTAGTATAAATAGGGAGGCATCCTCCCCCATTTATACACACCTCACGCTCACTCAAGTTTGCATGAGAAAGAGAGAGAGACAAGGAGGAGAGATATTTATTTGATGGAGAATTCTTATTACTTGGACTATTAATATTATGACATATTCTTTGTGACTGTACCATTCCGAGGAAGTTTGCAGGGTTTTCTCCTTCATGGTTTCCCCGATGAAAATATTTGTGTCTTGTGTATCTATTCTACCTTATACATATTGTTGTACTTTTTATTATTTCAGATAAATATCCTAACTAAGATAATAAGATATAAGAAAAACTACCAAAAGAATAAGGATTTCACACTCTCTTCCTAGAAACCTAACCTTTCTCCTTTTAGGATACAAATTCATGGACTTGCTTGTTAAATATTAAAATCTAAAAATTTGATGGATTTGAACCCTCGAGTTGGGTTTCACAAATGGAACATTATTTTTATCTCCATGACATTAAACATAAACTTTAGAAGTTAAAAACTGGATTCTATATTTATACTAGAACTTTGGAAGTGATGGAAATGGTATAAAAAATGTTATCATTGTTATGTCCCTTGGATCCAATTGGTGAATATATTTCATGATCATTTTGGCCATGACATTCACTTCCTTTGAAGCTTCAAAAAATTATATTGGAGTGTCATAAATATGGAATATATTATATCCTTTGATCAATTGAAAATCCTCATAGAGCGTTTATTTGATTCTTTTCTACTTGAATTATTCAACAATGGCCACAAGGAGGAGATTAATTCTCATGTCATTATTCATTGGCCCTACATTTGGTTGGAAGCGTGTGATAGAGTTACAAAATATGAAATGGTGAACAATTCTCAACCTGAATTCCATTCATTACCCACTTGAATGGGGTCTCCCATGGCTAGTCCCTCTAATAATTCTTCCACACCACCCTTACAAATTGAAAAGTTGACATCGTATTCCATGGAAGAATGTTAGTGCCTTGGCCTTTCCTATAATTGTGATGAAAATATTCTAGAGAGAATATCTATAAAGAACAAAATTTATTCCAAGTATAGGTATCCACACATGATTCCTCAAGGAAAATACCATGGAGGCTCTACCTAATGCTCTACCTAACTCACAAGTGGAGTATAATGTGCCACCCTTGGAGAGAAAAACAATATCACCATGATATTTTCTATCATAGAATCAACAATATAAATTTTAGGAGGGAAATAAACATTAATATGATATGGTTGCTTTTAATTATATATTGAATCTATTTTTATTGTGGATAAAATATAAATATGTAGAGACATTATATCTTGAACATTATCCACATTGGCACCAACAAATCATGTGGCTATGTCTTTAAATTTAGGCTCTCTAAGTTTCTCAAAGACTGTAAGTAATCTTGCATGTACCTACCTACTATTAGAATATTGAATTTTCCTTACAATATTTTATTGGATGGAAACAAAATTTTCACTTAAAATAATATAAAAAAATGATATCGGTGTGTGCAAGAAGATGATGTACCTTTTTTATGCAATCTTATTCTTAGGAAACAAACTCACGATAGATAAAAACAAAACATGCTCACGTTATGTAATGCTTGGTTTGGTTAAGATCGAGCTTGACATGCCATATGACACGTAGGTTAGGCTAAGAAAAACGTGCATGGGTTTTATAGTTAAAAAACATGTATGCATTATGGAGAAGGAAAACATGCACACATTATGGAGAATAAAAACACACACATGTTTTGGAGAATCAAAATGTACACGCATTTTAGATAAGAAAAACGTGCACACGTTATGGAGAACCAAAAAAAATGGTTTTTGTGCATGACTAAGGAAATCAATAAAAACAATATTTTGCATCATCAATACTTAGGACCTATAGTAGTATTTTAGCATTATCAAGAACAACATCACAAACAACCATTCATTACCTCCTAAGAGCATAATTTTATTTGTGTTGTAATATGTACATCATTACGAGGCTTTAAGAACTAAGTATGGGTCATAGTCCCTTGACCATGCTTGGTGAAGGAAACACAAGAATTACACCCTTAAGGTATTTTTTAAGGCTTGAGGTACTTGAACAAGGCATTGAACCTGCACATAGGACCTCCATATGTGATATTTTGCATCTAAGATAGAATATGTAGTGCATTAGAATTCTATTAGAACTAGAAACATATCCGTAGACATGGTTAAGGGAGAAAACATAGTCCTTAGGCCCTAAAGGAATCCTATAGACATATAGGGAAAAGAACAACACCTCAAACAACCACACATGGTCTCTTAAGGGTATCCTCAACCTTTAAGTTGGGATATGGCCATGATTAGGATTTTCTTAGCATTAGATATGGAGTATAAGGTTTTAATAATGGTTGGCACATAAATCTTTAATTTTAGGTTGTAAACCAACTTTTAGGGCTCAGGCCCATGAACAACACCTTGAATCACCATATATGACCTCTCAAGTTGATAGTTTTGTTTTGAATGAGGATATGGGAACCATTAGTGGTTTCTAAGTACTATGTATGTGTCTTAGGACCTTAGGCATTGTAAGGGGAGGAAACCTAGGCCTTAGCCCCTAGAATATGCTTCTAGCCATCTAGAGCCTATAATGATGTATTGAAAAATCTCAATAGAGCCCTCCATGGTATAATTTACCTTGAAATGGGGATACTAGTGCCATTAGAACATTTTTAGCACTAAGTACAGATATTAGGTCCCTTGACATGGGTTGGGGGAAACACTTGGTCCTTAAGCCTTAAAGGAATTTGTTAACCATTTAGGGACAAAATTGATGCCTCCAACCACCACACATGACGTCGAAAGTGAATCCTTTGAAAATTAATGGGGATATGGATGCCATCATCATTTGTTGAGCACTAGGTATGAATCTCAAGGACATGGAAATTGTAAGGGGAGGAAAATATGGCCTTAGGCCCTAACTAAATATTATAGGCATCTAGGGATAAGTAGGACGCCTTAAAAAAATCATACATGGAATCTCATAGGTATATTTGGACTATGAATATGGATGTTAGTGGAATTAGGTGGTTTTGAGCAGTAAGTATGGGATGTATAAAACATGATTGAGGGAATATGATCATTCCTTAGGCCATAATGGAATATTTGAGGAACCCGTGTTAATGAACAATTCCTTGAAGAACCACACATGACCTACTCAAGGTATGCTTGGTCTCCAAGAAAATATGCACACTCTTTTAATAGGTTTTGAGCATTATATATGGGTATTAAGGCCTCAACATGGTCAAGGGAGAAAATCCAGGACTCGATCCCTAAAGAATATTTTTGGCATCTATGCCTATG
>LPNX010616536.1:155286-210337 GCA_001517045.1 Pseudotsuga menziesii
TCGGCGTCATCATCCTCATCATCATCCTCACCATCAACATCATGAACATCATCATCATTCATCATCATCATCACCATCAACATCATGAACATCATCAGCACCATGCTCATCATCATCCTCATCCTCATCATCCTCATCACTTTCATCATGTTCATCATCGTCATCATCAACATGATCATCATCATCACCATCAACATTGTGAACGTCATCATCATCATCCTCATCATCATCACCATCAACATCATGAACATCATCATCATCATCCTCATCATCATCCTCACCATCAACATCATGAACATCATCATCATCATCCTCATCATCATCCTCACCATCAACATCATGAACATCATCATCATTCATCATCATTCGTCATCATCATCATCATCACCATCAACATCATGACCATCATCATCATCATCCTCATCATCACCATCAACATCATGAACATCATCATCATTCATCCTCATCATCCTCATCATCATCATCACCATCAACATCATGAGCATCATCATCATCCTCATCATCAACATCATGAACATCATCATCATTCATCATCATCCTCATCATCATCATCACCTTCATCATCGTGAACATCATCATCATTCATCATCATCATCATCATCATCATCCTCATCATCAACATCATGAACATCATCATCATTCATCATCATCATCACCTTCATCATCGTGAACATCATCATCATCATCCTCACCATCAACATCATGAGCATCATCATCATCATCATCATCATCATCATCATCCTCATCATCATCAACATCATCAACATCATCATCATCATCCTCATCATCATCGACATCATGAACATCATCATCATCATCCTCGTCATCATCCTCACCATCAACATCATGAACATCATCATCATTCATCATCATCATCCTCATCCTCATCATCATCATCACCTTCATCATCGTGAACATCATCATCATCATCCTCACCATCAACATCATGAGCATCATCATCATCATCATCATCATCATCATCCTCATCATCATCAACATCATCAACATCATCATCATCATCCTCATCATCATCGACATCATGAACATCATCATCATCATCCTCGTCATCATCCTCACCATCAACATCATGAACATCATCATCATTCATCATCATCATTCTCATCCTCATCATCATCACCACCTTCATCATCATTCATCATCATCATCCTCATCATCATCATCACCATCAACATCATGAACATCATCATCATCATCCTCATCATCATCCGAGTCATCATCATCATTCATCATCATCATCATCCTCATTCATCATCATGATTATGTGTAGATTATGTGTTTTCTGATGCCTTCCATGATATTCTTCCTCCTTAATGTGCATTTGAATTTTCTACTCTAGAAATTTCCCCTTTGATTGATCTTAAAATAAAACCTATCACTTTCTAATATTTCGTAAGAAACCCTTGTTGAATCCTTGGTTGACCCCATTTTCCCATTTGATAAGACATTGGTTTCCAATCCCTTCATCACCTTTATGTTTTCTAAAAAAACAAAATATTTTGTTTTGCTAAATTTATTCTTCGATTTCGTTGTGTGCTTCCTTTTTATACTATAATAATCCTATTTAAGGATTCCTCCCTTGAGCTAGTGAAGAGCTAAACTAAAGATCAAAAGAGGGTTAGGTGTGGTAACATTGGCCTCCTTGTTAATTATCCATATGTTATCATTGATTTTAGGGCTTCAATATTAAGATGCTAGTTTGTGTGGTAACAGTACTCAAACGTTTTTCCAAATAGTTGTTACACAAAATATAATACTTAATAACTAGAATATAAATATGTTTAAAAACATAGTAGCCATGCAAATGATATTTCATCTAATGGAACAAATGTAAACATTACCACCTGCAAGTTTTGCAAATGTATCTTTCCTTACCTTTTACAACAATAACTAGGAAGTGGCAGGCTCATTTTTTGTGCATACTCCTGAAGGACACTCTTACATAGTCATGTATCATGTTGGAAAAGATAAAATCAGAGCACTGGCATTACCACATTTTAACAAAGCAGGGATAGTTGTGCTCAAATTTACAACTAAAATAATTGAGCATATATCAACTTAAACATGACACTAAGGAAAAAACATAACTACGTTTCATTTGCTTGAACAAAGATTTACATTTCCATGTAAGCCTGGTATTTGAGACATTCATGACTGCCTATGCATCATTTATTATGCTTTTGAGCAATGTTAATTTACATGAGGAGTGACAAGAACATACTTACTTCGTTGTCTAAAAGACCACAGGAAATCCAAACCTTTCCCTTACAAAATATCTTCATAAAATAACAAAGATAAAATGACCACTTTTTAATATCAAACAATATCGTAATAAGAAAATCCAAAAACTAACCACTTTGGAAAATCCTATGGGAATCATGACAGATTTCAAAAATAGTGACAGAACTAAACAATACGTACTTTAGAATCAAAACCTTTATGAACTGCTTATAAATGATTAGATATATAAATAGCAGAGGAGCTACGTAGAGGCTAAATTTAGAGGATCAAGGATAATTCAAGCTTCAACAGTATTTATGAACTAGGAAGAAGAGTCACCTAAAGGAAAGAAACCAATGTTAACAAAAGAAATATGACCCTAGCAAACACCACTCACAAGTCGAATAACACATAGAAAATGTTTTGTTCTCTGACAACCAAGGGACATAAGATAAGATAATTTTAATAAAGTCCAACAAATGATCACAAAATCAATCTAATGGGACTACTGAGTACACATGTTGATACATATTGGCAGCCTACACGACACCCCCTAAATAAAGAAAGATGCAAAAAATAAAATAAACTGAGTTATTATTTTACTGTATAAATATCAACTTATAATAATTCTTGAATTGTTTTGTTTTATCAAACCTGCCTTTCCATAATTCAATCTCCCAACCCCCCCAATCACAGGCACCATGTTTTTTTTCATTTCAATACTATATAATTTATGTCAGTTTCTTCCATATCCTCCCTTCGCTTCATTGGTTGGTGATTGATTGGTTTCATTTTCAACATTTCCTCTCACTAATAAGTTACTTCTTGGATTTTATCATTTTTTGTAAATTGTACTTTCTCTGTAGAATCCTTTAAGATTTCATCAATACATGATCTAGATTCCCATCATCAATATCTGGCATAAATTCCTCTTTCTTTGTACCTTTATCATCATAATCCTCACATATCTCTTTCAATGCCCGATTAAAGTCATTTTCAACCTTTCCTCGACATTTGGCTAACAACTTATTTTTTAACTCGGAGGTGAATGCCTAAACATCAATAGCAGCACAGAAACCACTGTAAAAGAAGCAAAAAAAAATTCCCATCATCAATCTCTAGCATAAAGTCCTATTCTTTGTACCTTTATCATCATAATCCTCACATATCTCTTTCAATGCTCGAGTAAAGTTAGTTTCATCATTTCCTTGACATTTGGCTGACAACTTATTTTTTTAACTCAGAGGTGAATTCATGAACGTCGGTAGCAACACGGAAACCACTGCAAAAGCAGCAATAAAAAAATGAAATCAATAACCAAAACGCATCTGCTTGTAAAAGAAAAACTGAATCCTATATTTTGAAGACCAAGGTGACCAACTTGACATGCCAAAGACCATAGATAGGCTTATTTGACCAGAGTAAAACCAAAGGTATTTATCTAGAAAGTTTGGCTCATTTTCTTCTAATGAATGTACTACTATGTTCACATTTCCCTCTTATCACACTAACTATTTAAGTAGTCTCGAAGGGTTTCAAGATTCATGCAATTACTCTTAACTCTATGGATATATATCTATTTTAGATTACATCCTCTCTAGAATTCTGATGTCTTCCTTGTTCACTGTAGAGATCGAGTATATGTTTTTAAAAACACTTTGCATACACTCGGTTGTAACGGAATGTAAGTAATTTGGTCTGTGACTTTAACAAATAGTTGTAGTGTATATTGTTGAATGTATCATTAGTTGTTAAATATTTATGATGATTTTCCTTAGATGGTTTAGAACGAAGTTCTTATAGAATATGTAACATTTCCCATCCACAACATTTAAGCTTGAAAAATAAAATGCTACAGTAATAATATAAAGCATAGATCAGAATTTTAAAGCCAAATTTCCATATCTAGATTTTACTCAAAAATAAGGTGAATACATGCCTGGAAAATTTGATGCACTAACAAAAATGGATAGAGGTGCCCTCCATGACTTCAACTTTCTCCTTGATATTGCACAAACTGGGCATATTTCAATGAACAAATATAAACTATTGTATATGCATTCCAGTATATAATATTGAGTGGATCTGGTAGATATCAGACCTCACACAAGCAAAAGCGGTAGCAAAATGAATATTTAATTCCAATAAAGATCTATAACCCAAGAGATAGCTCCATAACACACCCAACAGAAATAGCTACTTCCCACACGCACTGTAACACAATTTTCTCCTTCTACAACTTCTACAGTAGAAATATCATATTTTTCTTGGCCACTCCTTTCAACAAATGTGTGAATCTATGCCTTTGAACACTATATTATACTTTGGAAGCTTGTTCAAGTTTTCAAAATATGGCTTGGTATTCAACCCCAACAAGCAAGCTCTAATGCTTTTGGACTAGCAATTAATAAATATACTAGTTGTGTTGTGAGCTTAGGAACACCCTGCATTGTGGATACCTGCATATTTAATCTATTATTATTTTACTAGCCCTATTTACTATACCAAGCTAGTGTCTATAGACGTTGGTTATATAGACGCTTACCTGAGGATAGAGGGTGAGCAGAGGCATTCATTTCCTTCTCTTCTACTGGATGTGCCCTTCCTTAAACAATGAATGCATCCCATCCTCCCTTTCTCCTTCAATTTGATGCCACGATTCTACAAGAGGAACAATCTTCTCCTCTAGAAAAAGAGCCCTACACTATGCATTGTAGATTCAACTTAAAAAAGCACAATCTAGAAAAGGGACATGGTTCCATCCAAAATAAGACCTTTTTATCCAGTGTCTTTTGTACCTAGATTAAAGATACAAACCACCATTTCTACAATGACACCAAAACTTACCTTAGAAGCGCCATTGCCGCTCACTGCCATATTCAAACAGGCATGCCCACAGATAGAGATTGCGTTTACCGGGAGACACAACATAATATTTAGTTATGGGGAAGTCAAAAATACGACAACAAGCCTGGTCAAAAAACTGACTAGCATGAAGGTCGAAAAACCGACGATTCTTCAATATTTCAAAAACAAATCAGAAAAAACAATACTTTTCATCATTGCAATCCAACAAAAAGTAATTTTCGTCGAATGTCATCATATTTTAGCCTCAAATCCTATTGTGTAAGATGGATCGTTCTATGTTAAGAGAGGGGCCATATGATGTCGGAGTACACCAACAACTTTCATACCTTATGCACAAAGTTGGGTATCAAGGAATCTGAGCAGCACTTGGTACTAAAATATCACAGTTGCCTACATCAGTACATATGAACATAGATGGAATTCCAAGGAATATCTTCACTCAGATATGCCTTTTGGTATGTTGTCAAAATAGAGAAGAATTTTCAACAAAACAACAAGTGATACTTCGTACCTGCGAATCCACCACATAAGAAAGGAAAGGGAAACCCTAGACTGCACAAAATATTACAAGGAAAGGATAATCAGTCCTTGCCATAAGAAAATAAGGGCAATGAAAATACAAAGAAGGACATCAGAATATGGTGTGAGATCCATAAAATTCACTAGCAAAACACTGATGAATGTCGCTTAAAGTAGTATTTGGTGGCCGAGATGAAAGCTTCAGAAAAATATCTCAATTATGCTTCAGAACCCAATGTCACAGCAACAGACCAGGGGAAGTAGATCATTGATGAAAATCCTAGTTTCATTTTTGCTACCACACATATTCAACCAGAGGATCGTGAAGAGTCAGAGGTAGAGTAACATCTCTTCCACTCACATATGTGGCTGAAGGGAATCCCCTTACATTTTTTTGTTAACTGTGGTAGAAAAAAGAACCTAATCTCAATAGAATTTATTAAGATATTGGAGCTTCCAACAACACCACACCCACAACCCTACAACATCGGTTGGCAAATTCAAGGACAAAGTTTTTGCATTAGTAAGAAAATCCTCCTACCATATGGAATCAAGTCTTTCAAATATGAGGTATTGTGTGATGTGTCCCCAATTCAAGTATTTGGTGTTATTTTAGGACAACCATAGATGTGGAAGTGTTATGTTGTATATGAATCATGACCTCATAGTTTCACTATCACTTTGGGAGGAAAACTCTATCTGATACCAAAGAGTTGCACCTTCCACACTCTCATAGAGAAATAAAATAATCTCTGAAATCATGAAATTATCCCTCTTCATAATTTATTTTGAAGGAGAACATCAAATCACAGAGACCTCCACACCCTCTGCTCATCGGAAACAAGAACATAAATTTAGTGTTCCCTCATCCATTCAAATACCTCTACAGTGCAAGGCCACGCATTCAAGGTGCTTGTCCAAAAATACGTCCTCCAAACTGATTCAAACAAAGGATAACATGGAAACCAGAATTGTTGAACATCTCCAGCGTGTCCATCAACAACAATTACAGCCCTCTTGAGATGTCAAAGAAAGGAATCCTTTTCATTTCTACGAATGTCGCACCAGGAGAGAAACTCAACACACAATTCAAGATATGATAAATGATTTGATGAAATGGAGACCATTACTTTCTAATAGGGGAGGATTGATATATATGGAGAACATTGGCCATGTACCTATTGTTACTGGCTCAAAATAATTGTCTATTTTGGAAACTTCATAGTTATTTTTATACAGTTTTTCGAGTCCTAAACTTTTGGGGTTGTTTCGAGGCCCTAAACGATGTTTTTTGGCGATTTGGGTGGACAAATATTATATCACTACATGCATTTGGTCCCATTCATAAGATATAAATCTTGGATAGACCTTTCCAATGAGCTATTAAGCACACAAATCAGAGATCATATGCAAACGTTATGACCCCACGAAGTTGATTGTTCAACTAACCACCTTGGGGCCGCAAACTTTATGATGGTTCTTCTTGTAGGGTTTTGTTGTGCACATTTATTTTTCTCACCCTCATTCTTATTATAAATAGGTCCCTTTGGCCTCATTTTGTATTCAGCTTCGTATGGATGAGAGTAGCAGCCACATATTTTCTGAGAGATAGCTACCACCATTTAATAGAATATGTGTTTATTGTATATCTGTTTTCATTGCAATATGTCTTTGTTTATGGTTCTATATATATTCTTTCATTTCATTCAAACATAAATCTAAATCAGAGTTATCATGGAAATCTTCTCTTTGATTCTTTCTCAGTGCATGTCGCTGACGAGGTCAAGGTATAAAGAGTTGGGTCTCGAGCTAGTTTCACTTGGGGAATATCACTATTGCCAGACCAAACGGTGTCCCATGGAGGAAGAAAAGTGAGACGAAAGAGTAAGAGATCCTATCAAGATGTTTCTCAATGAATCCCTCACACTGTAGAAGAACAAGATGATGGAAAATTTTACACAGATCCTTCAACGAATGTCAACAACAACAGATGCACCTTCAACGAGTAGTCATTTTGGAGATGAAACTCCATTCAAGGTAGAACTTAACTTTGATATTCCTTTATTTTAATTCCAAATCGATGTTGATGCCATGAATAAGTGGTTTAATGTTCTAAAAGGGTATTTCTCAGTCCATAATTTTTATGGTAGGGAAAATATCAACTTTGCACTCCTCAAGGTCGCCCCTCCATGTCAAAAATTGGTGGGATACTTATTGTGAGAAAAACTCATCAGAAGAGTCTAGAATGTTCAAGGCCAATCCCACTTGGTCCTCTTTACTTGGTCCTCTTTCGTAAATATCATCAAGGAACAGTATTACCCTATGGGAAACTATGATGAACAATACACAATATGGACCATTATGTATTAAGAGACGACTAGACGATCTCGAAGTACACCAACAACTTTCATACCTTGCACAAAAATATGGGTGTCAAAGACTCGGAGTAGCACCTGGTACTTAAATATCGTAGTGGCCTACAATGGTACATACAAACAGAGATAGACTTCCTAAACATCTCTTCACTCATATATTCCTATTGATATGCTGTCAAAATCGATCATAAATTTCAATAAAAGAATAAGTGATACTTTGGACTTGTGAATCCACCGCAAAATCAAGGAAAGGAAAAACCTAGCCCATAGAACAAAGCACAAGGAAAGGGAAATTTAACCCCACAACAAGCAAATAAGGGTAATGGAAATACAAATAAGGACACCAAGAAGTGGCATGATTTCCATAAAATCCCCTAGCACAACACTAATGAATGTTTCTCAAATAATTCACTGGTGGTCAATATCAAAGGTTTAGAATCATATATTGATTTTGATTAGGAACCCAATTTCACAGCCATGAACCAGGGGAAACATATCATTGATGCAAAACCTAGTGTCACTTTTTCAACCATGCAAATTCAACTAGAGGATCATGAAGAGTCAGAGGAAAAGGAACATCTCTTCCACTCACAGATGTGGGTGAAGGGAACCCACTTACTTTTTTTTGTTGATTGTGGCAACCAAAAGAACCTAATATCAGAAGAAGTTATCAAGATATTGGATATTTCAACAACACCATACCCACAACCCTATAACATCAGTTGGCTAAGCCAAGGACAAGGTCTTCGCGTTAGTCAGTGATGTCACCTACCATATGGCATCAAGACTTTCAAAGACAATCTATTGTGTGATGTGGCCCCACTTGAAGTTTGTAATGTTATTCTAGGACAACCAAATATGTGGAAGAATCATGTTGTATATGAATCATGACCTTGTAGTTTCATTATCACTTTGGGAGGAAAACTCTATCGGATACCGGAGACAGTTGCACCTGCCACATTCTTGCAAGGAAATAAGATAATTACCCACACCAAGAAATTATCCTCCTTCACAATTTCCTCTAAAGGATAACATTGTATTATAGATACATTCACACCCTCTACACAAGGCCCCTTTTCTCAGTGAAAATAAGAATATAAATTCAATGCTCCCTCATCCATCCGAATGCCTCTACAGTGCAAGGCCACGCATTGAAGGTGCTCATCTAGAAATAAATCCTCCAAACTGATTCAAAGGATAACACAACAACCAAAAAATTTTAGCATCTCTAGCACATCCATCAACAACAGTTATATCCCTCTTAGGATGTTAAAGGAAGGAAACCTTTTCATTTTAGTGAATGTCGCACTTGGAGATCAAATCAAAAAGCAATTCAATATATGATACAGGATTTGATGAAATGGATACCAATTCTTTCTAAGGGGGGATGATTGTTCCATATGGATATTGGTTCCCACCCACCTAGTCAAATGGCTCAAAACAATTGTCTATTTTGGCAGTTTTCTAGTTATTTTTCTACAGTTTTTCAGGTCCTAAAATTTTGGGGCCGTTTTGAGGCCCTAAACGACATTTTTTGGTCATTTGGAGGGGGAGGGATTTTCTCTAACATCAATATTTTTACCTCATTCAAAATATTTAAATCTCGGATAGACCTTTCCAATGGGACATCAAGAACCCAAATCGGAGATCATATGCAAATGTTATGACCCCAAGAAGTTGAATATTCAACTGACCACCTTGGGGCCACAAAATTTATGATGGTTCATCTTTTAGGGTTATGTTGTGGAATTTTAGGGTTCTATCCCTCATTCTTATTATAAATAGGTCCCTTTGGCCTCATTTTTTATTCATCTTGGCACAAATAAGCATAGAAACCACATCTCTTATCAGATATAGCTACCACCATTCTAGTTGTTGTATTTACAATCTATTATACTCTCTCCATTTAATAGAATATGTGTTTAATGTATCTTTGTTTTCATTACAATATCTCTATGTTTATAATTCTATACCTATTCTTTCATTTCATTCACACATAAATATGGATAAAGGAACCTTCTTACACAATGTACTGGGTACACAAGACAAGACAAGATACAATGATGACTAAAATGAAAATATCTCCTTCATATATATAGGATACCAAGGTGTACAATCACAACTAATAGACCCACTAATAGACCCAAGACGACATCAATAATATGTAATACACCACAACATAGGGGGTAATGCACCACCCTATGGGGGGGTGTGCCCCACATTTAGAGCCTAACATGATCCTCCCCTTCAGACAAGCATTGTCCTCAATGCTTGGATGCATCTGTATGAAGAACTCGTCTTCCCATGCTGAAACGACAGCTAGTAAGTTCTTCCTCTTGATGAGGTACTCAATAATAGCATGATTATGCGGTCATTTGTTCCTTGTTTCAATGATTTGTTCAAGTTCCCATATTATTTGTGCTTCTTCAAAACTCCTTTAACGATGATGTTGATATTCTTGATGTTTCCATATTGTTTTTGGACATCGTTGGGATTTGGAGAACTACTTGTTGGTGATCTATGTGATTTACCACTACTTGAACTACAGATTTTCTTGTCGCTGCTTCAACCATCTTCTCCATTTCATTCTTCTTTCCATAGTGTTATTTGTAAGGTCTGATGCTAGAAGGAACGCTTCACATATTTAAGTAATAACATTTTTCAAATGTCGAATAGGTGGATGACTAATTGGAATATCTTCAAATACCTCGGAATAATTGTTAAGGACCCTTGAAATATCTAGCAAAAAAATATCCTTAGATTTTTGAACATCTTGTGAGCATAAATGTGTAATCACACCTTGTTTTCCTTTATTTAACAATGTTTTCATACCATTAGATATGATCACCTTGCTTGGTTTCCTTGGCATACGATTTAACAAAAAATATTTTCCTTCCCGGGAAAATTTCATTGAAAGCTTCTAAAAATTGGAAGCTGTTGTTCCCAATGATTGCAACCATTGAAATCCTAATACAACATTATCACCCCCCATTGTGATAGAAATCATGGGACTATTCAATGCATATTCCCCCATAGTAAGATTGATATTGTAGTATTTCCCTTAACAATGGATGGTTCCTCCATCTGTAATCATTACTTGAAATTATGGTGTTGGATATACAAAGCAATTGATATCTTTGGCTACTTCACAGTGAATGGAATTATGATTACTACCAGAATCAATCAACATTGTTACCTTTTTTATTTTTTGATATATCCTTCGATCTTGAGAGTTTAAGGAATGTTAATTCCAACTAAAACATGACAAGATATGGTGGGAGTAATCACTTCTAGTTCATCCCCTTCTAGTGGTTTATGTTCTTTTTTTTCTTCCTCTTCACATTCTGTGTAGAATAATTTATTTTCTCCACACTAATGTCCCTTAAGGTATTTGTTGTCACAATTAAATCATAGACCTTTCTCTCTTCTTTCTTGTAGTTGATAAGGTGTCAACCTCTAAGGTTTGTTAGAAGGAACAATGATTCTCTATGGATGTGTTCGAATATGTATTTCTAGTGTCCCTCACTATATTTTTACTTTCAAAATTCCTTTCCATCATGAAAGCCTTCTTTAGGGATAATGGTTCAAAGACACACGCCTCATTTTGAATATTATCCTTCAAGGTTCTTGTTACGAAGAGAAATTCCTATGGCTTGGGGTACCACAAGAGACAGCTTGACTCCATCAATCAATCCTTTCCTATATGCAAGACAAATAAAAGATATAACACTAAAGGATCTTGATTTGTACCTTATTCTGGACGGTTGATGTAGATCCTCGTTGAGCTTTCCAACTCCAGCTTGTATTGATAAATTGCTTCCTCACCAAAAAGGCAAACAAGACAAGCATGCTATATATAATTGTGTTAGATCTACTCTAGCATATATAATCAATAACATATAAGCATTTGAAATCATCCATGGATCAAATATTCATTCAAATACACATTATTGGACAAAAAAATATATTTCTATTAATATAAAACAGAGATTACACGAGATACAACCTATGTCGGCACGTCTGCGAATCGGAGAAACTGAGTCCGCCTCCACCACTTCAGTCCTCCATCTCTCAATAGCAAGCTCACAAGAAAAAGGTAGGATTGGGAAGAACACAAAAGTGCTCCAAGGGACAAAGGGATGCAGACTCAAGTATAAGCTCTGGCAACAATGGACTATAGTTTCTTTTCTCTCAATTTCTCATCTGTTTCAATGTATCCAAAGGGTTCCTTATATAGCTCTTCAATGGGTTAATTAAGGGTCGAATCCGAGCAATCTCAAGGCATATGGAAGGCTAGGAGACAAGTGAGTCAGATCCACATCAAAGAAAACTCCAAAATAATTTGGCCTTTTGCACACATCCCGATGTACACGGTTTTAGGGGTCAAATCCGCATATATATGTGAGAAAGGGTTTAAAAGTCACATATGGAAATTTTAGCATGTTTTTAGGGATGATCTTGGAAACATAAAAGGGACAAAAATGGCCCATGGGGTCTAAGGAGTCTGCAGAGGGACAAGGAATGCCATAAACGTGCGATTCACCATATGTGGTAAAATCAGCTATAACAGATGCCCCCTAATGTGTGAGGTCAGAGGGGTCATACAATGGCCGAAATACATTATAAGTCCATCCCAGAAGTGGAGTGATGAATAACCCATTGGAATACCAGCCACCCAATTAGCATAATACAATGATACAACTCTGCATATAACTGCAAGTACATATAGCAGTCCCAGATACATAAGAGTACAGTGGCCATGAATAGGCATGATACAATATGACATATGTGGTCATCGCCACATACAATATAAATAGATCAGAATCTCCATGATGAAGATATACAAAGGATCGTGAGCTGAAATCTCACGAGAGCTGAAATCTCATGAACACTGGCACGATCAAGGAGGTAGCATATAAGAGATGCCACCAATCTGGAAGGTCTTCTACACACACCACTACGAGTACATGTCCTACTATGTGAATAGAGGTGTCGAGGTCGAACATAGTAGTCCATCATCTAATTACTGCTCATTGATGTATACCATTAACAGACGCGAGATCACCCGTCGATAATGATAATGGGAATCAAGGTACAAGAGTGAAAACTAACAAGTGTGAATAAAGGTGTTGAGGTCGAACACTTGAGAGAATCCATCGATCAGGTGACATTGATGTATTCCCAAAAAACTATAGATGGCAAGAGAACCTGCCACTGATGACTGCAAGTCTCAAGGCACTCAAAAATGACTCTATATTCCTATCCCAGAATAAATGATCTGAAGTCGATGGGATGAAATCCGTTGGAAGGAGGGAATTAAGGCATCCCCCATCATCCAACACGAGGTACTCAGCAAAGCTGTATAATGTGGAAGGACTCGATCATAAGGTGCATGAACCAGTAACTGTACCAGGAATGGCTGACATGCAAAGTCAAGATAACAGAGGAATGGTTGATTCAGGTTTCAAATTCCTTCAAACAAGAGCATAAAGGCAAATGGTGACTGAATGTAGGCAACATAGACTCGATATGCAAAAATGGGACATATCTACGACACAAGAGGCATCGATAGAGGCTCCATAGGAACTGGAAGCTTAACCAGTCCGTGGAGATAAACTCAAAGAAATGAGTACAGCTCCTAAAATCAAACTATTAACCCAACCAACATATGTGATATATAGTGCTCTGTTCGAAGGTGACACGACTCGACAGTTGCCAAAGATAACATCTTTCCTTGTTCGTATTTTTGGTTTTTTAATTTTTTTGGACTTTTTCAAATATTTAAAAAGCTTTAAAAAGAATAAAATTGCTTTAAAGTTACAGACTAGGAGGAGACGAGTGTCAAATGGGAAAACAAACTAGTTCCAAGCAGTGGAACATACCTATGCTCAATGCAAGGACACATGTGTAGGATAGTGACACTTAGGGGAAAGTCCCCTCCTGGAAAAAATAGGGTATCAAGCTACAAAGGATATATAAAATGGCTTTGCGTGGTTAGACATGAGATAAGCTCAGGATATATGGCTGATACTCAAAGTCAGGGAAGCTGGCATAAGGCTTAATAAGGCAGGAAAATCTCATGATAATGCAATTACAACTTGACATAAGGGAGTCCGTGAGTAAATAGGCTAGCAAAAGATCAAGAGAAGTATGAGGCTGTTGCGAAATGTCATGGTGGTACTATACAATGAACTCCCACACCCTAAAGGACAAACTACTGGCATGGGCACCACATGCAAAGAAGGAGCTAACTAGGGTACCCATGTAAGGTCAATCTATGCCATTCAAACCATGCCACTTCTAAAATAGCAAGAAGGTTCCATTACAAGATAGAATGGGTTTGTACCTAAGGCTATCATCAAATAGTCATAAGGTCATGCAAAATACAAACGGATATGAAACCTAACCTATATGCCAGTTCAAACATCATACCTAAAATCGGCACGAATGGGTCAAAACAACAATCGAAACGACACTCAAAAAGGTTTCCTACATCATATATTAGTAAAAAACGGTCCAATAGGATTAGAAACGATCCAAACTATAGAAAAGGGGGTAAAATTTTGAAAAATTTTGAAAAATTTCTATAAATAGTAAAAAATTCAAAACATTATATAACATTTGAAATTTTTACCCAATTGAGCTCAGAACTTCAAACATGAATTCCAAGAGATCCAGCCGGCGGAATCCAACACCGTGTTTCCAGGTAATTTCCCATGCCCTGCTCTTTCATTTTCATGCAAATTTTTCAATTTTCCATGGTCTAATTTGGATTCTAGGCCATCCTAAAGTATGTGCCACGGCCCACATGGAAATCAAGGATTTTTCCATGTATAGGGATGGATATACGCGGAAAAAGGCCTCAAAGTCGCATACATACGCAGTTGTTTAGTTAAAAGTCACGTATGCGGCCGCGTTCAAGGTTTTTTAAGTAATCTAGCGACCCAACTTTTAATTAAATGTGTAGAATGGTTCTAGAATGGAGGGAACATGAGCAGCACAGAGATGTAGAAGAAGCAGTACAGGGAGATCTAATGGCACAACAAGCTCTTCATGCATGCGGGCTCTACAAGTTTTGGTGTCTTGGTGGCTTAAGGGCCAAACCAAGAGTATTGTAGATGCTAGTAGACTACTGGGATCCTGAATCAAAGTCATTCCAAATTGACGGGATGTCGCTCACCATAGAAGTGGAGGACATATAATTTATTAATGGATTGTCCCGACGGGGGGAAGTGGTAAACCTACGTTCTCACGGGCCCGAAGGTGGCCTCACCATAGATGAGTACATAGAAGTGTACTATTATCTAGACACAGAGAAGGTCAGGAGTCAGATCTCAACTAACTCCATACAGGTACTAGGCCTAAAGGTCATACTACTGACACTGGGTAGGATAGCAAGGCTAGCCTCACTCCACCAGTCCTCGCGGCCTCTGATGTTCTATTTCATGGAGTGCACGAGGCCCACAGTTTACGATTGGAGTACTGCACTATTGAGAAACATGAAACACCAGCTCAATGAGTGCAAGATGGGCAGGGTGAAAAACTTTGGTTTCAGTAGCATATTGAGCATTTTTTTCTTTGAGCGTGTTCCGGGATTGAGCCCTAGAGTTGACATTCCTCTTCACGAGGTTCGAGATCCAGCCCAATGATGTTGGGTAGATGCGATGCGCAGACTGGGTGGTGGTAGGGTATCCAACTTCTATCCAACTGATTTCTTTCCATGGTGGTGGCAGCAAATAGTTGCCATCGATGATTACCCCTATGCGAGGATAGATTTTTGGGGAGACCCCAACATTCCACTACCACCAAGATCAGCATACAATGACATTGGTAACGAATCCCAACCCTCTTTTTAAAATTTTTTAGTTATTTAATTTTTTGTGTTTTTTGATATATGGAATAAAAAAGACATATTTTTGCATGACAACACATAGTGATGATCTGTCATATGGAGGTAGATGTGGGAACACGGTGGCCTGAAGGCTTCCCTCGTCATAGATGGAGGGGAAGAGGAGATGAAATTATGGGTGTGGATGTAGAGCAGATGCTCCAAAGCATTCATACCAACTTCATGCGCCTGACACATAGGGTACCCATGGCGCAGGTCGAGGACATGCCTGAGGCCATGCAGCGTCAGGTGGTGGGTGTGCCATGAGCATGGGTGTGGTTTTTTAGATGGCTAGCTAGAGCCATGGTGACATTCCATGATTATAACCCCCCTCCTCCTTCCCAGGATTAGATACCTAGGAGTGATACATTTTGTACTACCATGTATTTATATTTTTGTGGCTCAGAAGCCCCATTTTTGTATTATGACACTTATGTATTATCACATTTTGGATGTTTATGAAAGACTTTTATGATGATCAATTTATTAATTTACATGTGTAAAAATGTATGTTTGTGATGAGATTATTGTCTATGAAACAAATGCCAATCTAACACTTAGTTAGCATATGAGTCAGCAACTTGATTATTAATTCTTGGAACATGTATGTATGTTATATTGTCAAATTGTCATTCTAACAATCTCATATGTAAGAATATTCATAATAAAGTTGGATCCCTAACATGACACAAGCCATTAAGCTGTGACACTACTAACTCTGAATCAAGACGTACCTCAAGATATAGAATACCATGTGAAATGGCATCCCGTAGAAGCTCGATAACGGCACTATATTCAGCAACATTGTTTGAAGAGGGCCGTAAACATACGCCTCCTAAAGACAATACCTGACCCATAGGAGTATAAATCACCCAAGCAGCAGAGGCTGAGTGTTGAGTGCGACGGCTTGCACCATTCGCAAATCCTATATATATGGAAGATTCCATTGACATATTCCATAATAAATAGAAGCTAATCAACAAACCCAATCACCATAAGAAAAACCTAGCTATGCGAAATACTGTACAATAATATACAACAGTCAACCCTGGCTAAAAATCATGCATAGTACTTTTTAAGGTAGAGCCCATTTCTAGGCTCCGCCAAGGCTATCCCTTCATAATCTACTAGCTCATAAGCACCCTTCTCTAACACATGTTTCACAACATAAGGACCATGCCACATGGGGTTGAATTTTCTTGCCCCCAAGGGTTCTTTACCTTGATCCCACAAAAGGACCAAATATCCTTCACTAAAATTCCTTGAATGGACAGATTTATCATACTGGACCTTAACGCGACACTTATTCACCTCTAGAGCCACCAAGGCATCTCGGCGATGCTCATCAAGCTACTCTAAGTGGACCAAACGCTCCTCCAATGGGGAAGTGTCCAGTAAGATTTCTATGGCTAGCTTCAAAGAAGGGATCTCACACTCAACCAGCAATACTGACTCCACTCCATGTATAAGTTGATATGGAGAAAAACTTGTGGCAGTCTTAACAATGGTTCTATAAGCCCACAAAGTAGGATATAACATGATATGCCAATTGGTCTTGTTTTGTGTGACGGTTCGTTGGAGGATAGACTTGAGTGATTTGTTCACTGCTTCAACCTGTCCATTCGCTTGAGGGTAATAAGAAGAGGAATTCTCTTGCTTATACCCTAATTTCAAGGCCAATTCTTCCATCATTTGATTCTGAAAGTGACTGCCATGGTCAGTGACAAGCGCTTTCAGAATACCGAACCAAGTGATAATCTGGTTGAATACAAAGTGTGCGGCTGTCTCACCGTCGAATTTAACTTTAGGCATAGCCTCAGCCCATTTCATGAATTAGTCAACAACCACGATAGTATGATGATGCCCCCCAGCTGAAGCTGGGTTGCAATCCATGAAATCAATCGCCCACTTAGTGAAGGGACCGGTGGTGATAATGGGATGTAACGGGGCAGGACGCAGGTGCATATTACGTGCAAACACCTGTCAAGGGTGGAACTTCTTGACCGCATTGACACAATTTTTAAATATCAATGGCTAGAAATAACCCACTCTCAATATTTTTTGGGCTGTAGAAAGCCCAGATAAATGACCACCACATGCCCCTCTGTGGAAATCATTCAGCACAAGCTCACCCTCCTCATGAGTTAAACAACGATGTAAAATGGAATCTACCCCATGGCGGTACAATGTGTTATCCACTATGAGGTAATTCTTGGACACGTGACATAATTATCATCGTTCATCCCATGAGAGGTGAGTAGGGACCTTCAATGTTTGTAAATATATGATAATATCCCCATACCATGGATCTAAAGTTGAGATCAAGAAGATGTGCTCATCGACAAACGTATCTTCACAAACTTCCTCCTCCTCCTCGCTTGGGAAAGCCGATATAAGCTCTGCAAAAATCAATGATTTCTTTGATTTTTCCAAAACAAACTCAAGATCGAATTATTGCAAGATGACAATCCATTTATTATACTTTCCCTCGATCATCCTTCTAGTGAGGATGAACTGAAATGGATTTACATGGACTATAACCAAGGTCTGGTGAAGGTGAATATAGTTTCTCAACATTTGAACCGCATGAACGGTAGCTAAGGAAAGCTTCTCAATGTGGGAATAATGGATCTCTGCATCTATAAGGTTTTGGCTCAGATAATATATGACATGCTCTTTGAGCTCCTCATCCTCTTGAACCAAAACCATACCAATCGTCTCCATGGACGCGGCCACATAAAGTAGAAAGTCCGGCTATAGTCAGGTGGAATAATCACTGGGGTCGATGCTAAGGCTCTCTTAAGCGCATCAAAGAACTCATGGGCTCGCTCATCCCAAAAAAAGGTAGTGTCCTTCTTCAAAAGACGCATAAATCCTCTAGTCAAATTGGCAAAGTTCATAACGAATCTCCATAAGAAGTTTGCCATGCCTTGCAAACATTGAAGATGTCTAATGTTTTTTGGGGGAGACAATTGAAGTATTTCCTCAACCTTCAAAGGGTCAACTCTTATACCCTCCTTGGAGACAATGAACCCTAATAAGCGACCAGATTTCATGCAAAAGATGCACTTGTAAGGATTTAGCCTGACCAAGTAATGGCAGCACCTTTCGAACACTAATCTCAAATGGTAGGAATGACGCATTCTCATACGAGAATGAGCAACAAGGTCATCCAAAAAGAATTCAATAATCGATTTGAGATAATGGAAGATCAAGCTCATAGCCCGCTGAAAAGTGGCTCTGGCATTTTTAAGGCCAAAAGGAATCTTTCAATATGCAAAGGTTCCCCAAGGACAAATAAAGGAGGTTTTATGTTGGTACTCAAGTTTGATCTGTATCTGATTATATCCGGAAAAGTTGTCCATAAAGGAAAATACATCACTTCCCACACATTCATCTAAAATTTGATCAATAAATGGTGTGGGGAAATTGTCCTTAGGACAGGCACGATTCAAGTCACAAAAATTAGTGCATATGTGGATCGTTCCCTACTTCTTATCAACTAAAACAGGGTTTCAAACCCACTCTGTCAAGGGAACAGGATAGATAAAACTGACATTCAACAGTTTTTCTATCTCAGCCTTAATCGCAGGTGCATTCCTAGGATTCACCGCATGCAAGCGTTGTCAAATAGGCTTAGCATTGGGATAAGTTTTAATCTCATGTTCAACAATGTGAGGGTCGATACCTAGCATTTCATCATATGACGTGCATATGACCAAGGAAATACATCACAAAATTCTTTGAACAACTTGATATACTCTTGAATCTCAGCATGTGAACATTCTGCCCCAATATAGACATTCTCAATCCTGCCAGGATCACAAGAGATATTGATAAGGATGGTAGGAGATATATTCACCATGTTTCCATCAGCCATCGGACCAGGAGAGCTTAACAGAACCATGGGACTACCAATTCTCTCATTAAGAATCTCCCTAAATTCTTCACACTCCAAACGGTCAAGCTCGGGAAGAAAATAATATCTATGATGTAACTCTTCCCAAGGTGGCTCAACCCCAAACATAGCCTCAATAATCGCTTCATCTGAAGGAAAAAAACTGTCAAGGAAGTCATGTGTGTGAGAAGACTGAACTGCCCATGTAGGTAGTACATATGGCTCCTCCTCGTCCATCCACAAAGAGGAAGGACTAGGCTCTGCAGCACATTCAAGATTATCTTGATATGCTATCATAGTTGTAGGAAACGGCACATCCGTTCCGATGGGCACACATGAAGGGCTCAGTCTAGGAAGAGTCCAAGGGTCTTCCATATGGGTTATGCGAAAAGACACTGATCTCACAGACGATGAAGCCTCACTGACACTAGACCCGATCATAAGAACAGGTGCAAGACAACCAAATCTTCCCATAAGGGATGGATACATGCCAACACCCACACTCCCAGTTGTCGGTTGAGAGTACTAGACAATCGGGATAGAAGCTCCTGAAGATGTGGTAACCAGTGGATTCTTGAATGATGTTTGATCAATCGTAACTATCTTCCCATTAAACAGAAAGCATAGAACTCAAAATAGAGAAGAAGCTATGGCTTGCATACTGTACATCCAATTCCTGCCTAGCAACAAATTGTAGACAAGGGGCACATCAACCACCTTGACCTCTATCACAATGGTCTTCCCCCCCCAAATGGACCTTAAGAGAAGGAATAATCCCATGCGGTTGAAGCGATCTTCCATCAAAAGTAGTCAACATGGTACCAGATTTAGACAACTCAGGGGAACCCAAACCTTTCCAACACGTCAAAGGCATCACGGAAGCAGCAGTGCCTTCGTCAATCACAATGCATTTGAGGGTCATGTTAATACATTCTACGTGAATCAAGAGATACCCATAGTAAGGCAAGTGAGGCTGTAGTCCCATGGTTTCAAATTTGATGACGGAGGAAGAATTATAATCATTCACACCAAGGGAAAAAAGTAAAGCCTTCCTTTGTGAAGGACAACTCTGAAGTACTTCTAGTGCAGAAATTGCACAAGGAGTGTGGCCCAAATCCTTGACAATAGAATAGTTCTAGGCGGCTCAGGAATTAGGATTATGCCCCAAATTCTTAAGGACTCCCTTAGGAATGCAAGGTGCAACTTCAGGTTTATCCATAGGTTTTTCAATATTCAAAGGACTCCCTGGTGGATCAAGTTCCTTTCAAAGGTTTGGTTGTGATGAACCATAGTCCTTTGCACGAGTCACAAACTTAGTAGCATGGACCATATTGATGCAACCATGACCACTAGCCTTCGACGGATCTTGATCCCCACCAGACTGATCATGGGTCCTCGATTTCATGTTTTGATTATGAGGTAAAGGGTTGGTCAGCACAACTGGGCCCTGTGCTATGAATCTCGAGGCTTCATCTATCTTTGGGCATAAGTGAGTGAGGTGGTCATCCTTACACAACTTGCAAGGAAACTTAACCTTGCGTTTAGGCTTCTTGTCCCCCCCCTGCATTTCAGGCGTTCTTGTCATTATAATTGGCATTTTCATTCCTATTCCCACCCTTACGATTGTTCTTACCCTTCTTTTTATTCCTTCTGGGTTGTTGGTTACCCTTCTGGTCTGGCGATTGTACCGAAAGCACACTCGCTGTTTAGGTGGGTTGAGACGAAGTTGTGGATTTTTGCGAGGCATATTGGTTGATAGATAATTGACTGACCTGCTTCACAACCGAATATGCGATTTTGGCACTCGTACAACCAACAATGGAATTGGCATGTGGTCTAGGTTTGATCTTAGGGTTGAAACTAGAAAGTGGAGCATTAGGAATGATCTCATATAACAAACTAGATTGAGAATAAATCAAGTCCAAATCCTGTGCCCTAAAAATGGCTTGTTCCTTGTTCTGAACTCCGGATGTAGAGACATCCTTCAGTATATAAGGAAGTGACAATTTAAGGAACCATTCAAGGAGAAACTCCGGTGGTATAAAGGCTTTAATCAATATTTTTTGTCTACGCCACTCTTGGATATGGTCTGAGATATGCATGGCTTTGTCTTGCTGAAATGTCAACAAGAGTTCTGTACCAACATCGTAACACACTGGTAGCTGGAAGTGGTTGAGAAAATCCATAGCTAGGTCGTCGAACAAAGTGAATGCCACCCTAGGTAGCTCTATGTACCATTTCACGGCAGGCCCATTGAGGGTGCATTGAAATAGCCTTAAATGGATTGAATCTTCATGTAAGGAATTAGAAGAGCACCATAGGTGAAATGTACTATAACATGTTCACTCGGATCTTCTCCTGGTTTTCCCTCGAACTTGGGAATGTCTGAGGGAAGCTTCATAGGGACAACTAGCCAAGCCGGGTCATAAGATACCTAATCGCTTGTAAGTCTCAATGTGGAAATTGAACCAAGTGATAGATTAATTTTACTCACAACAATTAACAATTGATCATGCAAAATCACTCACAAAAGAGACTGAAATTGGAGCTGAACACTAAACTGTATTAACTCAGTGTATAATAGCCAACCTTATAACATAATAGGTTGCTGTATTAAATAATTACATCAGGGATTTGAATGCATGAGGAGCAATTCGAATCTAGCATAAAGCAGGCTTACTAAAATTAAGCAAATCCCCCATAGGTGTAAAAAGCTGATCCCAAATCTGTCATGGAGCTCACGAATTAGAAAAAAGGATTAGGCAAGCTAAAGAGTGATGGAATGACAACTCATACATGCTTTTCCAAGGAGAAAAGAGTGGAGGATGTAGAGGACAAAAAACTAGTTCACCTCACCTAGTCAAACTTTCCCAATTGCCTTAAAACACTGAAAAAGCAAGCAATAAAGCAGAAAAACCAGAAGGGCACCTAGGAGGCCAGGAATAAAGCAGAATTGATTCCTTGAGGTTTCCCAAGCACTACATGGGTCAAATTAGGAAATTTGGACCACTATGGATAGGTAATTGACAACTTGCATAAGGTGGGACACATGAACTAGGCAAATAAGACAAAAATAATTAAATTAATGTCTAAGGTTGTAAACTATGGGTTGATTATCCTAACAACCCCCCTTAATCCTGACTTATGAGAAATATATCATAAAAAAATAGGGCCTAGCAACAAGGCTTAGTCACCCTTTACATACTGCATGTCCATACAACCAAGGAAAGAGGCAAAAACCACATGGGAAAATCCTCCCTTAAACATGGACTGTAAAACAAAATTTGGAAATCTTGTCTTCACTCATGCTTCACAGCATGATCAGCAATCCCCAGCAGTGATTTGATATTGCTGAGGGTCTTCTCACAAAATGCTTTGGTGAAGATATCAACTACTTGTTCTGAAGATGAACAGAAGAGTAGGTGAATGGTGCCATCATGCATAAGCTCTCTGATGTAGTGCATATGGATCTCAATGTGTTTGGTTCTCTGCTTCTGAACTGGATCTTTGCAGATTCAAATGGTACTCTGGTTATCACAATAGATGGTATTTGAGTACTCTGATTCGAAGCCACACTCTCCAAGTAAACCCTGCAACCATAAACATTGAGTTGTTGCATTAACAACTCCTCTGTACTCTGCTTCTGTAGATGAGAGTGCAATGGCACTTTGTTTCTTGCTTGACCAGCTGATTGGCCCTTCTGCAAGAATGAACACATATCCTGATGTGGAATTTCTATCTATGCTATCATCTACCCAATCATTGTCAGTAAATCCAATCAAATAAAGATCAGATTTTGCTTTGTAGAAGATCCCATGTGTCCTTGTTCCCTGAACAAAGTTAAGGATCCTTTTGGCTGATTTCCAATGGATCTCATGAGGCTAATCCATATATCTATAAGCCACACTTACTGCATAAGAAATATCAGGTCTAGTATGTGTCAAATACAACAAACATCCAATCAATTGCCTATACAGTGTAATGTTTACCATAGGTGAAGAATCAGCTTCTTCCAGCTTCACTCCTGAAAGGAAAGGAGTCTTGCTTGCTTTGCATTCCTTCATTCTGAATTTTTTCAACAAATCCAAGGCATACTTGGACTGGTACACCTTGATTCCAGCTTTGGTTTGAGCAATCTCAAGCCCCAAAAATTGACTTAAGAGACCCAAATCTGTCATGGAGAAGGCTTGGTTCATTGCACCCTTCAAGGAAGCAATCTCATCCTCTGAGCTTCCTGTAATGAGGAGGTCATCAACATATAACACAATGATCATTAATGAACCATTAATTAACTTCAAATATACATTTGGATCTGATTTGCACCGAACCAAATTCAGTGATAGCAAGAAGCTATCGATCTTAGCATACCAAGCCCTGGGGGCTTGCTTTAGCCCATACAATGACTTTCTCAACCTGCACACAAGAGAAGGTTTAGTAGAAAATCCTTGAGGATTCTGCATATATATCTCTTCTGTGAGATCTCCATTCAGGAAGGCACATTTTACATCCATGTGATGTACCTCCCATTGCTTTGAGGCTGCAATGGCTAGGGCTATCCTGATGGAGTCCATATTTTCCACTGGGGAAAAGGCCTCATTGTAATCTTTCCCTTGAACCTGTGAGTAGCCCTTGGCTACCAATCTGTCCTTGTACTTCAGTGGTGAGCCATCAACAGCAAATTTGGTCTTGTAGACCCACTTACACTGGACTAACTTTCTCCCTGGCGGAAGATCCACTAGCTTCCATGTGGTGCTCTTCTGGAGTGAGCTGAACTCTTCCTTCATGGAAGCTTTCCATATTGGATCTCCTGCTACTTCTTCATATTTTTTAGGATCATATTCCACCATCAAATAGCATTTTTTAGCAAACATAGGATCCTTCATGCACAGACCACTCTCAAATTGAGATCTAGTCCTCCTTGGGTCATTAGGATCCCCAGCTAGCTCTCCTGCTGCATGTAGTGTCTTGGCTACCCATTTTGGCATTGTAGGGATTTTAGCATCTGCAATAAACTCATCTCCATCAGATAAATCAGAATCAGTATGTTCAACAAACTCTTCACTTACTTTCAGAGGTTCAGGTGGTGAAGAGGCTTCTCCAACTTCCACTGCTGCAAGGGGTTCTTCTTCAAACTGAACACACCTTTCAATGAAGGCTTTGTTTGTGCTCAAATTTATCAGCTTGTACCCTTTTGAATCTTCAGATTATCCAACAAAAAGACACTCTTGGCTTTGGGGCTGCAAAGCCTTCCTCTTCTCTGTTGGAATTCTAGCACAAGCCTTTGAGCCAAAAATCCTGAAATGGGTCACATCTGGCTTGTGCCCACTCCATGCTTCGAAGGGAGTCATACCATCAAGATATTTATGGGGCACCCTATTCTGGATATAGGCTGCACATTTTATAGCTTCGGCCCAGTACTTTGGTGGCAAATTTTTGGCCTCCATCATGCATGTTGCCATATCCTTCAGTGATTTGTTCTTCCTCTCAGCAACACCATTTTGCTGTGGTGTGTAAGGGATAGAATGTTGCATCTGAATACCTGCATCTGCACAATAATTAATAAACTCAGACTTGACATACTCACCACCATTGTCATATCTGAGGACCTTGAGTTTCCTCCCAGACTGGTTTTCAACCAAAGCCTTAAAGACTTTGAAGAGGCCAAAAACTTCAGACTTGTGTTTCAGGAAGTAAACCCAGCAATACCTGGAAAATTCATCTATGAAATTCAATGCATATTTGTCCTGAATCATGGACATATGAGGGAATGGGCCAGCAGCATCACTATGGATCAGCTCGAGGGGTGCAGAGGTTCTCTCATGACTAGCTCTCTCAAATTTGTGCTCTGGGTGTTTTCCTAGGATACAACCTTGGCAGACTCCTTTGGAAAAATTTATCTTGGGAAACCCTATGACCATCTCTTTTTCACTAAGATCAGAAAGATATTTGTAATTTAGGTGGCCAAATATTTCATGCCAAATCTTGCTAGCCTCATTAGCATGAATCAGAAGAGCAGAGGGGTTTGAGTAGGGTATGAAGTGTGAGAACATGTATACCTTTTGAGCATGATTTGCAACTCCTTTTGCAATGACTCTACCACTTGATATCTCTGTGATGTCAACTTCATCAGGGGAGAATATGACTATCTTAGGAGACCCAGTGTGAGTCATCTAGTACACTGACAAGAGGTTGGAGGCAAGACCAGGCACATACAAGACATTGCTGAACTGACCATGATCAAGATCAATCCTCCCTTTTCCCAAACTTTCAGTGAGAGAGTCATCTCCCAGTACTATAGGTAGTCCTTTCTACATGTCAAGTGAGGAGAATGCCTCCTTGGTCAAAACCATGTGTCTTGAAGCTCCAGAATCAATGATAAAACTGCGTGAGCTTGATGTGCCAGCAACCAATGCATGAACTCTCTCTCTCTGTCATCTGAACTTGATCCTCCTTCTCTCTTCTTTGAGCTGTCTGGAAGGGAGATGCCATTCTTCTCCAGGAGCTAGGTCAGCATGTCTATTTGCTTCTTCATACAAGAGCTTTCAGTGTGATTGCCCTTATTGCAGTATGCGCACTTGCTCATTTCACCTTTGTTTTTCATCTTCTGGTAGTTCTTCTTGGAACCTTGTGGCTCCTCCGGAGACTGTTTCTTGTCTCTCTTTTGCTTAGGTGGCTTTTTAGCTTTCTTTTTTCTTTTTGAATCCACCTTTGAATCTCCAGCAATTAGAGCTTGATCTTTGGATGGTTTAATGGTGCCCATCATCACCAGCTTGTCTTGTTCTTGTGTGAGAGATTCCATGAAATCTGCAAGGCTAGGAATCTTCCACGTTCGAGCTGTCAGTTTTGTGGCATAGAAGGTCAAAAAAAAACTGAATAGTCAGGGCCATGCTTCGATAGAATGGCCAAGACCAGCTGATCATCCTTCTTTTTGATCCCACACTATTTCAGCTGCAAAACAAGTGCTTTGAACTTGGAGAAATAGAGTTGCAGAGATTCAAAGCAATTGGGACTCAGGGAAATCAGCTCATTTTTTATTTGATGTCCCCTCATCTCATCTGTCTTTCCAAAAAGATCAGTAAGCTTCTCCCATACTTCATTCGGTGATGTCAATCCATCAATATGGAAAAGGAGGTCTCTAGAAATACTCAGACACAGGAGACCATAGGCCTCATCCCTCCTGTTGTGCCATTTTATCTTCTCTGCAGCTGCATTGGGCTCTACTTCTGTTTCCATAGTCACCCTGTAGAGGCCTTTCACTCTCAACAATATCTCCATCTCTGCTTTCCATTCAAATAAATTGAAGGGAGTCAAGATGATCTTCTGAGATTGATCCATAGCTAAGAAATTGTCCCGACTATCAGTAGAAGGCTCCCAGTCACTGATGTCAAACCTACAAAACAATTTTGAAGGAGAGAAATTGATCTACAATGGCTCTGATACCATGTGGAAATTGAACCCAGTAATAGATTAATTTTACTCACAACAATTAATAATTGATCATGCAAACTCACTCACAAAAGAGACTGAAATTGGAGTTGAACACTAAACTGTATTAACTCAGTGTACAATAGCCAACCTTGTAACATAATAGATTGTTGTATTAAATAATTACATCATGGATTCTAATTCATGAGGAGCAATTTGAATCTAGCATAAATCAGGCTTACTAAAATTAAGCAAATCCCCCATAGGTGTAAAAAGTTGATCCCAAATCTGCCATGGAGCTCACGAATTAGAAAAATGGCTTAGGAAAGATAAAGAGTGATAGAATGACAACTCATACATGCTTTTCCAAGGAGAAAAGAGTGGAGGATGTAGAGGAAAAAAAACTAGTTCACCTCACCTAGTCAAACTTTCCCAATTGCCTTAAAACACTGAAAAAGCAGGCAATAAAGCAGAAAAAGCAGAAGGGCGCCTAGGAGGCCAAGAATAAATCAAAATTGATTCCTTAAGGTTTCCCAAGTGCTAAATGGGTCAAATTAGGAAAGTTGGACCACTATGGATAGGTAATTGACAACTTGCATAAGGTGGGACACATGAACTAGGAAAATAAGACAAAAATAATTAAATTAATGTCTAAGGTTGTAAACTATGGGTTGATTATTCTAACACTCGACAGGTCAGGTAGATTCAATGTTGTGAGGAAAGGGAGCCTAGGTTGAGTAAGTTTATGAGGCATTCCATGATAATTTTGGTTCACATAGTACTGATTACCATAACCACCATGGCCATGGCCATAGTATCCTCCTCCCGTTTGACTCGTGTAGGGTGGCATGGAAGCACCATAATGCTATGTACCTTGACTATGTGGGGCTACAAAGCCATAATTCGGAGAGTAAGCGGGTTTTTTATACCCATACCCATAAGGTGAATAATTCTGTGCATACTGTGGTCCATAATATGGTCCATAAGAAGTCCCATGAGATGTCCCATGAGAAACTCCATATGTAGGAATAGACATTCTGGAAGTAGGAATATGACCTCCAAAAGTAGGAATACGACCTCCCGAAACAACAGGAGGTACTTGAATTTGAGACACAACTACACGAGTAGCAGCAGTATGAACATGACTTGTAGCAACATTCTGTCCCGAAGGACCACGTCAATGTGGGGGAGGGATAGCATTCGAAGAACTAGGCATAGAGGACGAAGGGACATGTGAAATTATGTACTTGGTGTTCTCTACAGTCACTCGTCTAGGTTTTGTTATCCGAATAGGACTACTAGCACTAGGTCTAGGATGAACATGTGATGTGACCTCCACCGACGTGATGGAGGGTGCAATATGACTCGTGTTCCCAAATCTCTCCATATGGAAGTGACTAGGAATGCCCCCAGGCATAGTGTTAGGTTCAAACTCTGACTCGAGATACGGTACCAAATCATGTGCAGGAATACCATACACATCATAACTACCATAACTAGTGCTTATAGGTTCATGATGAGTCTCATCGTTCGGCATCCAATACCGGCGACCTATGGATGAGGGATCATACCCAGAGTGTGTAGGTATATCAGGTGAAGGATCATATGTAGGGGCAATCTCTTCTTCTTCAACCTCATGAAGTGAAGAAGGTAGCTCAAGAATTTCATCTTCATGATCTCCCATTGTGTGTGAATCAATGTGATAAGGTGGAAGTCCTGCTAAATGACGAGAATGGCGAGGAGCCGCACCCGAATCCACAATGACTCAAAAAATGAAAAAGACTCTCTAATTATGCAAACCCTAAGCAAGCTAATGTACACAGAGCATACACCAATAAAATCTAAAGAGACGCGCGTCATTTTGAATGTTATCCTTCAAGGTTATAATAAAGAGATCTAACAAATTATCTTATGATATATTCTTCACTCTGAAACTTAGCTACTGAAATTGCTTGATGTGCTATGTAACTAGACCTTTTTGCTTGATATTTACTAATTTTCTAAAGAAGGTGTTTCCATTTATATCCCCATAATGTGCAATCAATTCTTTTGTGAATATATACCAAGAGATAATAGATTCATTTTTACGATCACAAAGCCATTGGTAACATACAAATTTGTTAGGTTCTAAATACAAGGATGCAATAGTTACATTTTTCAAAGTTGGCACTTGGCATAGATCAAATAATTTCTCTATATGAAAAATCCATGTGATAGGATCCTTGCAATCAAAATTTATCATGTCAATATTGGGGATAAAGCAGTTCCTTCAACCTAATTTGAACCCATGATGTTGTAGTGAATCATCCACTTTTGAGGACTCAAACTTTTTTTTTTTTGTAATTTCATAGTCTATTCTATTCATTTATAATAAAAGGACAAGAAAAAATACATATCATTGTAGTAGTTTTGTGGACTTATTGTAGCAGAGTGAAGGTCGAAGTCTTCCCATATTGAGAAATTACGCTCTTAACAACAAAATGATCCTCCATATAGTATGGAAACATATCATACCAAAATATAGGAAAACAGTGTTGAAACATGAAAATAGTATTATGATGCTGCAAAAAGATAAGAAAGCTAAACCCAAAGTGACCATGAATTAAGAAAAATCCAAAACCCCAAGAACCTGAAGCTCAGTGCTTTGTGGGAATATCCTCCTCAATGGGTACTTCAAACCCGAATCCAATCTATGAGGGGGTATTTGGTTAGCTTTCAGTGGGGGGATGCTACTATGTATAGTTTTTCCCCATTTGATTTCAAGACTTTTGGAGTCGTTCTTCGTTTCTTCATTTCTACTTGGTGTGCTAGAGCTGGAGGGACCCTTCTTGACCACAAGAGGATCTATCTTTTTAAATTCTGAGGCAATGTTCATGGTCGCTTTATTGTATTAATTTTTAATGATGTTTTCCAAAGGGGGAGGGAGCGCTTGTTTAGGATCAATTGGAGCACTGGGAGAAACCAAACTAGGCGTCGAGGGTTTGTCCTAGATACCTGTAAGATGATGGAGAATCCTAGCCATGATTATTTTCACTACCCAAAAGTTGTTTCTACACCAGACCTTTCTATTAATCATTGAAGGGGATCTCAAGAGTTCATATTCCCAGTCATTCATGAGCTAGCATGGGTGTTCAATGATTTCCAGATCGAATCGTTTAATATTGAAAATTGTTGAAAGAGTAATTGAATACTCGTTGGCACTCCCTCATCCCACACGCCCATTTCATGGGATGGCCCTCAATCACAAGTAAATTTGAACCTAAAATATGATAGCTTTGATGTTTGAAATTCGACAAACACATGTCTATTATTCAACGACACCATTTTTTTTTACCGTCAATGGGAATTCGTCAGTTATTCAACACCAATTCAAAATCCGTCAATATTTCAACATCATATTATCATAAAGTGGTTATTTTTTACCTAAACTAGCCATTGAAAATTCAACGATAAGATGTATAAAATCTAACGATAAGATGTAGAATAACCGATGGGTTTCACTTCAATCCGACACCTGCAATTCATCCTTTCTATGACCTATTTGTCGGATGTCATGTCCTACAAATTCAAAAATTCGATGGTCTAAAGATTCCTTGGGTGTCATAATTCCGATGTCCTAAGGATGTTTTTAAAAAAAACAACAGAACCAAAGTGTCATAACAAGGATGAGTTGCCATGTTATGTGGAGACAAGGATGGGATGTAAGTTTTTGAAATCGCCATATGGGAGTCTCAAGGCACTGCACAATTTTGTGTGGGTATAAACTAATTAAAATTTTAAAAATAGAACAAATATTTATGTGAATCAGAATAACTTAAAACACATAAAGTTAGATTTATTCACTAGTGTTGCAAAAATTGGAATGAAGATTATTGAAAATGAACACTAAGAAAGATGAAAATATGAAGATTGAAGCTATAAACTAAATTCTACCGTTAAATATGTAATGTTGGTTGCCACTAACAAATATTTGAAAACATGTACTCTTAGAATAACTTCATAAGGTTCATTTAATAGTTCACGGGTGTTACGGAGAAAACTTCCTATGGCTTGGCGTGTACCACAATAGACAAAGAAACCGCAAAAACCAATCCCTTCCCGGTATGCAAGACAAACAAAACATATAACACTAAAGGATCTCAAAACATACCTTATTTTGGACGGTTGTAGTAGATCCTCGTTGAGCTTTTTCCAATCCCGCTTGCGTTAGCAATTCACTTCTCAACAACAGTAAACAAGGAAAGCATGCTATATGATATACTGTTAGGCCTACTCTAGCATATATAATCAATGATACATAAGCAATTAAACACATCCATGGATTCAATATTCATTTAAATTCACATCATTGGACAGGAAAAGATATTTCTATTAAATAAATCAGAGATTACACAAGTGACAACCTCTGTCGGCATATCTAGGAACCGAAGAAACTGAGTCCTCCACCTGGGCCTCCACCACCTCAATCCCCCATCTCTCGATAGAAAGCTCACAAGAAAAAGAAATATTGAGAAGAACACAAAGTGCTATAAGGGACAAAGGGATGCAAACTCAAGTATAAGCAAGCTATGACAACAATGGACTATAGTTCTCTTGCTCTTCAATTCCTCCTCTTCAATGTATCCAAAGGGTTCCTTATATAGTGCTTGAATGGGGTAATGGAAGGTCAAAGCCGAGCGATCTTAATGCATATGGAAGGCTAGGAGACAAGTGACTCAGATCCACATCAAGGAAAACTCCAAAAATATTTGGCCTTTTCAACACATCCCGATGTATGTGGGTTTAGTGGTAATATCCACGTATATACGCTAGAAAGGGATTAAAACTCGCGTACAACAAGTAATGAATGTTTTTAGGGATGATCTTGGAAACAGAAAAGGTACAAAAATAGTCCATGGGTTCCAAAGAGTCTGTAGAGGGACAAGGAAGGCCATAAAATTGTGATCAACCATGTGTGGTAAAATCATCTATAAGAGATGCCCCCTAATGTGTGAGGTCAGAGGGGTAACATGATGGTCGAAATACATTATAAATCCATCCCAAAAGTGGAGTGATGAAGAACTAGGTGGAAGAACCAGCCATCCAATAGTATAATACAATAATCAAACCCTGCACTTGACTACAAATAGATATAGCAGTTCTGAATACATAAGAGTACAATGGCCACGAATATGGCATGATATACAAACTATGACATGTGTGGTCATCGCCATGTACAATATACAATAGATCAAAATCTTCATGATGAAGATATACAAAGGACCAAGATCTCCATGAAAGTTGAAGATATACCATGGATCAAGATCTCCATAATGGTTGAAGATATCTAACATACACTGGAATCAAGTCACGATAGCTAAAATCTCATGAACACTGGTACGATCAAGGAGGTAGCATACAGGAAATGCCACCAATCTGGAAAGTCTTCTACACAAATCGCTATGAGTACATGTCCTACTATGTGAATAGATGTGTCGAGGTCAAACATAGTATTCCATCATTTGATTACCAGTCATTGATGTATATCGTTAACAGACACGAGATCACCCACCGATAATGAAAATGGGAATCAAGGTACTAGAGTGAAATCTAACAAGCGCGAATAAATGTGTTGAGATCGAACACTTGGAAGAATCCATCAATCAGGGGACATTGATGTATTCCCAAAACTGTCGATGGAAAGAGAACCTACCACTGATGACTATAAGTCTCAAGGAACTCAAATGACTCTATAATCCTATCCCATAATAAATTATCTGAAGTCGATGGGATGAAATCTGCTGGAACGAGGGAATTAGGGAATCCCCCATCAACCAACACGAGGTACTCAGCAACATTGTATAATGTGGAAGGACTCGAACAATATGTGCATGAACCAATAATAGTACCAGGAATGGCCGACATGCAAAGTCAAGACAACTGAGGACGTTCGTCAAACAAGAGCATAAAAAGCATAGCCTCAATATACAAAACTAGGACATCTTTGCGATGTATGAGGCATCGACAGAGGCTCCATAGGGACTGAAATCTTAACCAGTCTGTAGAGATAAACTCAGATATATGAGTACATCTCCTAAATTCAAACTATTAACCCAACCAACGAATGTGATATACAATGCTCTATTCGAAGGCGACACGACTTCACTACTACCAAAGATAACATCTTTCCCTATCTGGATTTTTGGTTTTTTTATTTTTTTGAACTTTTTAAAATATTTTGAAAAGCTTAAAAAAGAATAAAAGTGCTTTATAGTTACAAATATAGGAGGAGACGAGTCTCAAGGGGAAAACAAACTAGTTCCAAGCATTGGAACATACCTATGCTCAATGCAAGGAAACATGTGCAGGATAACGACACTCAGGGGAAAGTTTCCTCTCGATAAAAAAATGGGGAATAAAGCTGAAAAAGATATATAAAATGGATCTACTTGGCTAGACATGAGACAAGCTTGGGCTATATGGATAATAATCAGAGTCATGGAAGCCGGCATAAGGCTCAAAAAGGCAAGCAAAACTCATGATAATGCAATTACAACTTGACATATGTAGCTAGGTTTTTCACCCTAGCTTGTGTTGATGAGCACCTACTAAGGAATCTGGATTCCTTAGTAGCAGTTCAATAATGTAAATAAAACGAGACAAAAATGAAAACTAAGCTAAAGCAGTAAAAGTAGGGCAGCTTGTTTGGGGTTTTTGCTGTTTTAGGGTTTTCCTCCTTTTTCTCATTATTTTTATTCCTTTTCTCCCTTTTTGGGGATTTTTGCTATTTTTAAAGGAATTTTGGTTATTTTTGGAGGAAAAAGGGGTTTTTTGGCCTTTTGGAGGCATTTTAGGCCTTTTGGAGGCATTTTAAGCCTTTTGGAGGCTTTTTAGTGGGATTTTATGGGAAATATGGTAGGCAAATGGACAAATGAGCCATGTAGTGAGCTAGATGAGGTAGTTAACCATTTTTGGGTGTTAACAACATATACAAGGGAGTCATGGGGAAAAGGCCAGCGTAAAGGTCAAGAGGAGTATGAAGCTCTTACTCAAATTCATGGTGGTACTATACAAAGGACTCCCATGCCCTAAAATAAGAATGTCATCATGGGCACCAAATGCACAACAGGATCTAACTAGGATGCCCATGTATGGTAAAGCTCTACCATTCACAATATGTCACTTCTAAAAGGAGCAAGAAGGTTCTGTGACAATATGGAATGGGTCCGTACCTGAGGTTAAAATGGAATGGTCAAAAGGTCATCAAAAATGCAAACGAATGTGAAACCTGACCTATATGCTAGTTCAAACATCATACCTATAGTAGGTACGAACGGATCAAAGCCACAGTCAAACCGCACTCAAAACGAACTCCTACATCATCAAATTAGTTCAAACGGTCCAAAATGGTCAAAAACTATAGAAAGTGGGTAAGAATTTCAAAACTTTTCTATAAATAGTAAAAAATTTAAAAATTTTCATATCATTTGAAATTTTTACCCAACATAGTGTATTTGAGCTCAGAACTTCAGAAGTGAATTCTGGGAGCATCGTCCGATGGAATCTCTCCCCGTTTGATCCAGGTAGATTCTCATGCCCTCTTCTTCCTATTTCATGCAAATTTTTTGAATTTTCATGGTCCAATTAATTTTTTAAGCCATCCATAATCTTGCATTTTGGCCCACACAGGAATTGAGGTTTTTTCCACGCATAGGGCTCACCAAACGTGGAAAAAACACCCAAACCCGCATACATACGCGGTTGTTTTGAGAACAGTCACATATGGGGCCACAAACAAGGTTTTCAAAGGAAATAACTGATCAAAACTCTGGTTTTTTGTGCAGGACGGTGTTAGAGTGGAGGGAAAGAGAGCATGGTGATGTGGAGGAGGTTGTGCAAGGTGATCTTATGGCCCAACAAGATTTACGGGCATGTGGTTTATACAAGTTTTGGTGTCTTGGAAGCCTGAGGGCCAAACCAATACTACTCCAGCTGTTGGTGGATTACTGGGATCCAGAATCTGAGACATTTCAGATTGATGGAATGTCACTCAGCATTGAGGTTGAGCACATATACTTTATCATTGGTTTGTCCCGATGAGGAGATATGGTGAATCTCATATCTCTTGGGCCAGGAGGCAGGTTGACTATTGATGAGTACATAGCTATGTATTGCTTTCCAGACATGGAAAAGGTTGGGAGTCAAATCCCAACAAATTCTATCCAGATTCTGGGACTGAAGGCCATACTTTTGGCATTAGGTAGGATTGTCAGCTTAGCTTCACTCCACCAGGCCTCACAGCCAATGACGTTCTATGCAATGGAGTGTATGAGACCTACAGTGTATGACTAGAGCAAGGCACTATTGAGCAACATGAAATGGCAGCTCAGTGACTGCAAGATGGGCAGGGTGCAAAACTTTAGGTTCGGCAGCATACTAAGCATGTTATTCTTTGAGCAGGTACTAGGGCTAAGCCCTAGAGTGGACATCATTCCACATGGAGTTTGGGATCCAACCCAACGACGTTGGGAAAATGTTATGAGGAGACTGGGCGGAGTTAGGGTGGCTAACCCCTACCTAGCATACTTCTTTCCATGGTGGCGGAGACAGATCGTCACCATAGACGACTACCCCTATGCAAGGATAGACTTCCACGAAGATCCAGATATGCTGCTACCACCAAGATCAGCTTATGGCAACATAGGTAAAGAATCCCAAACCGAGTTTTCAAGTTTTGAGTTATTAAATTTTTTTGTGTTTTTTTTTTATATATTGACTCAAAAGACATATTTTTTGGTGTGACGAAACATAGTGACAATATGTCATGTGTATGCAGATGTAGGACCATGGCAGCCAGAAGGCTTCCCTCGTCCTCGACAGAGGGGAAGAGGAGATGATATCATGGGTGTGGATGCGGAGCGGATGCTCCAAAGCATTCACATGAACTTCATTCTCTTGACACACAGGGTACCCATGTCGCAAGTCGAGGACTTGCCTAAGGCCATGCAGCGTCAGGTGGTTGGTGTACCACGAGCATGGGTTTGACTTTTCTAGCTAGCTAGCTAGAGTCATAGTGTTATATCATGATCAGATACCCCCTCCTCCTTAGGCTTAGAGACTTGAGTGTATTCATTTTTGTATGACTGTGTATTATATTTTGGTGGCTCAGAAGCCCCAATTTTGTATATGACACTTATGTATTATGATGTCACTTTTTTGGATATTAATGAAAAAAATATATGATGATCGATTTTATTTATGTGTGTAAAATGTATGTTTGTGATATGTTGATGGTCTATGAAACAAATGCCAATCTAACACATAGTTAGCATATGAGTCAACAACTTGATTAAAAACTATTGGAACATGAATGTATGTTATATTCTCAAATTATCATTCTATCCATCTCACACGTAATAATATTTGTAATAATGTCAGATCCCTAATACGATACAGTCCATTAAGCTATGAAACCACTAACTCCAAACAAGACATACCTCAAGAGAATGAACACCATGTGAAATGGCATCACGCAATAACTCAATAATGGCACTATATTCAGCAGCATTGTTCGAAGAAGGTCGTAAACATACGCCTCCTAAAGACAATACTTGACCCATAGGAGCATAAATCACCCAAGTAGCTGAAGCTAAGTTTTGAGTGTGGTAGATAGCACCATAAGCAAATCCTATGTAAATGGAAGACTCCGTCGACATCTACCATAAGAAACGAAATCTAATCATCAAACTCGATCACCATAAGGAAACCTAACTATGCATATGCAAAAAATGTACAATAATATACAATAATGATCCCTAGTTGAAGATCATGCATAGTAATTTTTAAGATAGAGCCCATTTCTAGGCTCTGCCAAGGCTGTCCCTTCATAATCAACCAGCTCATAAGCACCTTTCTCTAAGACTCGTTTAACCACGTAAGGACCATGCCACATGGGATTAAATTTTCCTCCCCCCAAGGGTTCCTTAGCTTGATCCCACAAAAGGACCAAGTCACCTTCATTAAACCTCCTTGGACGAACAAACTTATCATACTGGACCTTAATGCCACACTTCTTAACTTCTAGAGCCACTAAGGCATCTCGACGCTGCTCATCAAGCTGCTCTAAGTGGACCAAATGTTCTTCCAATGTGGAAGTGTCTGGTAAAATCTCCACATCTAGTTTTAAAGAAGGGATTTCACATTCAATTGGTAAAACTGACTCCACCCCATGCACAAGCTAATATGGAGAGAAACCGGTGGTAGCCTTAACCACGGTTCTATAGGCCCACAAAGCAGGATACAACATAATATGCCAATTGGTCTTGCTTCGTGTGATGGTTCATTGGAGAATAGACTTAAGTGATTTATTCACTGCTTCAACTTGTCCGTTCACCTGAGGTTAATAAGAAGATGAATGTTCTTTCTTATATCCTAATTTGGAAGCCAACTCTTCTATCATTTTATTCTGAAAGTGCGTACCATGGTCAGTGACAAGCTCTTTTGGAATGCCAAACTGGGTGATAATCTGGTTGAACAAGAAATGTGCAGTTGTCTCATCATCGGATTTAATTGCAATCATAGCCTCTACCCATTTCATGAAATAATTGACAGCCACAATAATGTGATGATTCCCCCCAGCCAAAGCTGGGTTGCAATCCATAAATTCAAGGACCCACTTGGTGAAGGGACCTGCGGTGACAATAGGATGTAACAGGGCTGGATGCGAACGCATATTGCGTGCAAACACCTAGAAAGGGTGGCACTTTTTGACAGCATTAACACAATCTTTGAAGATGGACAGCCAAAAATATCCTGCTCTCAATATTTTTTGGTCTGTAGAAATCCTATATAAATGACCACCACATGCCCTTCCATGGCAATCATTCATCACAACCTCAACCTCATCATGGGTTAAACAAAGATGCAAAATAGAATCTACCCCACAGCGGTATAAAGTGTTATCCACTATAAGGTATTTCTTAGCTACATGATGTAATCGCCGTCACTTATCCCGTGAAAGGTGAGTAGGGACCTTTAATGTGTGCAAATATACAATGATATTCCCGCACCACAGGTCCAAAGTTGAGATAAGGAAAATATGCTCATCAACAAACGTATCCTCATAAACTTCCTCCTCCTCCAAACTTGGAAAATTAGATATGAGATTTGCAAAGATCAAATATTTCTTCGATTTCATCGAAATGAACTCGAGATCAAACTCTTGCAAAATGACAATCCATTTATTGTATTTTCCCCCAATCATCCTTCTATTGAGGATGAACTAAAATGGATTGATATGAGCTACGACCAAGGTTTGGCGAAGGAGAATGTAGTGTCTCAAAAACTGAACCGCATGAACGGTAGCTAAGGCTAGCTTCTCCACATGGAAATAGCGAAGTTCTGCATCTATAAGGTTTTGGATCAAATAATATATGACATGCTCATGGAGCTCCTCATTCTCCTGAACCAAAACCATACCAACCATCTCCATGGATGCAGCCACATAAATCAAGAAATCTCGGCTATAGTTGGGTGGACTAAGCATGGGGGTCATTGCTAAGGCTCGCTTAAGAGCATCAAAGGACTCTTTGCTCACTCATCCCATTAAAAAGGAGTGTCCTTCTTCAAAAGACGTATAAAGCCTTTAGTCAAATTGAAAAAATTATCCACAAATCTTTGCAAGAAGTTTTCCATGCCTTCAAACACTAAAGAAGTCTAATATTACGTGGGGGAGACAATTGGAGTATTGCCTCAACCTTTAAGGGATCGACTCTTGTACCCTCCTTGGACACGATGAACCCTAGCAAGTGACCAACAGCCACACAAAATATGCACTTATGAGGATTTAAACGAACCTGGTAATGACGACATCTTTCGAATACCAATCTCAAATGATATGGATGATGCACCCTCAAATGAGAGTGAGCAATGAGATCATCCAAATAAAATCGATAATCATTTTGAGATCATGAAAAATTAAGGTCATAGCCCGCTAAAATGTAGCTCCGGCATTTTTAAAGCCGAAAGGCATCTTTCGATATGCAAAATTACCCCAAGGGAAAATAAATGTGGTCTTATGCTGATCCTTGGGCTTAATCTAAATCTTATTATATCCAGGAAAACCGTCCATAAAGGAAACTACTTCACTCCCTGCACACTCATCCAAAATTTGATCAATAAATGGTGTGGGAAAATTATCCTTAGGACATGCATGATTTAGGTCACGAAAATTAGTGCATATACGAATCGCTCCCTGCTTCTTGTCCACTGGAATGGGGTTTGAAACCCACTCCATCAAGGGAATGGGATAGATAAAACCAGCTTTCAAAATTTTTCCTATCTCATCCTTAATGGCAGGTGCTTTTCTAGGATTCACCGCATGCAAACATTGTTGAACCGGCTTCACATCTGGATAATTTTTTATCTCATGTTCAACAATACGAGGTTCGATACCTGGAATCTCATCATATGACCATGAAAAGACGTCATGAAACTCTTTAAACAACACGGTATACACTTTGATCTCATCAAGGGAACAATTTTCCCCAATGTAGACATTCTCCACCTTGCCAGGATCGCGAGAAATATTGATAGGAATACTTGGTGATACATTATCCATGTTTCCATCAACCATCGAAGCATGAGAGCTTAATGGAACCACGGGGCTACCAATATTCTCGCTAAGAATCTCCCTAAATTCATCACACTCTATTTGATCAAGCTTAGGAAGAAAATATGATCGACGATGCAATTCCTCCCAAGGTTGCTCAACTCCGGACATGGCCTCAAGGATAGCTTCATCCGTTGGAAAAACATCATCGAGGAAATCATGTGAGTGATATGACTCTACTTCCCATATCGATAGCACATATGGGTCCTCCTCCTCTGTCCGTGAAGAGGAAGGACTGGGCTCTACAACATGATCCAGAATTGCTTGATAAGCCACCATCGTTGCAGGCAACGACACGTTAGTCTTAGTGGGCACACTCGAAGAACTTGATGAAGGAAGAATCCAAGGATCTTCCATATGGGTAGTGCGAAAAGACAATGAATTCAATGAGGATGAAGCCCCACCAAAAGTATACCCCATCATAAAAATGAGCACATGACAATTAAAGGTTCCCATAAGAAAAGGATACATACCTACGCCCACACTCCTAGTTGCCGGCTGAGAATGATCGATAATCGGATATAAGCTCACGAGGATGCATTGACACTCAGATGTTGGAATGATGTCTGATTAATTGTAATAATCTTCCCATTAAATGAAAAGCATATCACTCAAAAGAGGGAAGAAGCTACGACTTGCATACTATACATCCAATTCCGACCCATCAAAATATTGTAGTCAAGGGGCGCATCAACCATCTCAACCTCAATCGTGACGATATTCCCTCCCAATTGGAATTTTAAGGAAGGAAAAATTCCATGCGGCCAAAATGATCTACCATCAAAAGTTTTCAACATAGTAGTGAATTGGGACAACTGGAGAGAACCTAAGCCCTTCCAACAAGACAAAGACATCACGAAAGCGACAGCGCCTTCATCAATGATAGTACGCTTAACGATGTTGTTAAGACACTCTACATGAATCAAAAGAGACACGTAGTAAGGCAAGTGAGGCTGTACTCCCATGGCTTCACATTTGATCATAGTGGAAGAGTTATCATCACTGAACCCAAGAGCAGATAAAAAAGCTTTCCTCTATGGAGGAAAACTCTGAAGCACTTCTAACGCGGGCATCTCACAAGGATTCTGGCCCAAATCCTTGACAACTGAATAGTTCTGGGTGGCTCAGGGATTAGGATTGTGCCCTGAATGCTTTAATACTCCCTTAGGAATGCGAGGTGGAGCTTCAGGTTTATATATAGGATTTTCAATTCGCAAAGGGATCTCGGGTAGGGAAGGTTCTTTCCCAAGGTCTGGTTGTGATGAACCATAGTCTTTTGTATGGGTCACAACCTTAGCAGCACTCATCATGTTTATGCATCCATGACCACTAGTGGCCTCCGGCGAATTTTGATTTCCACCCAATCCACAACTAGGATCAATGGTCCTCGAGTTCATATTTTGATTGTTGGTTAAAGGATTAGTTAACACAGCTGGGCCCTATGCTATGAACCTCGAGGCATATTCCATACGAGGGAACAAGTGAGTGAGATGGTCTTCCTTACACAACTTGCAAGGAAACTTCACCTTACATTTAGAATGCTTTTCCCCCCCAGCATTAGTGTTATTGTCATTATTATTAGCATTTTCGTTCTTTTTCCCACCCTTACGCTTATTTTTTCCTTTTTTCTTATTCCTTCCAGGATGCTGGTTTCCTTTAGGGTTCGACGTTTGCACGGAAAGTACATTTGCCAATTGGGTAAGTTGAGATGAAGCCATAGCTTGTCCCGACGTAGACTGGTTAATTGATAATTGGATCACTTGTTTCACAACTGAGTCCGCAAGTTTGGTACTTGTATAGTCCACAATACCATCACCATGTGGCCCAGGTTTGACCTTGGGATTGAAATCGGATCTAGGAGCATTGGGTATAATCTCATGCAAAATTCTGAATTGAGCATAGATTAAATCCAACTCTTGTGCCCTAAAAATAGCCTGTTCCTCGTTTTGAACTCCGAATGTCGAAACATCCTTCGCTATGTAAGGTAATAAATATCTGAGGAACCACTCAAGAAGAAACTCTGGTGGTATAAAATCTTTGATTAATTGTTTCTATCTACACCAATCTCGAATATGATCCGAAATGTGTGTGGCTTTATCTTGTCAGAAGGTCGACAAGAGTTCAGTACCGACATCGTAATGTATGAATAGCTAGAAATGATTAAGTAAAGTCAGTGCAATATCATCAAACATAGCATAATCCCCCTCGGTAACTCTATATACCATTTCGCTACAGGACCCATTAGGGTGCGTTGAAATAGCCTCAAACGAATGAAATCATCATGTAAGGAATTGGAAGAGCACCAAAGGTTGAAAGTGGTGACATGCTCACCAGGATCTTCACCGGCCTTACCTTTGAACTTGGGAATGTCCAAAGGAAGCTTGTTAGGGATATCCAGCCATGTTGGGTTATGACACACGGGATCATTCATCAATCTCAACAAGTCAGGCAAGTTCAAAGTTGCAAGGAAAGGGAGCCTAGCTTGAGCCATTCAATTCCACTCTCCCTAATATTTTTTATTCATGTAAGGTTGATTGCTATAAATACCATGGCCTTGGCCATAATAACTTCCTCCCATTTGACCCATGTAGGGTTTCATGGAATCATTATGATGTGAGTTTCGTTGATTATGAGGCGCTACAAAGCCATAATTGGAAGAGTAAGCGGGTTGTTGATACCCGTACCCATACGGTTGATAGTTTTGTCCATAGTGCGGTCCATACGAATGTCCATGAGAAGCTCCATAAGGTGTTCCATGGGATGTACCATGAGAATGTCCATAGTTAAGGGTATGGGAATCTCCATAAGTTGGAACATGAGACGATCAAAAAACAGGTACATGACCTACTGACGCAATAGGAGGTACTTGAATCTAAGATACTATCGTGCGAGCAGTCGCAGAATGAACATGGCTAGTAGTAACATTCTAACCTGAAGGCCCACGTGAACTAGGGGGAGGATGAGTCGTTAAAAACACATTTGAAGGAACAGGGTTTGAATAAGAAGAGGCATGTGAAGGAATGTAAGTGGTGTTCCCAATGTTTCCTCATCTCGATTCTGATGTCTGCATAGGATTACTAACACTAGGTCTAGGATGAACATGTGAAGTTTCCTCCACCACAAGGATGGAGGGTGCAATGTGACTAGTGCCCCCAAATCTCTTCGCATGGAAAGGGATGGGAGTGCCCCTAGGCATAGTGCTAGGATCAATTTCTGACTCAGCATGGGATGTCGGATCGGGTGCGGGGATATTAGGCATGCCATAATGAACATGACTAGTGCTTACGGGTTCATGGTGAGTCTCGTCGTCCGACAACCAATACCAACGACCTCTGAATGAGGGATCATAACCAGATTGTGAAGGTATTTATGGTGAAGGATTGTATATGGGAGTAGGACCTTTATCCCCCTCATATTGAGGTGGAGAAGACATTTCGGGGCTCTTATCCTCATGATCTCCCATGGTGTGTGAATCAAAGTGAGAAGTAGTATGCCCAGACCGTCTGGTTCTCTCTCCTAAAGAAGGAGGAGACGTGGAAGGAGGAAGTCCTGTTAATCGATGAGAATGGTGAGGTTCCGCACCTGAATCCATAATGACTCAAAAAATAAAAAAGACTCGATCTAATTATGCAAACCCTGGGCAAACTAGCGTGCACATAGCATACACCTATAAAATGTAAATCCAAATCACAAGCAAACAAGGGTAGGATATGTGATCTCCCAAATGAAGCAGGTATGTCTATCCTAGGAGAGGCTTGAGACTCCCATACACAATAGACAGAGGTTCATAGCCAATTATAGTGTCCCTCAGCTTCAACGCATATAGTGATTGTGTTGTACGACCCCTACCTGGCCAGGACACGTACAGAGTAACCTCTGCAAATACCCCCTCAATGACCTAGGTAAGACAACTAAGGTCACCTCGATATAATCAATGCTCAGGTGGACAGTCGTAGGTGGGATTGACCGTATGGGCAGGGTAGCAAATCCTGAAACTCTCGAAAGAGCCCCCAGATACGAATACAATCTTGGAAATATCTCCGGTGCTACTCAGTTACAACCAGGGGTCATCCCAATCATAACCGCTCACAATTGCTCATGCTTAACTCTCATGTAAGCAGAGGATCCTGAGAACACTAATTATATAAAGGAATTTCACACTCTCACCTGGACAGACACCTAAATGTTTTGTTTAGTGGTCTTGGATGATTGACTCACAATGAACTATTCCAAGACCCTAAAACCTAGTCTTGTTGGTGCACACTATAATTGGTTATGAACCTCAAAGGGTAAATGATCGTGCAACTAATGATGTTATGACGCAACAAGAAGTAAAATGCACACCTAACAATCAATGCAAATGCACTGTGTCGAATGAAAGAACAAGGTATGCTATTACGTGAAGTGCAAAATTTTTCCTTCAAATGTATATGCAATCATTTCCCATATAAAAATATGACTAATATTCACCAAGAAAACCTAATGAAAGTACCATGCTAAATGCACAATGCATAACAATGCAAAAAAGCAAAATGTTTTTGTATTTTTTAATTAAATGAGATAAAAAGCAGAAGTATGACTCTACAACCCTCATACTCTGTAAGCACTCATAGACAGTAGCCACGCAAAGCACCAAGGTAAAAGAGACCTAATGCACTAATCCCAAAACAAAAAATAGAAAATGAAATGACAAGAACATTTTCAAAAATTAACTCGAAAAAGAGTCTCTGGTCAGAAACAAAGGGGAGATACAAACTCCAGAAGCAACAAAGAAGACTCAGAAATCACCCAAACTCACCCATCAACACTTAAGCTTCCCAAAAAAGAAAAAATTAGGGCATATGCGACTATTCTCAGTAAACCAGCGTACATACGCGATTTTTCCAGGAAAACCCGCATGTATACATGACTGTGAAAGCAAAACCCGCGTATAAGAAGAAAAAGATAGAAAAACAAGGTAAATGGACAAACTGAGACAAAATTTAGTTCTCCAGGATACTACTGGGTAATCATTCCCCCAAACCCGACACAGAAACAGAAAAATCAAAGCAATAGAAGTACATTGAATTCCAAAAACCCCCAAATAAAAACAACTAGGAACCTCCCCGGTATGGTCACCAATTATGTTATGGAGAAAACTTCCTATGGCTTGGGGTGTACCAAAATATATAGAGAAACCGCAGAAATAAATCCCTTCGCAATATGCAAGAGAAACAAAACATCTAACACTAAAGGATCTCGAAACATACCTTATTCCAGACGTTTGTAGTAGATCCCCGTTGATCTTTTCCAATCCCACTTTCGTTAACAATTCACTTCTCAACAACAGTAAACAAGGCAAGCATGCTATATGATATAGTTTTAGGCCTACTCTAGCATATATAATGAATGATACATAAGCAATTAAACACATCCATGGATTTAATATTCATTTAAATTCATATCATTGGACATGAAAAGATATTTCTATTAAATAAATCAGAGATTACGCAAGTGACAATCTCTGTCGACATATCTGCAAACCGAAGAAACTGAGTCCTCCACCTGGGCCTCCACCACCTCAATCCTCCATCTCTTGATAGCAAGCTCACAAGCAAAGGAAAGCTTGGGAATAACACAAAGTGATCCAAGGGACAAAGGGATGCATACTCAAGTATAAGCAAGCTACGACAACAATGGACTATAGTTCTCTTGTTCTTCAATTCCTCCTCTTCAATGTATCCAAAGGGTTCCTTATATAGTGGTTCAATTGGGTAATGGAAGGTCAAATCCAAGTGATATCAATGCATATGGAAGGCCAAGAGACAAGTGACTCAGATCCACATCAAGGAAAACTCCAAAAATCTTTGGCCTTTTGCACACATCTCGATGTACGTGGGTTTAGTTGTAATATCCACATATATACGTGAGAAAGGGATTAAAACTCACGTATAGCAAATAATGAGTGTTTTTAGGGATGATCTTGGAAACATCAAAGGTACAAAAATAGTCCATGGGTTCCAAAGACTCTACAGAGGGACAGGGAAGGCCATAAAAGTGTGATCAACCATGTGTGGTAAAATCAGCTATAACAACGGGGCATGAAGGATGTAATCAAACCTTAAATCATATTATTGGGAATAAAGAATGCAGATAATACCCTAGAAATGAGGATATTGAGAATGGTATTAGACTATACAGATCATAGTTTTTTATTGTTTAAAAGGGGATGTCCCTTGAGTTTAAAAAAAGCAACAGAACAACCTGCATTTTTCGTACAAGGAACAAAATACAGAGCTACAAGGCCAATACTTTCATTCGTCCTTAACAACATGTCTAGCATTCCTTCAAAAGTGTCCCTGGCAATTCCTTTATAAATCCTAAGCCCAGTGACATTGTTTAGAGGGAGGTAGGGTAGCTTGGTCACTCGGTAGGCTACTTCTCAAAAGATATTTATCAGCCTTTGGTGGAAAAGTTCAAACACATGGGCCTTTCCATGAAAATTGAAGACATATTCCCATGTGGAAAATCACCAATAGTTTCAAGACTATTAGAAATTAAGATATTATTAGTTCTCAAAAGGAATTCATTTAACACACAAGCATTATCCGATGCCATATTTTCTCCATTATTGTCATTGGCACTTGAAACTTGGTTGTTAAATTTAAAAGTATGTCATATTTTCTCTTAAATAAGGTATATTTATCATTTAACATATCATCCATTTAACATTTAACATATCAGTTATTTTACATATAAGTTAATTATCTGATTGAACATATCAATTAGTTCACTTACTACAGAATTTTTTTCCACATAAGGATAAAATGCTCTCCCTTCCATCATCTAACTTATTCTCAAGGGAACATATTATCTGAGTTATATTTTAGTACCCAAGTATGTCAATGTATTCCATAGAATATGGATCCTGCCTATTTATAACATATAGTGAAAAAATTCCAGAAATCCAACCTCTCTCGTTCACCCAAGGGCCTTATACTCTTTGATGGCCATGCAAATTTCTTCTCAGAAAATTTGAATTTTGAAGTGCTCTGAATTCAGAATTTCCACAAGTAAGATATCACCATCTTTTGCATTGTGATCAGAAGAAAATTCAAACCATCTAGTAGTGAACACAAGTCTCTTCCCAAACTGCAGGTATGCATACCACTCTATTCTCCATGAAAACCCATCATAATCCTCGAATGTCACAATGCCTTGTGACCCTAAGAGATATTTTGTCATGAACATTACTGGGAAAGACTACAAAATAAAAACACATGAATCCATAAGAGATCATAGAGTAAAGAAAAATGCACTTAAGAAGAGACAAAACAAAAAATCCATTTGCAAAAAGAAAACTCAAGGATGCTTTTAAAACAGAAATGGATACAAGTTTTAAGAATTCATAACCCCACAAATTATTTTGAGCTAACATAAGATAGAGACAAACATCGCATACTCATACTGCCAAGAGACTTTACCATTTTACCACTTTGACCAAGGCAATTTATCTGGATTGTCCTTATAGATGAAGAATGTTCAGTAAAAATATATTTTACAAAATCTGTAACCATTATTTGGGCTCAACAGACCTTCACCATCATGTGGCTTATATCTATTCATGAATCTTCCTTTAGTTCCCATCTAAACAATCAATAAATATAGAAATTAACTCTACACAAATAAGAAAAGAAATGTCTACTAAGTTTAAAGAATCAGAAATTGATTTCAACTACTAAAAGTTTAAACTACTAAGAAATATAAGCAAATTTCACAATATAACAAACTTGATATACCATTGATGTTTCATTATCAAAAAACAACCAACTCTCCCCAATCCAGATTACTTGTGCCCTTATCTCCATGTTTGCTTCTAGCTAGTCATTTGAGCCATTATAAAAATATATCTAAAACAACAAAACCAACAAAAGCTTCCAACATTACAATAAGAGAAGCTCGAGAGAAGCTAAAATCAATAAAATGCTCATAATAATTCATTTTTATATCCCCACATAATAGCTAAGTAATTATTCAATAACTAAAGCGGTGCATGTATCAGTTAAAAATCTAGCAATTCCATTATGTTCCACACTATACACACTTACCCGACAATTGTCACTGTGGATATGCAAATTTATAATAAAACCATGAACTTTAATGATTTATAATCCAATTTGGAGGGACATAACTATCAGTCATTTCCAACTATCGCTTTTCTCAGTCATCTTCCCATATTCTGAGCCATAATTTCCTAAGCATCAATAGTCACACATACGTAAATATATACAAATAAACTACTATGCGCCTAAACAACCTTGTATGATTGGAATACAATACTAACCAAGACAGATTGATGCAATAATTTCATTTCAAATTTGTAGTTATACTATTTTTTTATCAACATGCCCAAACCATGGTAGGGTACCAAGTTTGTATTAACACCTACTAGTCATTTGCATTTTGGAGGGAAGGTTATGTTCCACTATGATCCATGGTTAGCCAAGACATCCTGGTATCTCTTACCTTTCCTAATCTATGTACAAATGAGATTGCACAATATATTCAAGAGACCACCAAGGTAAACATTGATGTCTTTACATCATATTCAAAATTTTCCCTTCACAATAATTCCTATCATCCAAAATAAATTCAATGGTGTTGTGACTAAAAAATAGGTATATTATGTTGCCTAACTGGAAATTTTGATGCAGAACCTTGAGAATGGTCTATATTACTAGCTTTGCCAAGTGAAAAGTGAGTTACCTATTTTGTTTGCTTCAGATAGATTCAAATCCAATGGACCTTGCTATCATTTCTTCTTGTGATCCATTTTCCACACTTAATCCTCTTCAGAAAAAGAATGGGATGCTCTACTTGTTCGTAGAATCCGTTAATCTTGCATCAATGCATGATCTAGATTTCCCATCATCAATATTTGGCATAAAGTCCTCTTTCTTTGTACCTTTATCATCATACTCCTCACATATCTCTTTCACTGCCAGAGTAAAGTCAGTTTCATCCTTTCCTCGACATTTGGAAGACAACTTATTATTCAACTCTGAGGTGAATTCCTAAAAGTCAATAGAAGCACAAAAACCATTGTAAAATATACAATAAAAAAATGAAATCAATAAACCAAAACCTACATCTACTTGTAAAATCGAAACCAGATCCTATATTTTAGAAGGAATTTATTATAGCATATGTAACATTTACCATCCACAACATTTAAGCTTGCAAAATAAAATGCTACAGTAATAATAAAGCATAAATCATACTTTTAATGCCAAATTTCTAGATAATACAGCATAAATCAGTCTTTTAACACAAAACTTAACAGCAAAAAATTTTACATATATGTGAAGGTTCTTGATTGAAGTGCAACACAAATTATAGGATGACCATAGGCTTGATAAGATGCTCAAGTGGACACACCACTTCTATCTCATTGACCCCAAAGGATCCAAAATGCAGTATACACTGGAAGAGTTTGAATCTTGCACCCAGTGTCATTGGAGAAGATTCGAATCCCAGTATTGTCTGCAATTTCTATCACGGGACATGAACGATGAACAAAACCCCACAATATGCCCAAACCCACTTTAAGGTATCTATTAGCCCATAGACTGCCATGATCTCAACACTACAATTTGTCTTGAAACAAATTCAACCCACTTAACAGCTAAGAAAGACGATAATTCAAACAACTAAAGAAAACAAAGGAGGGGCCATGAAAAAATTACGACTCTTAATTCACTCTGATGTTCCTATGTTTTCAAAAATGGAACTGGTAATAAAACTCAACTTACCTCCCAAATAAGCATGTCATCCTGATTAATCCCCGTCTGCCCTTGATGACTAAAAACACATGAAACCAACCTGATTACATTCCTCTTATGTTTTGAGATGAAAATTCAAAATTATACTCTAATTCAAAAGTATTTGGATATCATCTAAAATTTCCTTCCAGCTTTGTACATCTAGAACCAGTTTCCTATGTTTTTTCTCTCTAAAACTGAGACATACAAATTCCTCTCTAACTTTAAAATGCTTGACACAAGATCACCCCCTATGTTTTGCACTTAACAAAGATGATGCTTTCATTGAACAATAGAACCACTTTTTTCTAAGGCATATAAGTCCCATGTCTCCTAACTTCAGTATCTTTAAAGTAAAAAACTGTCCATCTTATAAGATACTCGGTCTTGAATGATCACTTGTAGTTGTGCAAGTTTGTCTTTGGCCACCTCTAGTTAGCCAAAGTAACATTCTCTCCTCACAAGTAAGTAGGATTTCAGCCTTTCAAGCCAATGATAGGGTTAATATTCAAGAATAGGCAATTATAAAAGTTATATATACCACTGGAGTAGCTATAAATCTATTTGTAGAAAGTATTCTATAGGAAGGCCCTTTTAATTCCTAGTTGAAAAGATGTAAAACTGCTGCAAAAAAAACTGAGTATATATTGTTATCTGCATTAAAAAACATTCTACACACATTCAAATTTAATAGGAATCACTTTCAAGCTTCCACGTAGTAATCATCATGTTGATCACTGTTGAAATATTTTGGTCTGCATCAATCAATCTAATCTTTGATTCCACCAATACAATTTCCTAACACTTTATTACTAGGAACTTTCCAAAAGATCCAGCCACGCGGTCAACATTTGAATCAATGTTGCAACTTCCCCACTCTGCACATCAATATCTTTAAAATGAAGTAGTTAATGAACAATACACCCAGAAGAGGAGATAACAAGTTAGTTTTGGGGGCAACATAAATAGGAAAAAATTCAATCAAGATTATGAGGTATCATGAAGCTTAATAAATAGAATTGATGCATAGATATAGTTGCACATTCTCTATCTTTTTGGATTACATAAAAAATATCCAAGGAAATTCATCTTAGATTTATAAGTTATGGGGCCATAGCCAAAGAGACCAATGCTGACAACATTGACTTTGACATTGGCATCAACTTCAACAATCCACATTTGTAAGTTGAAACCTATCAACTATATGGAAGTTATAGCTACGTGAAACATTAACAAGCATTATCCTGTATAATTAAATAACTGAACTCCTATTTAGGTTCAAAAACCAAGATAGGAACAGAGAAATGGGAGCTAGGAGAAAGTGTAAGTATAATTAAAGCAATCAAGAAAAATCTACTAAGCCAATATTAAACCAGACAACATTGAACTCAGTTTCACCGCATGGAAAAGTAGGTCACAACCTAATTTTTTGTGGCTGAAAGTTGTATTATTTTTCAAATGGTAGTCATCCTAGGTATCCACTCCTACAAGAGTGAATTGGGCAAGGATAATCTCAAGATATGAGACCAATGATTCGAACTACTTTGCCATTGGAGAATGTATTTTAAATGTATTCTTAACATTTCCTTTGGCTTATGTTGACATTCTAAATGTATTCTTAAAATTTACTTTAGATTATTTTGACAGAAACCAATAATTAAAGATAGGTTCAAAAACCAAGATAGGCATAGAGAAATGGGATCTAGGAGAAAGTGTAAGTATAATTAAAGCAAGCAAGCAAAATCCACTAAGCCAATATTAAACCAGACAACATTAAACTCAGTTTCACTGCATGGAAAAGTAGGTCATGACCTAATTTTTTGTGGCTGAAAGTTGTATTATTTTTCAAATGGTAGTGAACCTGGGTATCCACTCCTGCAAGAGTGAATTGGGAAAGGATAATCTCAAGATATGAGACCAATGATTCGAACTAATTTTCCATTGGAGAACGTATTTTAAATGTATTCTTAACATTTCCTTTTTCTTATGTTGACATTCTAAATGTATTCTTAAAATTTACTTTATAGTATGTTTACAGAAACCAATAATTAAAGATACTTGAGAAATCCAATATAGATACCTGCAAAAGCCAACCATTACAAAAGAGCCCTAACTGAGAGAAAAGAAATAGGCAATATTATGTGATATCTACTAAAAATAACAAGACGAGTTCATAAAGCTGAACATGCCTTGAAATTACAATAATCTTTCCATCAGCTACAGGATCTTGATAATAGTTGTCCTGTTCATTTTGATTGTTCTTATTTAGAGAATTGTCATGATCTGTAGAAACAAAACTTCCAACTGGATTCTGCAATAATAGAGATGAAAAAAAATGACATTATATAACGTTTCAAGATGATTTGGCATTTGACCTTGTTCTCCAATATAACTTGAGTTATGGAAGAGAACCTCAGCTTTAGAATTACCATTTTTCAATGTATTTTAATCATGCCCCTTTACCAATAATTCAGATTGAACTGAGCTTGAAGAAGAGTCAACATCCTCCTGCAGTTTTTTTTTTTGAAATCAACTTGTACAAGTTGTCCTTCATTTGTAACTTCATTGCAGGTGGAGTTAGAGCTACAAACACATTCCACTTGCACTCTCTCTTATGTTATATTATGCTCCGAGTCAACCTGATCTGAAGCAGATGAAACACGTCCAACCTTCAATTTTTCCATCACTCTTGTATGGCTGCTTCAGCTTTCCTTATTTGCTTAGACTCAACCTCAAGCATTCTTTCTAGTTCCATAAAATGCAAGATGACATATATGCAAGTTATACAAGCTGATTCAAAACCACGCTTGATGCATAAAGTAAATTCCAAAATCTTCCAAAAAATAATCTATTATCTCCATTCTATGCTAGTCTTATCTATGAAAAGCAGATCAATATGTTAAAGCTACTTAATCAGGATGCAATTTCATATAATGTGAAGCTGGTCCTTTCTATAGGACTAAAATTTTCATCAAGTACATTATGCAAACTCATTTTACACATTTGCAACTAGAAAAAGTGCGACAACACATCTTTATTCTCAGGCAAACATTTTATCCAAGTTCGGTTCACTGCTTAGTAAATATAGACACTCGTATGCTACACATACTAAAAGTAGAAATAGTTTGCATTTTATGTCACATATGTCATTAATCAAAGACTTAATACTTTCATAAAGATGATATAAGTTAGGTACATATACTCATTTTTCCATGCATTATGTTGAATATGTATTTAGTAGTACTAAAATCTCTGCCCTACCCACATTACTAACTACCTAGTTTGGCATCGACCTCTAGGTTATTGACAAGTTTGCCTCTTCGAAAGTAGTTTGGATCAACCGAGTATTTCATGCTGTGACCATTCTTGAATTCACAACATGGTCTTCATTGAAATCCAGATGAATACTACTAGGCAAGGGTCGAATTTGAAGGGGGAAATATGTATACTCTCATAGTCATGGGATGGAAAGTACTTTCTAAAGTTTTTGGATAGTATCATTATGCCTTGAGGCCAAAATATGCACCAACTTTGTAACTAGAATGTCAAAATGGGATTTATCTGAAGCGTGAGATACCGATTTTTATCTATTACTAACTCCCATCGAACAATAACATAAAGCCTGAAACATGGTTTTGTCCAGATTGTGGTCCTGTGAAGACATTATGCTAGGTAAGACCAGGTTGAATGCTTGCAATTCTACACCTGTATTAGAAGGAAAGCATTCTTTGCAGTGATCATGGACAAGAAAAGGCAACTTATAATTTTTCTCACCCTCTTAACTTTTTTCTCAGCGATATCCTCTACAGCTTTTGATGTTACTTGTTCAGTAAGAAATCTAGCTCACAAAAGATGGAGAGTATTTAATGTGGTATCTTCATAAAAATGATTGAGACCTGCATTTTACACCAATCAATCCCAAAGTTCAAATATCATAAGGGAAATCCTGAAGCAATGGGTTGAGAATGTAATGTGATTGACCATTTTCACTAATCAATCAGAGTAAAAAAATGAAAATCTTCAAATACCATAAAAGGACAATTAAAGAGACCCAAACATTTAAAACATACAAAACAAGGGTAATTATGTGTAGAAATTTGAAAAGCAAAGATGGTCAGAAGGTAGCACTACCCAAAAATTGAAAGCTAAATAGACATTGGACAAATCCCAAACTCTGCAAACACTACTGATATTCTAGAGTTTCGGAAAATAAATCTATAAATACAAAGGGCTTGATCAAAACCAAATCAATCAGAAGCTAAAATTTCAAAAATGGTTAAAACATTATTGCCTTTCTTCGGTATGTGGGATACCAATCTCTTTGGACAGCTGGTTACAGTTTCTAGGAAGCTCATCCTCAGTAGCCCCATTTCTTGATGTCTTATCATTGTGATTCAAGTCCTCCATTTCACCAAACTTCAACCTAAAAAAACCTGAGTCAATAGCTCATTCCTTCCAGGTCGATAGCTCATTGCAAAGTATGGATGGCTCTATTATCGCGATGACTTCTTCTCCTTGCTCTGCCTCTAACTGGGTAAACTATAGTAGCAAAAATGGTCATGATCCATGAACTTTATAAACTGGTGATCAAATTGGGGTGAATGCAGAGATAAAAGGGGTGTTTTAGGGTTGATTCCAACTGCTTTTTCCATATTTTCATGAATCAATAGCATAACCCACATTTGTCTTCGCTAGTGAATATGTTGCTCGATATGGGTCTACTGGATATGCTTCTTTTTATAGACATTAAGGCTTTAGGAGTGCTCACTCAAACTTTGATCGATCATGCTCAATCAATTTTGAACAAAAAATGACCCCCAGGACCATTTTGTGTGATAACCAACCATAAAAATGACTCGAATAATTGGTAAGAAGAGGGCACAATATATTTTTTATGAGAATATTGAGACCACCTTTAATCGATTCATTCGATCCAGGAGAAGCCACAAGATTTATATATAATTTCTATTTCATGTCGAAAATCCAACCACATTGTCTATTTGGTTGAAAATCCGATAGCTATCGGGCCACATCTATTCAAAAAACAAAAAAATGCATTTTATCTTAAGTAAAACCCGACATAGTGGCCAAATTTCAAAGTGTCGTCAGTTGATACCGTCGAATTTCTTGTTCAAATGTAGTTGTGAATCGGTGAGACATATTTGGATGAACAGGGAGTGCAGAAGAATGCAAGCAATGGGATTTGAGAGAATTGCAAGGGGCTATGTGAGTCGAGACTTGTTGCTTAAACCTAGCTATGAAAATGTTCACCCATTAGAGGAAATTTCAACTCAAAATGGGCCTTTTAACTTTTATTCAAATTCCATGTCATCATGTGTTAGCCAATGAAATTGGTTTAAATTTGAAATA
>LPNX010616536.1:210367-228098 GCA_001517045.1 Pseudotsuga menziesii
GAAGGGGTGCCAAAAATTTCAGATCCACTGCCCGAAGGAATTGAGATGGAATAGGAAAAAAACCACACCAGGGAAATATTATATTTTCTCTGACATATGAGTTGTACATTCGTCGCGTGGATTTCCATAATCCCGTGCAGGGGATCTTGGGAGGACATTACATCAAGGTTGTCACCTCCCTTGAAAACCAAGGATACAACTTTGAATGTTCATGTTGCTTTAGATTTGGGTGGTACCTTCCTCTTTTAAGGTGTGGTGATGAGTCGTTGAAGGAGCCACGTTGGGGAATAGATGTGCCTCTGGTATGCTGCTCCCACATGCCATGTGAGATGGAGTGCCACCCACATTTGGGTGGATGACTCAAACTTATTAGTCTCTAATTTTTTTTCAATTTTCTCAAGACGTGACAAGAATACGTCCCCTTTCTCCTCCTTATCCTCTTTTTGAGTAGATACATGAGGAATAAAGTTATGTTTTATATCCTTCGTCAATTCCTTCAATTCTAGAAGATCTTGTTTTATATCCATCCCTTTGAGATCCTCTTTACCATCCATCCTTTGATATCCTCTTTACTAGCTATCTTATTTTCCAATTTAACTAAGTCATCCATTTTCACATTTCCTTTAATCATTTCTTCCAACATGGACACTCAAAGATATGTATTCCATTTTATCATATGTTGGGGATGAATCCTCTGGGGGTTTGAGTGGAGTGTGATTTTTTCCACTTCCTTTTGATGTCATTTTGAACAATATATATCACACCCTAGGTTTTACCACAAATAGATCCTTCTACTCAAATATATTCAAATTCAAAATGACGTACCTTTTTCAAGCCCTAATTACAAGAATATTTTATGACCAAATTGTAACTAAGGTAAAATTTGAATTCCAAATCCTCTAGGTCTAAACATTCATCTTGTGTTACCCTGATGTGCCATCTTTCCAATGCCGCAAGTATGACCTAATTTGGTTGCGCCAAAAAAATTTATTGCAAATCTCCCAAAGCTTCTTATTGTTTTCATATCCATAAGAGAGAACTTGTGTGGTATGCCATGTGCCCAATATTTCATTTCTGCAGCTGAAAATTCTACCAAAACTACCCTGGTTCATATTATTTTGGATGCAACTGGTCTCACTCAATTTGGATCTCATATGCCTCAGATATGACCTTTTTCCCTAGAACACATGTTTTAGATTATGTTTTGGAATAGTAAAAAACCATATATTTCTTTGCAATTATCTATGAAAATGTAATGGATCAGGATCTAAAATTTCTACAAGATATATTTATGCATGTTTTAGAAGTGGGTTTTTAAGCTAGATCTTTGAATCCTTGTAGAAACAATGTGGTACAAAAAAAAAATATGGCTCATTTGGAGAAGCTAGTCCCAAGGAAAGAGCTCTGATACCAAATTTCATGCAACCAAGTCCCAGAAATAGAATAAAAAGAGCATAAATGTAAAAGAAAAGAGTAATCCATCAATTAATAATGAATAACAGAGATAAATAAAAATCATCTTCGAGGGAGGAACCTCCTTACACAATGTACTGAGTACACAAGACAAGATACAGTGATGACTAAAATGAAAATATGTCCTTCATATATATAGGAGACCAAGGTTTACAATAACAACTAATAGACCCACTGATAGACCCAAGAAGACATGAATAATATGAAATACACCACAACATAGGGGGTAATGCACCACCCTACAGGGGGGAATGTGCCTCACATTTAGGGCTTAACATAATTACACCAATAATAACACTCAAAATACAGTTATCCCATAGAAGGGACTCATGTTCTGGTTATAAGTATAATTTATGGCCCTCAATACCTATACACTTCATTTAAGGCATACAACCTAGATTTCCTCATGCATTTGTCATCTTTAATACCCAAACATTGTGTATGTGTAGGACAATTCTATTAACCACTAAAGGGGATCCCAGGAGTTCGTATTCCTATTCATTCATGAGCTAGTATAGGTGTTCAAGGATTTCCACATCGAATCCTTCAGTATTGGAAATTGTTCAGAAAGTCATGGCATGCTCATTGGCACTCCCTCATCCCACTCACCTATGTCGTGGGGTGGCTATCAATCTTCAAGACATGTTTGGATGAACAAGGAGCACAGAAGAATGAAAATAATGGTATTTTAGAGAATTACAGGGGGATGTGTGAGTCCAGACTTGTTGCTTAAATTTATCTCTACAAACACTCACTAGGGATACAAGGGTGCCAACAATTTTGACTGCACTACTCAAAGTAATGGGACAAACATTTCACAAGGGAAACATTAGAATTCCTCTAGCATATGAGTTATGCATTTATCATGTGGATTTCCATAATCCTGTGTAGGAGATATTGAGATGGAATGACATCAGGGTTGTCAACTCTCATAAAAACCAAGGACGCGGCTTTGAATGTTCCTACTGCTTGGTATTTGGGTGGTAACTTCCTCATTTAAGGTGTGATCATGAGACATCAAAGGATCCACATTTGGGGACAGTTGTTCCTTCAGTCTACTTCTCCCACATGCCCTATGAGTTAGAGTGCCACATGCATTCAAGTGAAGGACTCAAACTTCTTATTCTCCAATTGTTTTTCAATTTTATCAAGACATGACTGGAATAAGTCCCCTTTTCCTCCTATCCTCTTTTTGAGTAGATACATGAGGAATAAAGTTATGTTTTATATCCTTCATCAATTCCTTCAATTCTAGAAGATATTGTTTTCTATCCATCCCTTTGAGATCCTCTTTGCCATCCATCCCTTTGACATCCTCTTTACTAGCTATCTTATTTTCCATTTTAACTAAGTCATCCATTTTCACATTTCCTTTAATCATATATTCCACCCTGGACACTCTAAAATATATGTATTCCATTTCATTGTATGTCGGCGATGAATCCTCTAGGGGTTTGAGTGGAGTGTGGATTTTTCCACTTCGTTTTGGTGTCATTTGAACAATATATATCACACCCTAGGGTTTTCCACAAATAGATCCTTCTACTCAAAGGTATTACAATTCAAAATGACATACATTTTTCAAACTCTCATTAAAATATTGTTTTATGGTCGAATTGTAACTAAGGTAAAATTAGAATTCCAACTCCTCTAGGTCTGAAAATTCATCTTGTGCTACCTGTTGGATATATTGTGTCTCCATGTCCCTCTCTCTAGGGATACAAAACCTAGTTCAGTCCCTTCTGTTTAGCACAACAAATCCTGATATATCATCCCGACACAGCAGAGCTTAGCCGGTAGCACCTGCGATGTGATTAGCGTCTCACCCAAGATATCTCTCATGATGAGTAAATTCCACAACCACATTTTCACAATTGGGTGGGAGCGTGTTTTAGTAACTTGGATCTGTACCAAGGCTTCCTATGAATTTCGGGGTTGGAATAATCGTGGTGACTCTTCTTTAACAACTATACTGCGACCCAAATTTTCTTTATACAACTTTAGTAAATAAACAAGAAACATGTAGTATAATCATATACAGTAATGCAACACAACCATCATACATCCATTCATTTGTAAGAAAAGATAAAACCATCCATTCACTACAGTAATCACGCATATATCTAATCTACTGTCAAAATTCACACATATACACAACATATAACATGGAAACCCATCTGGGTGAAAACCACAAGGTACTCTTCATTTGGCATGAGGAAATAGATGCACCTTTTGTCTATGCACTAAGATGCAGACTCTGCTCAATATATTCTCTTCTAACTTTATAGACTTTTTCTCCCTCTCATGCTCTCTTATATTCTCTCTTTTCTCCTTTTACTCTAGCTCTACTAGTGATCCACACATGTCCTAGATCAACTCACCCTTCTCTACTCATCTGCACACTCAGTTGAAAACCCTCTACTCTGATGCACTCAGCGATACAGAGCCATTAACTAAAACATCTACTGATTCTAACTCAAGCATATACCAAGAGTCTAATTTAGAATCCAAAATCTAGAAGCTACTAGAGGCCATGAGAAGCTAACCCATATACAACTTGTGTTCCTCCTTTTATAAACCAATTACAGACTTGATACCGGTCCCATACATGCTTGATATAGACTCCAATACTAACTCAATACAGACTCTATACAAACTCATTACAGATTTCATTTTTTCGCTATATTAACCAACTTACTATACCCAACCAACAGTATGTCTTTCATATTCTAGAAACACATAAAGGGAGGCACTATAGGCATAAATTAGAAATATTCCTTCACATATGTGGTTTCCATTGGATCCAGCTGAGCTTGTACTCACACTTGTTAAGGCATGTCGCTTTCTCAGTGTGATGCCTTACTGTCACTTTCTAGTCGTTCTGGCATTTGCACACATTCTTATGTTGAGCATGTGTCGCATTCTAACCTTTATTCATGGCTTGCTTGTCTATCATAGCTTCCTATTCTGACTCCTTATCCTCTTCTTCTTCTACTACTTTACTTCTTTTATCGCATCATTCCTCTGTTTCTCCTTTATGTTGCTTCCTCAGTCGTAGCTCCGTCCTCTTCTCCTTTATGTTTTTCTCCATACTTGGGCATAATTCTACATGAATTCTTCCCTATTATCCCTTGTTCCCTACTATCCCTAGGCCTAACAAGCCCCCAACACTCACCTCTGGATTTTCCCGAGCCAATTGAATCTATTGCTCCATATGATGACTTGCACTGATTTTGTTCTAAAAATCCTCCACAATTTTCACCACTTTCTCTATCTATGTGTGCACTTCTTCCTCTTTTTTCTACATGTGCTCAACCAGGTTGTAACTCACATGTTCTGGCATGACTTTCTCTACTGATGTTGCTACTTCCTACACCTTTTGATGTATAGGATAAATGATTCATGTAACTCTCTCTTCCCCTGCCTACAACTCCTCTACTTTTTCTTCATGTTGTTGTTGTTGTGTGCACAACATAGTCATTTGCTGGTGTAGTTTTCTTATCTCTATTTCCTTAGAATTTTTATGTGCTAAGGTTAGATGCTTCATATTGTTTCTTATCCGCATTATATGTGATTCAAACACAGTCATCTCTCTTGCAATCCTCTATGATTTCTCATTGTCCATTAAGTCTTCCCAAGTATGAGATACTTGGTCGACAGCCTTAGCACATGTTTTCTCTACTTATTCTATTCTCTTCGCAGCTTAAGTTGTTGCGTCTCTTCTTCTCTCCAACACTTATGGAGGTGTGTTGGGTCTTCTTTTTCTTCGAACTTTGTTACTTTCCTCCTATGGTTAGACGTTATCTCAGCTAGTTGTGCTACCTTGGCATATGGTTCCATTTCCTATGGTATTCCTTCTTCTTTAAAGTTCTTATAGGCGAGTGTTACCGCTTCGCTGATTTTCTGGCAATTTCCTTCCCATTCCATTTTTTGTTGTTCAATTTCCTGAATTTCCATTTTCATTTTCTTGATATCATTTTGTGCAGATTTCACCTTTATTTCAATGTTACGCTATCGTAGATTTATTTATGCATTGTAAATACTATCTACTGCATATACCTCATTGATGTGCATAGATGAAAAATCTATAACAATCTATCCAATATCCTTAGAAACATTATTAAACTCAGGAATGCCTAAATCAACAACAGTTTTAGATACTTGTATCATTATTGGTGGGATTGGAAAATGTGGCACAATTTGATCCATTCTTGATGTCTCTGATAGGTCTTGGGACTCATTTGTTACACTTGGATAGTCGACAACAATTTTAACCTCTTTTAATGCTTTACACAATACTTGAAGGAGATTAGTAACTGTACCTAAAATTTATTCTTGTCGTTCCTCTATGGACTTGAAGCTTGTCTGCGTTGCTTCAGTTTTATTCTCAGTCATTAGTTGCATGTCATCAATGTCCAAGCTAATGGTATTTGCATTTCTGTAAGACTTCATCTTCTTTGTCTTTCTCTTTCGTTGTACCTTTTCTTCTTGAGGTCCCCCCCCCTCATTTTCTGATTTTGGGTCTGTTGGTATTGAGGGGGTGTGACTTTCTACATATTCTAAATCCTCCAGGGGGTCTTCTTCTTCGTTTTCCTTTATTAACATTTTTTGGATTTCTTCCTTTGTCATCATAAATTTGGTTGGTATATTTTGATGTTGCGGTTGTTGTTGTGGTTTCCTGTAAATATGGTGTGGGGCTATCTCAAATTCAACAATGGGGAAATATTGTTGAGTAGTGGTGTCATATAACCTAGACATGTTCTTCACCTAGTGTCGTATAGCCTCCCCATGCATAATCAATTCAATATTGTTTTTTCTCTATCAATCGTTTAGGTCCTTCTCAAACCATAAGTTCTGATATTTGGCTCCTTGACAATTCACCAAAAGGTCGATCCCTTGGCAGTATTGTGGCTTAGACCATGCTAGGAATGAAATTAAAGTAACAATCATGACTAGTGGAATGGGCTACCCTTTTCCTATGCCTCGATCGTGTCTTGTAAAAGCTTATTCAACAAAAATTGACACCAGTTGATTTGAGTTCCTGCCGGCGGCAGAGTTCAACAAGTGCAATTGTTCCTGCAGTACATTGGTCTGGGTGCATTTTGCTAAGTAACTTGGAGGCCAATACCTTGGAAACAAAGATAACAGTGGGCTTGTTAATGGAGGAAATAAAAATCCTTGTTTGATTCTTCGTATGCTATCTTTTCCTTCATCCACTTAGCTATTTTGGCCTCTTGATCCCTTTTGAGAAGTAGTGTTGGATCCATTCCAGCGGAGGGTAGGCCTATGATGGTGGAAATGAGTTGAACATCCACAGGTATGGGTTTTCCTAACCATAGAACCCCTCCATGAAAAAATAGAATTAATTTCTTGACATAGGTGTTTATTTGTGGGCTTCGCCAAAAATGTGTCAAATACAGCAATGATAATATGCATATTGTTCTAGTTCATTAGCCCATTCCTTTGCTACAAATTGTTGAGGTGCCTCATGTGTATCCTGAACAATGTCCATGTAGTGTCTGCGATCTAGTTCTGTTTGCAGCTCTATGTCATGATCAACGTAAGATATATTTTGAAAATTGGGGAAAATATATTTCACTACCTTCATGCCTTTGGGTATTAGTGGTGTTATCAATGGGGTCTTTGCGCTTTTTGGAACTATAATTTCTAATGCATCTCTGTGTGTAGGTGATACATAGGGTGGAATCAAATTTCTTGTCTCAAAATCCTCTTCTACTGGTGGGGTCAGCGTTGGGGTTGTTGATGCTCTTTCCTTATTTTTCTGTTGCTAGTGTGTTTTCCTTGCTTCGTCCCTGACGGTCCTGGTCTTTCTTTCCCAACTAGGTTACTATAATTTGGTTGTACCCTTGGATTAATATGTACATTAATGGGGGACGTCTGTGATGGGATTTAACTAGTAGATCCTCCATAATTGGGGTAGGTTATATAGACTTGGATTCAACTGTACTTGTGCTGGAAATGGAGATGAACATACTACAACCTCACCAGTTCAGTGCTCAGGTTCAGAAGCAGTAGTATTTTTCTTCTTTTGTCAACAAGGGACGGAGTCTTGGTGGAGAAGATTTATAAAATACTTTAACTGCTGCTATTCTTTTTTCGTACACGCTATCAATTAATCTGAAAGGAATATGTAATTTTAGGCACATGGGCATACCATGGGCTCGTTGATCAATTTTTTTTGTGGTATGCCACCACTAACCTATCACTTTAAATGGTAGTTATTGTTATGAAGTGAGTTGGTACCAAAAAGATCATTGTCATTCCCTCCTTTTTTTAGGTCATTACAGACTCATTTTATGTCGCTATCTTAGCCGACTCACTATATGCAGCCAATAGGTTATCTTTCCTATTCTAGCAACACATAATGGGAGGCACTATTGGCCTAACTTACAAAGATGCCTTCATGCACGTGGTTTTCGTCGTCTCCATCTGAGCTCGTACTCATGCTCGTTAAGGCCTATCGCTTTTTCAGCATGATGCCTTACTGTCTCTTTCTAGTCATTATGCCATTTGGATACCTTCTTATGTTGATCACGTGTCACATTATAACCTTCTGTCGCAACTTGCTTGTCTAATGCAACTTCCTCTTCCAATGCCTTCTCCTCATTTTCTTCTTCTACTTTACTTATTATGTCTCAACATTCCTCCCTTTCTCCTTTATGTTGCTTCCTCTGTCATAGCTCCTTCCTCTTCTCCTTTATGTTCTTCTCCATACTTGAGAAGAATTCTGCATGAATTCTTCTCTATTATCCCTATGCCCAACATGCCCCCAACACTCACCTATGGCTCATGATGAATTGAAGCTATTGCTCCATATGATGACTTGTGTTGATTTTGTTATGAAAATTCTCCATGATTTTCACCTCTTTCTCTATCTCTGTGTGCACTTCTTCCTTTGTTTTCTGCATGTGCTCCACCAGGTCAAAACTGATGTGTTCTTGCATGGATTTCTCTAATGATGTTGCTACTCCACATACCTTCTAATGTACAAGTTGAATGATTCCTATAACTCTCTCTACCTCTTCCTGTAACTCCTCTACTTTTTCTTTGCTAAGGTTAGTTGCTTCATATCATTTCTTATCTGTGTTATATGTTCTTCAAACGCAATCAACTTGCTTGCAATCCTCTGTGATTGATTATCATCCATTAAGGCTTCCCAAGTCTGAGATACTTGGTCAACAGTCTTAGCACATGTTTTCTCTGCTTCATTTATTCTCTTCACAGCTTGAGTTGTTGTGTCTCTTCTACTCTCCAGCAATTTTGGAGGTGTGTTGGGTCTCCTTTGTTCTTCTCACATTTTCACTTTCCTCCTAAGGTCAACTGTTATCTTTCCTAGCCTGAGGACCTTATCTTCTGATGGAATTTCTTGTGACATTTCAACATCATCGAAATTCAAACAAACAATATTTATGACATTTTTGAGCTTATACTTTCTTTCTTCTTCTATTCTTATTTCGTGTTTGGTCCTTTGAATCTTTGCCTTGATTTTTATAACAATCTTCTCAGATTTCTTCACTTTATTACTAAGGGTACTTCCTCTTCCTCTAATTTCTGCAACCGCCACTTTTTGTAAAGCATGCATATCGCTCAATCGCATCTTCGATAAATCTAAGAATATATGGCTAGTACTTATGTCGATTCCACTAGATTCTGGATTTTCTAGATCTAATACGTATCTGTTTAGTTGCACTCTGATGGGGTGATCTCCTCTAGGTCTCTAGGATTCATGTGTTTCTGACAGGCTAGGTACATCCTGTGATTTTGGTACTTGCGGCGCATGATCTACTGCAATTTCGATTTCCTCAATTATTCTTCCAAGTTCATTTAGCCTATTTGTGATAGTACTAGTAAATTTATTTTGTTTCCTACCAAGGTCATGGAAACTTGTCCGAGAAGCTTGTTTTAGGGCTTCTACTAAGGCTGCGACTTTGTCGTCATCCGTATGAGACTTATTGGCTTCCTTATTATCCTTATTTTTCTTGTTCAGACATTCTCTTTGTTCCTCTTCATTTTGTGTTTCCCGTTGTTGATGTTCTAGAGGGGGCTCCTTCTGAGGAAGATTAGGCTAAGTCTTGTCTAGAATTGTTGCATCTATTTTTTATTTGGGGTGTTGATCCTCCTTCCCCGGAGTTGTTGATACTTCCTGTCACCATTCTTCTTGCCAATGATTGATAAAGGTTTCTATATCTTCTTCTGTCAGCACATATTTCATCAGCAACCACTGTGCTTGGGGTTATCTTCATGGTTGGATGAAAACATAGTGCGGACCTATTTGAAATTTAACGCATCGTTGAAACTTGGTCATCGTAGTCGCACTAAGTCTTTCCTGATGCTTTATCAAGTACTTTAAGGATTCAGTATGGATGGAAAATCCATTTTTACTACTCATCTGATGGTTTTTATCTTGCGAGAACAAGAGGTTCTAGTATCTTGCTCCTATACAAGTAATGGGTAAGTCAAATGGACAATAGTATGTTGTCATACCAAACAATAAATGAGATTAAAATTAACAACCAACCATAATGGAAAGGAGTACCTTCTTCTTGTGTTGAAGTTGCATCCTATAGCAATTCATTAAGCAAGAATTGGAACAAGTTGATTTGAACTCCTTCTGCACAGAATGAAACCAACATTACCACACATGTAGTACATTGCTTTGGTCACCATACGCGCAACAGTTTATGTTTCAATATTGTTGTTGCCATGTGAGTAGTAGGGTCATTAACGGATGGTATTGAGATCTCTTTTCCAGAATTGACCAGGCCATATTTTTCCTTGACTTCCGCAATGTGGGTTGGGTCCTTTCCCTTCTCCAATATTGACACTAGGTCTGACCTTTCTCTCGGTAGTCTTGTGATGGCCAATATTAGGTCAACATCAACTAAATATAGTTTGTCTAACCAAAGGAACCCTGCGTGAAACACTACCAGCAATTGTTTTACATAAATGTCCACCTTTTTGGTTCTGACAAAGTGCGGCATGAAGAGTAGTGATAGTAGCCCTGACTGTTCTAGTCCTTTTACCCATTGCATTGCAACGAACCATTTTGGTGACTCCAATGTATCTCTCACCAGCTTCATGTAATTCATTATATCAAGGTCACTTAGTTTAATTGAATCTGAATCTTCAAAGGACAATTTTATTATCTCAGGTAGGATATACCACAGTACTATCATACATTTCGGTATTTTGGGTGCTACCAATGTAGAATTTCCCTTACGAGGGATGCTAACCTATGGTACATCCATCCTCCTTGGTGGAATATATGGTGACAATAAATTCTTGGTTTCGAAGTCCTCTTTCTCTTCCTAATTCAATGGTGTTGATGTTTCTTTCTCCTTCCCCGACTTCTTCATTGGTCACTTCCCCTTTGTAAGTGGTGTCAATTTTTGTTCCACCATTTTTCCTTTTTTTGTAGGTCGAAGTGGGACTTGGCTAGTAGCTGGACTAGGTTGGTTCCTTGGGGTTCTATGTCCTATGGCATGTTCCATGGGAGGAGTAGTGGATGCAGGTTTCACATGAGGGTTAGAACTCATTATTGTAATGGTGATAAATTGGTTTCGGTCCATTTTCTTATAGGAAATACTCGCTCTTCCATGCTATATCCAAAATGATTCTGGATATAGTGATAATGTATATTGTGAAACAACATCTTTTTTACAGTTGTCTTTCACATGAGTAGTATTTACTTAGAAAATACTCCATCTTTTCAATGGTGGAAATTTGGGTCATTTAAGGAATATTTTTGGCACATCGTCACTTAGCTGGCATCAGTAAAGAAATTTACTATTATTTATGGTTGAGATGATCCCAATTTATGTCTCCTAATTCTTTCGATATTTCCATTCCAATTACCGACAAGTTTCTTGTCAGTATTTTACTTAATTATTGTGCCAACCATGACATCTCTTGATACTAGTGTTGCTTCATGTGAGACTTCCATTTCTCTTTTTAAGTTCTTTCGGATTGTTTTAGCACTCCTTATGACTTGGTTTTTATTTCCCACAAGGTTATGTGAAGTTGGTATAACACCCCTCTTTCTTTTTTCCTCATACAACTTGTTTTATGTCGTATCTAGCAGGGTAATGTGTATCTTTACACATGCAAACTCCTTCCACTGCTCCCATTCCTTATGACACATACATAATATGTCAACTCGTTCACTATAATCTAGATCTCCCATGATGTTATAGCACTCCATCCAACTGTGTGTATTCATGTTGCATTGATGGAAATTCGTGTCTGCGACCGGAATTTCTTCAAATATATTTTCCTTTATCACTTGCAACGCAGCATTGACTGTCGGATACTCACTTGTGAACTCAAATTTCTAGTTGAATCTTATAGCTAATATTTCCCATTCGACAGTTCCTTGTCGCATCTCTACTGATGTGTACCAACTTATTGGTACCATTTCCAAAGTGTGGATGAATCACTGAACCCATTCTTTTCGTGGATGTTCTTGCCAGTTCCTGCAGTAGTGCTCAATATGTTCGACAGGATTTGTCAGTCCTGTATATTTCTGATCAGAGTAACTGATCTCTTCTCTGAATATGATCTCCATTATTCTTCTACGCTGTGGACATTCAGAGATATATTTCTTATGTGTACCCCACCATCTAGCAAGCATAGCTTTCAGCACGTAGTCCAAAGCATACAATCATTGTGATTCTGTGACTTTTTCTTCAAATTCTTCCAGAAAATATGAAATATTAGGTAATCCTTAATATGTAGGAAATGTACTTGCTTTAGCTCCTACCCTGTAGACAGCACTTGTGATTCTTGCACATAGTCTCATGGATACTTCATGTAGCCTATTCTGCCAACTTTCAGGGGCATCGCATGATTCGGACGTGCATGAACTTACGCTCTGCCAACTCAGTTTTCCATCAGTTGTTGGGTTTATATAATATTCATTCAAAGACATGATATTATATAATTGATCTAGATAATCTTCTTTCCCTTCTCTATGCACAGGATAAAAATATATTTGTCCTTCTAGCGGATCAATTGGCGCAGCCACTCTTATTTCATAATCTTCGAATCATAATATCATTTTCTTAAAGTTTATAATGGTTTGGTTCTATATTTCCCAATCAATTCCTAGGAGTGCAGGATATGGTTTTGTGTCATTGACAATGTCATTAACTTTGAATTCGACATATGTTATTAAGCCTTTGACTTCTATAGACACTTGAGTTAGCCTACCAATTGGTAGAACTTTCAACTAGTTCACAAGCCTTAGTTGAATGGGAGACCATTCTAGTCATGGCTTATTCATGCTCTCCCATGTTTTTATTGTCAATATGTTTACACATAATCCTAAATATAATAATATATAATCCATATCATAATCTCCTATCTGCGTAGTCATTCGCAATTATCGACCTATCTTAGGTTTTTTCCCAATGTGATTAACTCTTTTTCAGGTCGTAGGTCTTCTGAGTTTTCTTCTATTATTGTTGTCAGTTCTGTGATGGAATATTTATCATTGATTAGTGCTAAACAAATTTTGAAAAAATATTTAAGCTTACTAACATTTTTCATTGGCAGTTTGTTGATTAGCTATTCAAATAGTTCGGGCATGGTATTAACTTGGCCAGATTTCAATGTTTGATTGGTATCAACAAATTCTGGTCACACCTCCAAGAAGACTTCCTTCTCTTGTTGGACATCTATCGGAGCTTTATTTTGTGATGTGGGTATTACCTGTGGTTGTCCTTGCTGTGTATTTTTTTCTTCTCTTGTCGCATCACCTCCTCTCGTAACTACTTCAATGTGACATTCCCTTGGTTCAGCATAAATCATCTGAATATTCTAATTGGGATTCCAATTTCGATTCTGCACTATTTTGAGTTTTATAATAGTTCTAGACTTCCATTTCGAAATGATTTGCAGACAATGTTCGACAATGTGATCAAATGCTTTACAATATGTACAATTTTTCACGGGACTTTAACAATCTTGGGAAAAATTTCTTAGTTGCCCACAATTATAGCATATGACTTGGCCTCTTCCTTGACCAAATCATCCTCCTTGTTGTTTTCCTTGACCTCTAAAGTTTCCACCTCCCCTTTGTGAAGGGTATTGTTGTTGTTGAGTATACTGATTGTGTTGGTATTGTGGTTGTTGATATTACGCAGGCTGATACTGAGGTTGCGCTCGTTCATCTTGCATTTGCTAATCATTTTCATTAAGTAGGTATCCATTGTCTTTTCTTGCAGTAGTTGAAATTCTCTACAGTATTTTCCATCATGACCTACTGATCTACAAAATCTACAATACAAACTAGCTGGTGTGCTTACAATCTTATGTAAGTACATACATTCTTTGGACTTGTGACCCCTAGTCTGGAATAATCTACACCAAGTAATTCCTTGGGTGTTTAATGGGTCTAGAACACCTGCTCCAACATAGTTCATGAGCGTCAAAAAAATTTCTTTATGGTGTTCATCTGATCTGCATTTTGTACACCAAAGTTCCTCTTAAACTTCCTTTCCACTCTTAATTTCCTGGAGATGCATCGTAATATTGGCTAGCTATGACTAAATTTGCATCATTCCTGATACCGTATCTCTAACAGGAGAGGCTCCTAATTTCATTGACATGTCCAGAGCCTGTATCTATGACACAATTTTTTGTTGCATCAATGGGGTTCGAATATGTGGTAACAAGGAGGCATTAAACCATTCCTTATGTTGCACATCTGAGATTTGGAACCTCACTTTGGCCATTAATGTCTTAAATATTTGGTCAAAGTACCAATAAAATATGTTGGTGGCTTCTTGATCTCTTTGATTTTGGTGATGCACCATGATTCAGACTTTGGTTTTTTGAATTCATCAATCAAACCCCCATGAATCTCAGTGAGTGTTTTCGAGACAACTCCTACTGGTACTATGGAAAATTTCATATACCAGTCAAGGGCACAACCTCATAGAGTCATGATCATCTATTCTTTCTTGATATTCTCATCTTGGATCTGTCACACAATCCAAATAGATTCACAAAGAAACCAGTGTTGTTATGGGTCATCCAACCCATTTCCATTGATTATTGGTAACTTAATTCAGCTCCAGCCATTGTATTTTCTCTGGTACTATAGGTGATTTGTAAGCACATTCTTATTATGGGGCTTAAGTCGACTCTTCTGATTCTTCGATCACCTTCTGATATCAGGTGATATTCTTGTTCTTCCTCACAAGATCCTTTGTCTAGGTTTGATGCAAGCTCATAGCCTTCTTCTTATTTATATGTGTTTCAACTCCCTCTTCCTAACAAAGCTTTTCTTCACTTATCGGACCTGAATATTCTTCTGCTTCTTAAAAATACCGACTCTAGTTTAGTTCCACTATCTCCTAGGAACATCTCACTATAGGGTTCTGTTGAGACATAGCCACTATATTTATGTAGAGTGTTGTTACATTCACAGAATTCCTTTCTCACATATAAGCATTTGTATCCACATTTTTAAGGATAACAGGTATTTATTGCATGGTCCTTAAAACAAATTTCCCTCTTCCTCATTGTATGATTTTATAGTATCAACAGAAAACTCAATCATACATGCTTCTAAGATACTATCTACCAAAAAATTCAAATCCCTAGATACAGGGTTGTTTACTCTTTTCAGTCACTCAATCAACTGAGGGCTCCACTCTTTCGGTTCTCCTCCTTGAAAATTTCTTTGTTGGGTTTCCAACTTAGACAACCATTCATGCAACACAATGGGAAACTCGAAAAATAAAATATCATGAATGTCTAAATAAATGTACTGGCCCAACCACTTTGTTGGGGTCCATCGATATCCTTCACTTTCTTTTCATGCAAACTCTGACTCTTTGGATTCCACCCAATCTTGGATTTTTAGTTTCGTAGGTTGTCACAACATATCCCTCGCTACAACGATTCAGGGTCCGATCAACGAAACCATTTGTTTGATTTATTGTCTCTCCATGTCCCTCTCTCCAGGGATATAGACCCAGGTTCAGTCCCTTCTTTTTATCACAACAAATCCTGAGATATCGTCCTGACAAAGCAGAGCTCATTTGGCAGCACCTGCAATGCAGATGCCATCTCACCCGAGATATCTCTCTTGTTGGGTAACTACCAGAAGCACATTTGTGTAGTTGGGTGGGAGGGTTTTTTAGTACCTTAGATCTATTCCAAGGATTCCTACGATGTCTAGGGTTGGAATACTCGTGGTTTCTATGCTTTAACATCTATACTGCAACCCAAATTTTCTTTATACAACTTTAGTAAATAAAAAACAAGCATGCAGTATAATCATATATTGTAATGCAACACATCCATCATACATCCTTTCATTTGTAAGCAAAGATACATCTATCCATTCACTACTATAATCATGCATATATCTAAGCTACTTCCAACATTCACACATATACACATCATGTAACGTGAAAACCCATCCGAGCGAAAACCACAAGGTTCTTTTCATCCGACAGGAGGAAATAGATGCACCTTTTGTCTGCGCACTAAGCTGCAGACTCTACTCGAGATATTCTCTTCTAACTTTACAAAATCTTTCTCCCTCTCATGCTCTCTAGTCTTCTCTCTTTTCTCCTTTTACTCTACCTCTACTAGTAATTCGCACACATCTTGAATCGACTTACCCTTCTCTACTCATCCGCGCACTCAACTATAGACCCTCTACTATGATGCACTCAGTGATAGAGAGCCATTAACAAAAACATCTATTGATTCTAACTCAATCATATACCAAGAGTCTAATCTAGGATCCAAAAGCTAGAAACTGCTAGAGGCCATGAGAAGCTAACCCATATACATCTTGGGTTCATCCTTTTATAGACCAATTACAGACTCGATACCGATCCTATACATGCTTGTTATAGACTCCAATAATGATTCGAAATAGACTCTATACAGACTCATTACAAACTCATTTTTTTTCGCTATCTTAGCCAACTTACTATATCAAGCCAACATGTTGTCTTTCCTATTATATAAACACATAACAGGAGGCATTATTGGCCTAAATTACAAAGGTTCCTTTGTGCGTGTGGTTTCCATCGGCTCCAGTCGAGCTTGTACTCACACTGGTTAAGGCCTATTGCTTTCTCAATGTGATGCCTTGTTGTCTCTTTATAGATGTTATTCCATTTGAACACCTTCTTCTATTGATCATATGTCACATTCTAACCTTTTTGTTCTGGCTTACCTATCTAGCGCAGCTTCCTCTTCTAATGCCCTATCCTCCTCTTCTTCTTCTACTTTACTTCTTTTGTAACAACATTCCTCCCTTTCTTCTTTATGTTAATTCCTCAGTCGTAGCTCCTTCCTCTTCTCCTTTGTGTTCTTCTCCATACTTAGGAAGAATTCTGTCTGAATTCTGCCCTGCTATCCCTAGGCCCAACACTACCCTGATGTGTCATCATTCCAATAACACAAGTATGACCTAATTTGGATGTGCCAAAAAAATTTATTGCAAATCTCCCAAAGCTTGTTATTTTTACTTATCCGGAAGAGAGAACTTGTACGGTATGCCATGTGTCCAATGTTTCATTTCTACAATTGAAAATTCTACCATGACGGCCCTATTCCGTATTAGTTTGGATTCAAGTGGTCTCACTCAATTTGGATCTTGGATGCCTCATATATGACCTTTTTCCATAGAACACATATTTTATATTAGGTTTTGGACTAGTCAAAAACCCTATATTCCTCCACAATTATCTCTGAAAATTTAATGGATTGAGATCTAAATTTTATACTGGAGATATGTATGCATGTTTTAGAAGTGGTTTTTTAACCTAGAACTATGAATCTTTGTAGAAAAAAGTTGTAGAAAAAAATCCAAGATGGCTCGTTTTGTAGAAGCCAGTCCTATGGAAAGAGCTCTGATACCAAATGTTATGCAACCAAGTCCCATAAATAACATAAAAAGAGTAGAAATAGAAAATAAGAGAGTAATCCATGCATTAATAATGAATGATAGAGATAAATAGAAATCATCTTCGAGGTAGGAACTGTTAGGATTATTAATCCTCCCTTGTACAAATTTGGTCATATGTCTAAATCAGGAGTCATGTCTAAATCGGGTGTCCATCCAGTCTATTTATAGTCATTAGCACCATTGGTTAAACTTGACCAAATTGGGGCACATGTTTCAGTTACGAAAGTGTGGGGAACACTAATTGAGGCTCACTGCCACTTATTGCACTTGATTGCATAAGTTTAGGAGTCTCCTAGATCA
>LPNX010616536.1:229838-250917 GCA_001517045.1 Pseudotsuga menziesii
GAACCTCCTTACACAATGTACCAAGTACACAAGACAAGAAAAGATACAATGATTACTAAAATGAAAATATCTCCTTCATATATATAGGAGACCAAGGTGTACAATAACAACTAATAGACCCACTAATGTACCCAATACTACATGAATAATATGTAATACACCACAATATAGGTGGGTAATGTGCCACCCTATAGGGGAAACGTGCCCCACATTTAGGGCTTAACATAATGACACCAATAATAACACTCAAATGACAATGATCCCCTAGAAGGACCTAATGTTGTGGTTATGAGTATTATTTATGGCCCTCAATCCCTATACATTTCATTTGAGGCATACAACCTAGGTTTCCTCTTGCATTCATGGTTTAGGGCACAAGGCCCATCCCTTGGTGTTGATTGCGTCAAAATGGAACCCATATACCCATTTTGAGTTCAAACATCCCCTATTAAGGTTGGACGTAGTGGTTCATGTTGTCATTATTGTTGTATTATCCAACAATACTGGGGGGGTGAATCAATATTTCCTTTTTTTTCATTTATTCAAACAATTAGTACAAGACACACAAAGAATCAAATAAATTAGGACACAAAATTATCGTGGAAACCTCAAGGAGAAAACCATAAACTCAAACTCATTAATATTATAAATTTTACAAAATTGTTTATCTACTGCTACAGAAAGGATGCATCAACACCCCATATTTTTTCTTGCTACAACACCCCAATTCTTCTGCCTGCTACAGCATATAAGGATGCAACAACACCATGTTTTCCAACCACTACTAGAAGGTCGAGGTTGCAAACTCCTGCAGCCTTGTTGCTTTCCCTAGAACCACCCTTCCACCCTGATATATTGTGTCAATCTTCCATATCGCCTTTGTTTAACTCTGTCACATATAATTCTTCATATCGTTGGTCTCTACGTCTTCTAGATATTGCTATGATATGGACTGTAGAGACACTTTCTTCCTCTCAAACCTCTATCTATAAATACCTTTAACATGCATCTCACCACATCTCTTCAATCTTGGAAACTCATGTCTTTTCATTTGAACCATCACACAACTTCATCGTGATCTTTCTCAAATGTTGATATTCATCATAAAGTTTAGTTTTAATAAAACTTAGATTTTGCAGAGTTGACTAAAATTAACTAATCTCTAATTTAAGTTGTTCTGCCAAATTATTCTCGTTCACCTAGAAGATTAGCTTGCAATCGTCAATCTCCTTGGAGATCGTTCTCATCCATTGATGAGAGATTATGGTGCAGTGACTAATTTTAAGTTTTGCAGCCCAATATTTCCACCATCTTTCACATATTTTCACGTAGTGGAATCCTCCTTGATCGTTGATCTATAAATGATCATTATCTGATTGTTGATCTAATATCTACAATTATCTTTCTTCAGGCAGTCTTTCCACTTCCACAATTACCTTTTCGCAACAACCCTTTCCCATTTATCTTTCAACAAATTGTCTTTCCACAATTAACTTTCTACAATTGCATATTGCATATTGTGGGTATACATTTGCAAAATTTAAAAAGATGACTTCCGCAATTATGCATCCATAACGTTCTTTCCACAGTCGGGTTGTGTATTATGGATTGTGTATTGCAGGTTGTGGATTACGGATGTTCCTACCAAATTTTTCTAAAATGGGATTCCACAATATCCTCCCACAAATCTCTTTCTGCAACTCATGTCAATCGTCGATCGCTTGTGGAATCCTCCTCATCCATTGATCGACTATCAAATATGAAACTTCATTTTGGTGCTTTATAATGTTATCTTTCATGCACATTTATTTGCATATCCTTTCCCTGGGCATTGATAATCACTCTTGGATCGTAGTCCTTCGATTGTTTGATCCAACTCGCATTGTTCTAATTCCTCCAGAATTTTAACAATATCGTATCTTCTTGTGTCAGACTTAATCTCGACCATCAATCTCTACCTTTCCTCGTCCTATCCCTGTAATACTTAAAGCACTGCCTAGTGTTTGGATCTCCATTGATCCTTACAGTGATCGATGTTCGATCAATGACCCTGTACCTATTGGTTATGGAGCCTGATCTCCAGAGATATTATTGAGAAGTCGTGTTCATAGCCCAAGTTTACTGTACACTCATCCCAGCTGGGGGGTGCGGGGGGACTTGGTGTTGGCCAACAGTTTTGCGGACCCATCGTATTGGGTTAACCATAGTATTTTCACATGGTATTTCCCCTATAAAAGAAATCATTGTAACATGACTGTGTATGGAATTATTATTGTAAATAATCTTTGTGATTGTGTGGGAGAGACTGAGAGAGCGTGAAGAGGAAGTGCAGCAGTTTTGCTACAGGCTGTATCCCTTCATCTTTCTGGACTATAATAAAAAGACTAGCAATTTCTTTGTGGACGTAGCCCATCGTTTGGGTGAACCACGTTATATATGTGTCTCTCTGTAATGTTTTAATGTGTTTTGCATCGTGTTTATGATTTAATTGTATCTGTTATTTCTCTATGATCCTGTTTTCTAACATTACCATGGTTATTTCATAACTCAATTAATTGATCAGGAAATCAATCAATCCTCCTCATTGATTTGCATCTGAAAATTTCCTCTTAATATCCTATATCTGACACTTGTCAAAACATGGTTTTTCTGATTTTGGCAAGTTTATTTCTTGCACATGTGACCACCAGAAGAAAGCTATAATTGTGGGTAGCAGACATATCACAAAATAACATACCCATGCTTTTGGATGAATTTATTTACACAAAGACTGCATTTGGTGGGTATTTGAAAAATGTCCTTATGAACTTTTGTGCTGGCCCTTAGACAAATTTTCAAAACCTTAGGTCACCTAGGGTGGATACTTACTTTCATCAAAATTGGAAGGTGAATTATCCAGAACATGGGGGGCAACATGTTGATTTTATATATTCCAACTTCATCCTACATTCCATGCCATCATGTCCTAGGTTATTCCTTTGTCATTACTGAACTTATTTGACATCAATGAAAACCATACTCAACAATTAATGGTCATTATTCCATTAATATATCATTGTGGTTCAAGGTGGTTTTATTTGAACTTTAACACCAAAATATATGTTTATGGAAGTAAAGCTTTAGTTTCTTCCTTTTACAATGTAAAGGACCTTAAGACCTGTACTTAATGCTAAAAACAACTTAATCACTCCTGATTGGAGGAAAAATATATACTCTAAATCTGATACATGATTGTCAAAAGCATTGTTCTTAACCTTGGATGCATGAATCTTCCTTTAAAGAGTAAGGTTTGGATTTCCTCTATTCACCATGTTTAGGCCTTTCAGACCCATATATGACCTGCTAGAAACCCCATTATGGAACTCAACTGCTCACACATAACCCAAAGATATCATTAATAAGTCATGTGTGGTGGTTTCAAGCATTGTTCATAATTTTACATCTATATAATATTGATTTATATCTAAAGAATCATGTTTCCTCCCTCCACCATGAAAAATATATGAATACTCATCCATCATGCCTAGAAACCTCCTAATGGAACCAATCGTTCCAATTAAATTCCACAAATAACATCAAGAGGCCATATGTAAAAGTTGGATTCTTTGTTGGTGGTAGAGTCATAAACGCTTCCTTAGGAAATAAGTGCCATATTTATCCCTTAACCATCCCCTTGAGGTTCCCTAATACCCATACCTAGAGATGAATGCTTCCTAGTGACATCCACATCCCAACTTGGAAGCCAAGGATACATACAATAACTCATGTATTTTGGTATGAATTATTGTTAATCTCTTTAGATACCTAAAATATTACTCTATGGCCTATGACACAAGCTCCTACCCCATATCATTTCCAAGTATTTATGAAACATCCCTAGTCACATAAACCTCATGATCACAATGCTATCCCATGTAGACGCCAGGGAAACCTTGAAAGGTTCTATGTGGTTGTTCAAGGGATTTTTTAGGGCCTAAGTCCCAAATTCCTTCCCATGAACATATAGATGGCCCTAACAACCACACCTAGTGATTAAAAAATCCAAATTCCCCTTACATCCCCGTATTTCCCACTTTAAGGTCAAATATCCAATCAATAGGTAATAAGTAGTTATTTAGGTTAATGATCTATGAAGTATTCTCACACCAAATATGGGGGAAGACCACTATATTTTTATCAATAATAGTCTTCTTCATCCTAATACTATAGGATCACTTGAACCCTATAATATACCTTTATAGATTAATGATCTAGTTTCATCCACCAACCATGGTTAAGAATCCAATACCCATTACTCATTCTTAAAAACTCATACTAGTGCCCACATCCTTCCTTTATGCCAAATATGTATATGGAGGTCATTTGTGGTGGTTGAAGATGATATTATTGGTTTTATATGCCACTAATTTATTAATACATTAATATTAAAACCTTTTATGGTTCCCATACCCACTCACAAGAGAAAAACATTTAATAGAGAGGTTTTTCTTGTGGCTAAAGGAATTTTATATGGCACCTTGAGCCATACAAAATAAACTTAGTGCCTAAGTCTTTAGTTTCATCCCCCTACCATGATTGCATCATTGAGAGCCATACTTAATTCTCAATATTTCTTTATGGCATCCATATCAAAGCTCAAACATGAAGGATACCTTTAGGAGTTCAAGTGTGGTGGTTTGAGGTGTTTTACAATGATTGGTAGTGACAGGGACAATGGATTGCAAAAATTGTGATAGGTTTATATTCTCTCATATATATTAATATTCAGGGGGTTGGAAGCTCATCTTCCAGTTGGAGATGGAACATCTAGGGAGTCGTATCTCCCTTTAGGTTGGAGTTTGAAATTCAGGAGGTAGGATTGTCCTTCAAGATTATCTTGTAAACATTGTTCATCATTGAAGATAAGTTTCTGTTGGTTTTTTCCCCACTAGTTTTCCACATAAAATATTTGTTTTTTGTGCATTATTTACTTTTTTTAATGGTAAGTTTATACATGAATGATAATTAATGATGAATTTTTCTAACCTAATTTTAAGAAAAGGATAAATTGATTTAAAATTTCTTAATACTGGTGCATGACCCTCCCTCTTAATATCAGTCATGATATTCCCAACATAAACCAATATTTCTATATATATTATTGCCCCATATAACCCCAAACACATGATGCAACTGCCACAATAAAAACTTACATATATAAAATGTCTCTAAAACAAGGCTTTTGGATATGGTTTTTTATAACACTATCTACTCCAATTATCATTACTTTTAAGGGGGTTTTCAAAACACCTCCTTGAAAATAGCTAGTATTAGTCTTTCTAAACCCTCCTAAAAGTCATGATAATTTGACTTATGGTGGCAGTCCTTGACAAACCACCTCCAAAAGTTAAACACTTGACTTGTAGGGGTGGTTGTCAAAACACTTCCTTGAAAGTAATATTTTATAAGAATTGAAATTTTCAAAGAAATTGTAAAACAACCACCTACACAGGTTCAAATATCATGACTTTAAGGATGAGTTTCAAAAAACTGCCTCCAAAAGTTAAATTTTCATGAATTTTTTTTTTCGGGGGGGGGGGGGGGGGGGGGGGGNGTTAAAAAAATGCCTCCAAAAGTTAAGTTCACATGCATTTTATGGGCGGGGCGTCAAAATAATTCCTTGGAAACCACATTTATGGGAATTCATTTTAAATCCCTCCCCTATATTCATAAAAATCAAAATTTTAGAGGCACTTGTTAAAAAATTGCCTCCAAAAATTCAATTCTCGTGACTTTTAGGGGGGTTGTAAACAAATAAACTTAAAAAACACAATTAGTGGAAATCATTTTAAATCCCACCTAAAAGTCATGAGAATTGAAATTTTAGAGGTAGTTGTTAAAAAAAACACCACCAAAACTTCAATTTTCATGACTTTTGGGAGGGGGGAGTTCAAAAACCTGCCCAAAAGATAAAAATACTTTTATAGGCAGTTTTGGCAAGACCCATGCAAACCTAAACCCCTACTAAATGGGTAAATTGTTGTAGTGGAATATGTACTATTACTATTTCCCAATGAAACAATCAGGGAATTACATAAGAAGAAGAAGAAGAACACTTGTGCTAGATCAATTTCCCGATGCAACCATGAGGGTAAAAAGCCTAATAAATATTCTATACTAGACTCTGCTACTTAATGCACCAATAAGCATTGGTTATATAATTAATTTACTATACTATATTTGATTTCCCAATTCAACAATTATGATCATTTATATAATTAATTTACTCTACTAGATTATGTTTCCTAATGCAACAATGAGGCACACATAAAATTAATGTGTTGTACTAGATTAGATAACAATAATACTAACAATTTTTTCAATCATTTATAACATGCAATGCTACATTTATTTATGTTTTTAGCTTAGAAATCATGTGATATTCCATATTAACTTAGTAGAGTGCATGCATTTCAGATTTCTTCCATTTCAAAGTAGCTAAATAGCACAATTTATAGCTTACTCTAAGGAATTTCCAAATACATTTTTTCCCATAGACAGTATATCATGACAGTTTCCAATGATTTAAATGAGATGCATGTGTATCCATTTAAGCATGCAAATTTATTGTTCCCTTTTTCTACTTATCGTACATGATCATATACTATAGCTAGTTATGCATACCAATTCCAATTCCCTACATTAACTAGTAGAAACACATGCGTACATATAGACAACATATACAAAATTGTAGGAAATAGATTAATCAAACAATATAATATATGAATAATAGATCCAGGTTAGAAACACATTTGTTCGGGTCACATAAGACAATCTGCAATTGTTGTTGTCCTTAGGAAATCCACCTAACTATAGATTTGTAAGAAAATTAGAGTCTTGTTTCCAAGAATCACACCCAATATGATTCTTGGCATCTCTAAGGATTGGTTATTAGATGTTTTTTATTTTTTTTTATTCCTTTTAACTTACAGATCTGCATAGCTAGCCTACGGACCCTAACTATCCAAGAAAATATTTTACATGTATGCATGGTTCATCATAGGTAGTCCTCCTGCCAACAAATACAAGCAATACTCCATATAATCCAACAACTAATATTCTTTCCGTCCAACACATAATATTGTTGTACAATATGTAGGCAATCCTCCTTCTATCTAGTACTCAACACCTACAGTTCTCACACTTAATTGCCATAGAATATTTTTGAACCATGGCTAAAGTTGGGCTCCTTGATCATATATTCACATATATCAAGTGACTAGTTCCTTCTTCCTTCAACTTCCCATTCTCTAGAAGTTAGAGATTTTATATGTTTATCTTCTTTATTTATTCTTTTGTTTATATTTATGTTTCTTCTCTTCCTTTAAGTTAGATCTGAATTTTATCTTTTAGTGTTCATTCACATTTTTCAACCAAGAGAATTAATGCCTTGGCATTCTTTTTCCCTCATTTTTAGAGGAGTATATTATTATTAGCCAATATTACATGTTGTGACATGTATTCAAGAGCTACATTTTATAGAGTTGTCTCTTCATATACATATTTTTTTTTATTAATTTTCTATTTATTTAAATTTCAATTTGGTATTTTTTTGTTCTTCTTTGTTTGTCATAGTTTTTCCTTATAGAGACCAAGAACCGTTATTCATTGGGTTATCCCACACAACCCAAGCATATTTAGCTTTCAATATAACACAATAATATATCCAAGTACACAATACTTACAAAACATAAGGTTCCAATGCTCACATGATACCTAGTTGAAGGGGTTCGCATTCTAGGGATTGTACAGTAGATGTCATTTTCTCACAGCGCAGACCTATGGTTGTAATCCTAGTCAATGTTTTCAAGTATATATATAGGGTCTTAGGGTGATAGATTATGATTCACTACCTTTATAAGGGTACAGTCCCTTGTCCCACACACTCACTCGATGGGATAAAGTGGCACAGGAGTGATGCATCCTACACAAACCTCCTTGTCCTTGTAGTCCTCCTAAAGCAGTGCTTGTGTTTTGTTCAAGATCTATTAATGTATTGAGAAAAGGGAAAATTTTATCAACTTGAAGGGTTACAACCCAATGAACAACAATTCCTAGCACAATCATGGTAGACTTCTCAATGTAGTTTAGATGAAAAAGGTCTTAAATATAAGTAGATTATGTAGCAATGATCCCAATTAAATACACATATACATATGTTGACTATAATTAGTATAAGGATATTTTGTAGCAATGATCTCAAATACGTACACATATACAAATTATGACTACAATTATGCATACTCATATATTTTCAGTGAGATTAACTATTTATTCATATAACTCTTATCACTTTCATATATTTCTATAAAATTGACTATGTCTTAATGACAACTTTAACAACTTCTCGTTTTAAAATAGTACTAGTATAGACCATGTTAGCACCATGACTAGGCTAAATCGTCAGAAAGGGGGTCATGTCAGAGTAATATAAGGTGAGGTCAAAAAATCCATGTCTTATGATCTAGAAGTGTGCAGAAAGGGTTTGAAATTGTTTATAAGGCATATTCCTAAGCCTAAAGTATCAAAATGATAAAAAATACTTAAGCGTGACCTTGGAAATACGCCTTATATGAAAATCTACTTCAGTGGTAAGTCTCGGTGAGAATAGATGGAACAGATCTACCATGAAGTAGATCAATGGCCATAAACCAGTCCACAAGGGTAAGCATGCACGAGAAAATAAGATCTAGAAATCAGCGGAATTGGGTCGAGCTAGTAGTTTCAATAGTGGAGATTTGAGCCAAAAAGGATCAAACACTCCAGAAGGATCCCGCAGGAGAAAGGTATGAGGAAGATAATGGATCCGCCAAAACAAGATAAACTTTGCAATTGATCTCTGATCAATGACTAGGGATGAACCCACAAACAAATCAACGGTCCAGAAATGCACCTATGAGTATATTTCCACTACAAATTTGAATAGACAGTGTAATTGGTGGTTCAAGAAGCTATGTGACTGACACATGCCACTTAAAATCAAGTGATTCATTTGGATATGCATTGAGAATAGATTCCTACCATGGAAAAACCTTCGAGTCGGGGGGTTTAATGGTCCTATAATCTACAATATTTGTAAAATCAATGTGAAATATCTAAACCATCCTTTTTTGTTTTGTAAGTTTAATCTCTCGAAATGGAGGAAGGATTCTTTTGAAGATAACCTTAGGATTTGGACCCAACACAACCATTTTCACAAAGAATTGGCCTCCTCTGTATGCTAGTGCATATGGAAGGAAATAAACAATTGCATTTTTTAGAACATCCCTCAATAGACTCAACTAACTAGCATCCACATTCTAGGACTATACAAGGATTACATGAAGTAGTTGGTGCCTAAACTACCCAAATACATTGCATATTTAGACTTGCCTAAAGATCATGCCTATGGTTTTTTTTATGCTGTTGCACCTAATAACAGGTGTGGTTGTGGCATGGTCCTGAGAGTTTCCTAGTAGTCATCATATCACCTTTTGATGGGTTATGGTCATGTAACCAACACTGGGTCAGACCTTCTTTCCCTTTGGGGCCTACTTGTATTTTTGTCTGACTCCTTATCCAATCCATCCTTATTTGTGGAGAATCCAAAATTGTTGTTAATTGGGCCAAAGGCTCTGGTGCTTTATAGGTAGTAGACTTGGAACATTGGTGCAATAGGACCAAAGGTCTTATCATCAATATTACTATGATAATTTTCTCTCACATTTACCGGGAAAACAACATTGTGGTTGATCAACTCTCTCAAAGAGCAGTGGAGTTCAAGGAAGGTCTCCTCTTCTGTGAAAGGTTTGTGGGTAACATACTTGTAGAACAAGGTTGCTCACAAGTATACTAGTTTTCTCATTCAGGGATTGATGGGGGGGGGTTCTCTTGGTTTGGTCTTACTGTGTCTATCAATTTTTATTTTACACTATGTATTGGTTGAAACTATGGTTCAAACTTACATAATTCATTATTGATTACGAGTGTAGCTCTCTAGTTTGTTATTAGTACTTGTCATAACTCACATTTAGTCTTTGATGCTAAAGCTTATTGTTTTGGACAAATCTATGTTATATGTAAAATAACTTTGATTCCTCTTTAAAGACCAAGTTATTGTTTTTGTTGGGCCTTAGCAAAAAAAGAACAACGTGGTAGGTACAACCATTCAAAGCTAATAAATAATTTTGGTTAAATATAGTTATTTTATTTTTATGTCGGTTTCCATAAGCATTTTAAATATCTAGTTATTTTAATTTTATGCCACTTTGATAAGCATTTATTAGTACACCGACAGGCATTATGCTATCTATGCTTTTGCTAGATTGTAGGAGAATAGGACAAGTGTATGGATTAATATTATGGTCATTGTTCAAAATTAGGAATAAACAATTATAAAAAATTCAAAATAGCTCATGTAATAACACATTTTGTGATAGTTGGGAATAAAAAATAAAAAATAGCTCATGTGATAACTCCTAATAAAATCCTAAGGCACTGAGCACAATGTCATGTCATGGTAGTCATGGGTCACACTAACTCAAAATTCAAAGTGTCTTAGGTGTCATGTATATATGGTCCTAGTTTTTGCACCTAAGTGGGAACAACTAACCACCCAACTTACAAAAAGAACCATTAATATTATTAATATGGTTATTACTATGTAACCTACAACTTCTCATTTTAAAATAACATTTAGGTAAAAAACAAAAAGACTTACCATTTCTTATATTTAGGGAATCTTTGTTTCAAAATAAAAAATTAAGACTAATAGGATCAAGGAAAGGACTTACCATGTCCTATATATGTGGGGAATCTGTCCTTTCCATGTCCTATATGTGGGGAATCTTTGTGAAGAGAAAAATAAATGTTATATTTTAATATAGTTAAGTCGACTCTAATCCCGTTAATCTAGCGTGATTTATGCATAAATAGATTAGATAAGTTCATTTAAATACGCATAGCATGTATGCTCTTGCCGATACCTAGCTAGCAACATAATTCAAGATCCTCCCAAGGGTTAGGTCGATGCTCGCTAGATTTCGTTACTCCGAGACTGTTAATGGTTAGAGATAAGTTCTGTGCAAAATTTTGTCGAGGTAAGTACTATTTCAGTTTCAGTTTTTTTTTAAGATAATTGTATATTTTATGAGGAAAATATTATTGTCAGTTTAAGATTTTTTTATATATAATTTATAGACAGGTTTAATGGATATTTGAGGATACTGTCTACTAATATATTTGATTTTATATTTTTTTTTAACTGAGAAATTTAGGGTATGAAGTTATCTTTACAGATATTCAAATATTTTTATTGATTGAAAATTTAAAAATTAATAAAACTGGTTTTTTAACAAATCATTTCTAAGACTCAGACTCAGGAGACCACCTTTCAGATTTGATTAAGGTGATTAAGGAATTTCAGAAGCAGACACCTACAGACCTCCCAATGCAGATCTTCCCCTGCATATGCAGATCTTCTAAGTTCCAATCCCGTTGACCTCCAAGAAACTGCTCTTCAATGGTTTCCCCAAATATTCTTTAAAGGGGCAGTGACTGTTGTATCATTTTATATAATTGTATGGTTGAAAATTTAAAAATTATTAAAACTGATTTTGAAAAGAAGTCAAAGCACCGCCCTTCCCATCTAATTAAGGTGATTAAAAAAATTCAGATGCAGACCTACATATACAGATCTTCTCTGTGCAGATGCAGCTCTTCTAAGTTCCAATCTTCTAACTAGTAACTTTAAAGCGGCAACTGGATGCACCAGAAGTTTGAGTTTAAAAGTTACCGCATCCAAGAATTTACTCCTCAATGTTTCTCCCCTGATCTTCTTTAAAGCGGCAACGGGATGCACCAGCAGTTCTTTTCCCAATCCTGATCTGGTCTAGTCTCCACCTAAAACATCTCATCCCAGCGATTCACCCTCAAACCACACAATGTACAGCCAGCCCTGTCCCACATTTTATTCATGTGCTTAAGAGTCAAGACCACCTCATGGAACTCTTGTAGCGAGAGTTCTCAGCGCGTTAAGTTTTCTCCGCGCCATTTCCCTAAAATTTTGTTCAGTGTCTGATATTTGTCACACTATTATATTGTTCAGTGACAGACTTCCAGTTGAACAAAATGACGTGGGCGTTGGCGTTTTTCCATATTTTGACATTGGCTTTTTTTGGTGTTGTGTTTAATTTTCTCCAAAACCCCAGTCTTTTAGTTTTTCCAAAACCCTAGTCTTTTAATCTTGTCAGGTGATTTTTCTAAAAATATTTGTCAATCACTAAAAAAGTTTTGCCAATAATTAATAAATTACTTTAATAGAAAGATTTGGGGTGGATTATAGCCTATGCTTTAAACAATTATAAAAAATAACTGATAGCTAACTAATGAATAGATAACTGGCAACAATGCATGGATAACTCATAGGTCATGAATGGATAACTAACAGTTCATAGCAGATAACTAGAAGAACGGATAGTTGATAAATGGATAAGAGGAAGAATGTCCGTAGTTGATAAATGGATAAGAGGAAGAATGTAGGTGATATCCTGTAGCCTTAGAAGAATATGGTGAATAAAAAAATATTTCCAAACTGTTTTCCATTCCATAAGTGTATCTCAACCATTTGATCCCTGTCAACCTGATCCAACTACAAATTATATAGGTATGCTAGTAATAAATATTGTAAAAATTTGGGTGCAAATTGTTCCAAATTGTTTATAGTTTAGTTCATTGTGTTGCTTTTTATTGGTCTTTACTTATTAAATCAATTAAAATTAAAACTATATTTCAAACATGTTGAACTTGTTATTAAATTTTTTATATTCTGAATCGATTACGAAGACCAGAAAACATTATAAACGCATTTCTGAATGGGTGAAATAGCAAGTTTTCATTAAAAAAAAAATGTGATTTTGAATTCGAAGCAAAAATTTCTCAAAATATACCATTAAATTTCAAAATAAATTTGTTTTAAAACAAATACAATACTTCAACTAAACATTTTTCCCTGTTATGTAGGTTTGGGGAGATTCATTGAACTTATCTACTTCTGGTAGGCCGGACATCCATCAAAAACAGAAAGTATTTGCATCTGGACTTATTATCGTTCATTTTGTTGATTTTAGGGTCTGGATAAGCATGGAGAGTGCCACCGTCGTAGAAATTGATCCCAAAGTTGGGAAAATAATCGAGAAAATACAGCTGGCTTTGGAAAAATTAGAGAAATCAGTCTTTTATAGAGAGTTTGTGAAACAAATCCAGACTCCAAAAATGGTTAAAATGATACAAAGGGTGATAGGGACAGACCCAAATCATTCACAACTGCAATTGGTTCTCTATGGCGTTGGAGAGATGAAACCTACTAAACAGAAACCTTATGACGTAGAGCATCATCACATGCAGTTATGTTTGGCCATTTTATTAAGGAACAATTTTGAATGGGTGCATGACGTCGTGGTGTACGATCCAGTACTGTCAGCAATGGACCAGAAAGCTATAAATGCCTTCGACTGCTCTTGTCTTTCTGTTAATGAATATGGTAGGCGGACAGTTGATAGGCCAACACTTTTTTTCATGCCTCACTGTGAGCTTTCCCTGTATGAGAATGTATTGGAAGCCAATTGGACGCCCGAAAAATTGAATAAGATTATTATATTAGGCAATAAATTCTTTCCTCTCGAGAAAGAAAAAAAGGTTTACCCATATTATCGAGGAGCCAAAAAAATTCAAGCCATTCTCCAGAGTGATCATATGCTGTACGAAATGGAGCTGCCAAGAACTTGGATTGACACTGAATGTGATCGTGTGTATGATCTTGCCTTCGATTATTCAAGTTGGCATTTCTTTGATTGGGATGGTTCATTACACTCTTTCTATTGGAGGGGATTTATACTTGGATTACTTTTTGGATTCTGCAGAAATAGATAACACATTTGAGGAAGTAACCAAGAAAATACAGATCTCTCAAGAAAAGTTGATACACCCTCCGAGTTGAATAAGATTATTATATTATGCAAATGTTTGAAACTCCAACTTGAATAAGATTATTATAGTAGGCAAGTGCTATTTTAAATAATTTTTTCACGATCTTAGTCACCTTAAATCCATATTTATCGATGAACATATTTTGCATGAAATACCGCTGCCAGAAACAACTTTTAAAACACCATGCACTGATACTTCGCAAGACGGCTCGACTCAAACCAGTGAAATCAATGAAAGCATTTGTTCATTTAAGCTGGCATTTCTATTCATTTAAGTTGGCATTTCTTTTCCTGTCATCCAGGTTATATGAAAGCGTTTGTTCATTTAAGCTGGCATTTGTGTTCCTGTCATCCACGGCTACATGATCTCGCCTGTCCTTCTAAGGAGGCGATCGTCACAAAGTTTAAAATGCACAAATGGAACATTTTTTTAGTTGTTAAAATTCATTTTTTTTCTTCAGTAACTTTTTAAACTTTTAAACACTGGATAAAAATGTATAAATAGATAACAGATTTTGTTGTTTATTGGGGAGTTTTATAGTTTTTATTTTGTTTACTGTAATAAATCTTATGTTTATTATCTCCTTATATTCTCACAATTCTTTTGCTTGCATTTCTCACAATTCTCTGGCTTGTATTAACTATCAACTTTGGAAAAAGAGAACGTTACAATAAGACCTCGTTCTTACTGTCCAATAAAATCATGTTAAAATGATTTTTTTTAATTAGAAAAAATACATTTAGTTTACTGTGTTTTATAAACTAAATTTAAAATTAGAGATTGCACAAAAATACAAAGTCACAATTCCAATTATGTGCGTCTATCTCCCATGATTAGACATTAATTTAGAGGCCATGGTGTGGCCATTCCAAAGCTGCATTGAGGACTTCCCTGATCGAGGCCATGGTGTGGCCATTCCAAAGCTGCATTGAGGACTTGATCTAATTTCAAAATATGATATTAAGGCATTGAGAATTTCATTGTTCTAATGTCAAAATAGGAATACCATGGATGGCTATAAATAATTGTTTATTTTGGAAATTGTATTCATAATTAATAATTTGTTTTTTAGATTGACTTATTTCTTGGATAGGTGTATATATATTAGAATTTTGGGGTGGACTATCATTTATATTTTTTTATCTACTAACAAGAATGAGACAAGTGTATTGTCCATATCCATTCTATGAGCGTCAATCCAAGATTAAACTAGAATGAGACAAGTGTACTATCCAGATTGAGTAATCCAAAATTAATAATTAATAATTTCAAAAAAATAAAAAAATAGCTTAATTAGCATGTGATAAGTACAGTTAGTGATAGTTTTAAAAATTAAAATTAACTATTAGATGCAACTATTAGCTTCAATTCTAATCACTTAAGGCTTAGTTCAAATGCACTTGGCATCTAAGAGTCTAGGTAATGTGTAATCATGTAATAGTTGAACTCCTAATAAAATAGTTCAAACAACTCCTCCAAACTCCTAATAAATTCATGCATCTCATAGTTGGGCATCTAGCTAATATACACTTAGTATTACATCTTTAGGTTTTCCATATAGATATAATTAGGTAGGTTTTAGATTCCTTTTAAAGGAGGTTAGTCTAACTCATAATTAAGAATTTTAAAAAAATCAAAAATAGCTTAGTCAATATCTCATAAGTACAATTTGTGATAGTTGGAAAAATCAAACTTCACTTCAACTATTCTACAACTATTCAATTATTAGCTTAAATACATTGATGATACAACTATTAGCTTAACTTCAACTCGAATCGTGACTTTTAATTGAATTGCAATTGTCAATATATTAACTTTTAAATTAACTATTAGATACAAGTGTTAGCTTGCTGCTTACTGCTTAACTCCAATGATTTTACAATTATTAGTTTAACTTTAACTCTAATCATGGTAATATTGGATAAATATTAGATTAACTATTTGTTACAACTATCAGCTTAACTCCAATGATTGTATAACTATTAGCTTAACTTCAACTCTATTCTTGGATTCCATCTCTTAGCATGAGAAGTTGACCTTGGTTGCAGCCAAACTATGCACCAAGAATAATCACTTATGTAATGTGCACCTTATGTGACACTTGAACTTCATCTAGCACTTGGGAATATAGTTAATGTGCATAATATTTAGTCTAAGCTTTATATTAACTTTTAAATTAACTATTAGATACAACTATTAACTTAACTCCAATGATGATACAACTATGAGTCTAACTTCAAGTATGAGCTTAACAATCATAAATTAAGCCGTGGCCACACATTCTTTAGTAAAAATAACACTATCAATATGTCAAATATATACCTCTTTGGTGTGTTTGAAACATATATCACATATATACCTCTTCAGCCTATTAAAATGATTTAAAATGTAACTAATTTAAATAAAAACTAAATTACTATAAAGACAGTGTTTTTTTAATGTTGAAAATGATTTAAAATGTAACTAATTTAAATAAAAACTAAATTACTATAAAGTATTTTTTTAATGTTGTAATTATGGTTTATACCTCTTCAGCGTTAGTAAAATGATTTAAAATGTAACTAATTTAAATAAAAACTAAATTACTATAAAGAATTGTTTTTTTAATGTTGTAATTATGGTTTTGGTTATCCACTCTTAATTGAGATAAATTCTTATTTAGCTTTAATACTTGGAGATAAATTTATGTTTTTTTCTTATTTTATGATTTATTTTTATCAATGTCAACCACTTATGTATCTTCCTTTCATATGAGGAGTATTACATACATTTTTTATTTTGTATATCTTCAATGCAAACTACTTTTAAAAATTTAGCTTTTGACTTATTATTACTCTCGTCCCTACGGTGGGACTCTATGAATCAGCTTGCCCCCATTCTATTAATTTGCACATATATTTATGTAATTGTTTCCCTAAGTTTGATTTAATTATTTATAACGCCGTATTTTTAATTAATCATTAGCTTGGGTAATATAACACGGCTTTATCCACAGTTCTCTCATCCAATTATTAACATGACTTTTGCAACATGAATTTTTCTCTAGCAATTAGCAAATTGAACCTCTTATTTGGCCTCTTCTCTAGGTGGGTGTGTTTTTCAATATCATGATATCCTAAGTTTCAAGTATGAACTCGGTAAAAATCGACTGACATATGTTAATGCTAAGACTCCCTTAGCATTAGTTTGGCAATAATTGTTAACATTATATGTTTGTTTGATTTAGAGAAATGAATCAAGACAGGTTTAGCTCTAGAAGCCACCGTTTTAGCTTTAAAAATATGCCACATGGATTCCTTTGCACTTGGACATTGCTACAATTGCCACGGCTTTGTTAAATGTCCATTTGTCATGGCTATATTTTTCACAGCCTCCTCTAGCAAGACACCGCCATTTTTTTTCACTCTTATATTCCTTTATCTTTAATTCTACAAGGTAAACCGTTACTATTAGCAGCTCAAACAGAAGTGGTCTTAGGGAGCGATGTTGAATGCAGAGGTTGTTTTCCATCTTCAAGAAAAATATGCACAAGGCATCTTCTGATAAGGTGTGATGCGTCTTCCCGTATGGAGTAGTTAGTTGGCTATCATGTAATTCCTGCAACATTAACATCACATCTATAGAATATTGATTTTTGGCATTAACACCACATCTATAGAATATTGATTTTTGGCTAAACATTTGCTATGGGCTATGACTCACCAAACAAAATTTAGGTTTTACACTAGATGTAACAACATCCCATATGATTGAGAATGAATTTTGAGAATTGTCTACTAAGTGACTGTTGTAATATTTACAATTACAGAATGTTCGTTGTAGCATATCTTGCACGGATATATATGGCCATACCTCTAACCATGAATCTCTAAATTCTATACATGATACACCTACATATCTAGGCCTAGCATATGAGATCTTACCCATGAACTGTGAGGATTAGTAACAGTCCAGTGAGGGAGGTTCTTAATCGTTAAAAAAAGATGCGCAACTGATCCTAAGAACATTCCTTAACTTAAACATGCTTCCTAACTGCTAAGAAAGTATCACAATTAAGGTACGGTGGTGCGCCGAATGAGAGGAATCGGGAAACCAGACAAGACTACCCTTAAAAAATCTATGGAAAGGGCAAGCTATGAAACTTATAAGTCTTCTGTTGGTGCTCCTTCAACAATTACTGATTCTTATATATAGATATATATGATTCTACTTATACTGGATTGGCTCCTAGGCTTTTTATACACTTTACCTTCCTTGTAATCCTAGTGAATGAACATGCTTCTAAGCCCTGGTCTTGAAGCTAGGTCTAGAAGACTCTCGGGGTCCTAACTGGTTGTTTTGTTTATGCCACAGGATGTGACCACAGCATTGAGAGTTAAAAAATTTAGAGCTTTTTTCATTAATATTGCAAATCATATGTCGGTTTACATATGATTTGCACTATCCAGTCATGCAAATCATATGTAAACAGGCATATCAACAAAATACGAATGACAAAATGGTATTAACAATGATATATACAACAAAATTGTACATTAAGTTAAGGCCAAAAGAATAAGAGGTCGAATTGAACAGCATGAACTATAATTCAAAATCCGGTAACATTTTGGTAAATAGAATGAGATGAGAGGTGTATATTCAAGGTTTAATGGATATATGCATAAGACAAAATGGATTGAATTAAGATTGAACTAACTAGTGGCTATTACAACCGCATTTGTATCACAGCAGGCAACATTTTAGTTAATGCATTTCAATTTTTTTCTCCTAAGCATTGGGTTGTTCTCCCAAGAAGACACCCATGCCTTTCAACATTTTAATTTAAAATGAAATCACCATTTATGAGGCCTCAGAAATACCTTTCCCATCCTTTCGAAATTTCGACTCAATTTTAAATGATTATTGGGCATGGGATCAATGCCCCACCTATGGAAAATATTTTTTACATAGTTCAAATGTTTATTTGTTTATTTGTTACAGGTTCCATGCCCAGCCTCTTAAAAACATTTTTACATATTTCAAATGATTTAGAGAACAAGAAATGAGATACAATGTTGAACTAGTGTGTCTTTTCTTCCCTACCGCTTTCAGATAAAGAGACACAAATATCTTCCTATTATTGCTAATCTAACGAATCCTTAAAATTTTCAGCACAACTTGATAAGTTTTATACGGTTTTAAGTAGATCAGTCCATCAATCATATGAAATCAATAATTGACTAGAAAAAATATTGGGCCGGAACTTTGCTCAATAATTAAGCTAGGCTTTATCGTTTGCAAATACAAGGATTACTCCCTTTGCAAATACTAGATGACATAAATCAAAATATTATTTGCAACTGTAGTGCAAAAACCTGGTAAGTTACAAACATGAGGCCTTTGTGTTGGATTTTCTCTACAACCGAGCTAAGCAAACAAAGCCGATGGGATATCCGCCTGCTTCAGTGCAATTCGAGACTTCCAAATCCGGTGGGATATCCGCCTGTTTAAGTGCAATTAGAGACTTCCAGCAGAGTAGATCGACATGCACTGTGTTAACGTAGAAGCTGGGGGATTTTTGAGCATATGTTTTAGGTTGGATTTATGGAACGACTTAGATCATAGCAAACATCTGTCTTGAACAGTTATGTTTTGATGCCCAGTGTTAAAAATTTTTATCAAAGATGAATGCATAGAGGCACCTGTTTGTTCTCAAGTTCTACTATTTTTCATTTCTAGGATTTCTTTCGAAGGGTTGTTGTGGTAACCCTTTACACTTTCACCTATGTTTCATTATCCATATTCCATTGTTTTATGTCAAATCTCCTTTTGAGAAATTTACTAAATAATAAATAAAAAACTCTATATTTAGATAGACTTCGGAGAGAGCTCCATATTTCCCATTAATAACTTGATTTTCATGCGTTCGATGGTGACGACCATTGATCCATCTGCAACCCTTGTTGTAAATCTATTCATGGTGCTCTGTAGGCATGCAAAGGTATAACAAGTTGTGTGTAAAGAGTGTGAAAGAAATATCTGGCTCTTCAAAAAATCAAAGTTAAGTGTTGTCCTTTCTGGAAAGATAAGATAACAACAATGCAGAGAAACTCTTTTATACAATGTCATAGATTCTCATAAAGCGGTCCTAAAAGTATTTTGTAAACAGCCTCGTAACACTGAAAAATTGTTGTAAAAGCATATATGCATGGTCACGAATCAGGTGATTCATGCAACCTCACCCCATCCACACAATTGTTGAGTAAGTCCTCCATAGGCCTGTTGGGTTATTTTCTATACACATGCTCAGTGAGGAAGCTTCCAGCTCTTTTGCTCGGCCCATAAAATTATGACCTACAAAAGTACATGGACAACACTGTAGGGAAGACAAGGGTTAGAACTCTAACATGCTACTCATGAAATAAAAATAAGATGGTTGGAATGAAAGATATAATCCTCTCATGAAATAAAAATAAGATGGTTGGAATGAAAGATATAATCCTCGAAAGTATTTTGTCCCGCGAGCAACTTGAACAACGAACAATGACAATGAAATTTGATTTTTGGGTTCCTTGCCCTATTTATTGAACTTCTTGGTTTTGATTTAACTCCATATGGAATAGTACATCACCTATTTGACGCATCATTAATTTTTGTAATTGCATTCCTTGTTCTATGCTCTTCCTCATTACATTAATATTTTTCATAGTTAGGTCCTTTTGTGAAAATGGGCTAGGATCTGTTATAATTTTCTAGCTCCATTGTATGAACTTATTTTCTGTAAACATGGCCCGATATTATTTGAAGAAGCCATGGAGGTGGTGGGTAAACTCGGTGATTGGTTTTTGGAGGAGCAGCACACTCACATGGCAAGGGATGTCCACGCTGGAAAAGGAAATTTTCACAAAACTAAGCAATCAGAATAAATAATCGTACATTAGAGCATAATATCAAGAAGCATTCTTGTGGCTTAAAGCAGCAAAACAATCAACATATACTCAACTGAGAGCATAACAGAACATATGCTACACATGTTCATTTAAACTTGAATTTGGAAGAGAGTTGAAATTGCAATAGATGAAAGTTGCATATATAT
>LPNX010616536.1:251049-267884 GCA_001517045.1 Pseudotsuga menziesii
AGAAACACAAAAGTTGATGATCACCCTTACCCAAACTGTAAACTGCAAAATAAACCTCACTCAGGGGGACCTCTTTCTTGTACTAACTGGGTGTATTTTATACTTATAGCATGATAAATCTATGTGCATGGATGCGTACATATGTAAACATAAACAATGAAGCCTTGACTTCTAAACCCATAGAATAATTCCCTGCATTCAACATAAGAACTATACCTTTGCAAGGTTGCAGCAACATCGCTTCTTTTAAAACAATCAATAGAAACCATTGGTCTGATATAGCTTTTGCACGTTCTTCCTTTTACAAGAACATAGTTTGTGCACATGCTTGGTATTAGAATAAATAGACATACTTGCAATGAAGAAACCAGCTTGAGCTCAATTTTCAATTTTTCTCATGCTTTTAGCAAACCAATATTGATAACATGCTTCTCTGTAATTGGAAATGAATACATAAACCCAATCCAAAGCCATAACCAATTTTTCAACAATCGGAAATAAGAATCATATTTTGAATGCCAACTATAGTCATTATCAACAAAATATTAACTGTAACTGAAATACATACAAATTGGAAAAGCCTCAAACACATTGCCATATAAGGTAGACACAGTCATTGACTTGAATCCTTCCTAAAACCATTGTTAGATGAATGGATTCAAAAATGCAATGTTAAAAGAGGTGTTCCCATCAGCTCAAACATTGCATTAGCGATGCAGTGTTAGGAAGCTAGGCACTAGTTGTCTGCATTAAGAGAAGAAGCAGTGAGAGTAGTCAAATTTGTTCACATGAAAACTCTGCCTAGTCTTGCCTATCCATAGGAAGGTTCTCTACATGGACAAATGGACATCAGCCATATGTTTGAATAATTCCAAGAGGCATTATGTAGGACAAAGCTATCATCACAATAGAAGGCAACAATACAAGGCAAATGAAGTAGATTCAACTATTGCATAGTATTCTATTTCTGATGGTAGGGACTTGTTGCCTATAGCATCCCACTTTGTTTTATGTTTCGTCAATGTAATATAATGTTGCCTGATAATTGGAGTGTATTATTTACTATTATTTTTTATTTTCAATACAAAATATTTTTAAAGGGGGGTTTTATTGGTTGTTGTAATGTGTATATTAAAGCAAAAGAGCATACTCATATTTTGGTTTAGATGATTTTTATAAAAATTGTATATTTGATTACATAGACATGCAGTGAACATTTAATTGTTGATGAAGAAAGCTCTATTTTTAAAGGGATGTTTACAAGGTTCATTTTCTTATGTTCATAACACATTTTGTTACATTCTCTTAGTTTTTCCTCTACTTTGAGATTAAAAATAAATAAATAAATTTAAGAATAGTGAAATCTATCGTCCTTGCTCAATTATTCTCAAACATTTGTATCTCAAACATAGTATTTGGAATTTGAATCATTGGGGTAGTTGTAAGGCCAAAAGCCAACGTGTAAAAGCATATATACATGAAGGTTGTGAATGAATAAAATGCATTTGGATCTCTTTTGATTTTATTTTCATAATATCAATGGTTATGGATTCTAGGGACATGTACATAGGGTTTGTGAATGTAGAGGGGGGCAAGAGAATGGCCAATCTATGTAATAATTGTGTAGATTTAATGCTAAAATTGAATTGGAAAGTATGATTTTTTCTCTTTAATGTTAAAATTGGATTTGTTTACAACATTGCGTAAAAAAATCTTTATGTCCTAGTGATATTTTAGGGAGTTTGCCTCAATACATCAAGGGTATTATTTCCATAACTTCACTCCTTCAAAAATTCCACAATTGAAAACATAAACATATAGGGGAAGGATTATATAGAGGAGTAGATATTCATCCCTAACATAATGGATCATCCATATGTTTTAGGATATCTTCTTTTTATATTATTTTAAAAGGAATTTGTCTATCCAATTTTTATTTTTTTATCCAAATGTCTACTAATCATGATTTTGGAATAGATATACTTAGTTGGTCCATTGTTTCAATAAAAGCTTGATATTGAATAAAAATTTTGTCGAATTCATAAATATAACACACTCAATAATCAACCAGAACCATTTCCCTTGTTTCAAAAGAATAACATATTTAATCATTCCAACAATCAAACCACTTTTAATAATTTTATTACCATAAACATTAATTCCTTGAGATGAAACATATGTAACACCTACGCTTTGATTCCTTGGGGTGAAATATATGTAACACCATGTAATAGTTGACTCTTTCCTAAGACTCTAAGATCACCAATTATAATTTATTTACATGAATATATCTTCTTACATCAACATTGTTTTGATCTATGACATGTTTTTGCACAATTATACATAGTGTAGATTTTATTCCATCTTTCACATGTTCGTGCCCATATATAAATGGCCATATTTAATGTAATATTTTGCAAAAGGTATTTTGCATTTGACTTGTTTTTTGTTATTAAATTCACTTTAGATTCCATGTGGGCCTAAAATGAATAATTGTGGGTAAGTGAAGAACATCTTTTTCTATAAATTTTACCATCTTGTAAACTTATCTTTAGTTAGAGATTAATATGTTTTCCATAAAAGAAACAGTTTTAAGATAGAGTGAAAAAAACCCTATCATATCACTTTTTCTTTCCCTCTAAAATTTATATTATTGTTTCTATGATGGACCATATAATGGTGATATTGTTTTTCTTTCGAGGAATGGCATAGTATCTTCCACTATTGGGTTAGGTAGATCCTCCATGGTATTGTCCTTGAGGAAATCATGTGGGGATGCTTCAACTTGGAATAGGTTTTGTTTTTTATAGTTATTCCCTTGGAAATATTTTTTATCACAAGTGTGGAAAAGGACAAGGCATTAATGTTCTTTCATGGCATATGAGGTCAACTTTTGGATATGTAAGAGTGGTGTGGAGAAATTATTAGAAGTAAGAGTGGTGTGGAGAAATTATTAGAAGTAGTAGCAATGGGAGACCTCATGTAGGTAGTAAAGGAATGGAATTTGGGTTCAACATCGATCACCATTTCATCATCTCTAACTTTATCATAAGCTTCCAACCAAGTGGAGGGCCATTGAATAATGACATGGGAATGAATTGCCTCCTTGAGTCCATTGATGAAGAATTCAAGGAAAAAAGAATCAAAGAGGTCTATAATATAGTTCATATTTGTGCCACTCTAGTATAATTGTGTCAACCTTTTTAGGAAGTGAATTTCATGGTCAAACTGATCATGAAGGATCTTCACAAAATGGCTCTAAGGGGCACAATGATGATATCATTTATGATACCATTTCCACCATTGTCAAAGTTTTGAGTCTATTTATATAACCCAATTTTTAACTTATAAATATCATGTTTAATGCCTTAGAGAGAAAAGTAATGTTCCATCTGTGCAACCCAACCTAAGGGGCGATAGCCATCAAATTTGAAGATTTTAATCTTCATGAAGCGGGGACATGAATTTGTATCCTCAAAGGAGTGATGTTAGGTTTCTCGTAAGAGAGTGTGAGAACATTTTTCTTTAGTGACCACATATTCTTTAGTTGGAGTATCAAATTTCAGAGTGAATCTGACATGTTGAGAAATAGATGTCATCGTATGTTCATGGTTTGTCATGGTATTGTTCTTGTCGGCCCCTTTGAGTTGGAGGTGGTTGATTGAGTGGGTAAAGTTGAGAAGATTATGATATGTATTGATACAAGGACATGACCACTGAGGTTAGTGGGTGAAGGTGTTAGGGAAAATTCTATTGGGGATGGATTTATTTGGTGGTCTCCATGTGGATTTAGTTGTGAGTGTGTACCTATAAGTTGAAAAGTATGAACAGTAAATAAATAATGGTCAAGTCCACCCAAAAAAAGTTGTGAGAGATATATATCAAAACTACTAGCCTGATGCAATGAATATTTTGAGATAGGTCATATTATGGGTTTATGGGACCACTCAAAAAGGTTGTTGGAGATATATAAAATGATCAACAAAATACAAAGATTTTTTTCAAATAGGTCACAATATTTTTTGTAAGCTCCATAGTGAAATTATTTTAATTTACAAAAAATAATAAGTGCATGCACAAGAGGATCATGAAGTTCAAGAGACCATAGTGGCTTCTCAAGGACCTATGACTACTAAAAATTAAACTTAAACAAGATGTCCATGCATGAATTTCAAGCATAAACATGTTAATGTATACCTTCCATGCATGGGAGATCCAAAAACTACTAAGTAGTCATATGTCGGAGTACATATTCATAATAAACAACCTATCAAAAGAGCCTTGGAGGAAATTAAAACTTAGAAAAGATTGACTTTCAACTTCGGAAGAAAAAATTCTTTGATATCTAACCACTTTTAGGAAGCTAGAAAGGATAAAAATGGAGAGGTTACCTAGTGTTGTGGGTGACTTCAACATCTTCAAGCTTCTCTTCCAGAATGGGACACCAATAGTCCTTCGAACTTGAAGTATTGTACAAATCCTTTTTAACCAAGAGAGCCTCTATTTTCCTGAAGGAGGAGAGGTCCACCTAACCACTGCGCTCCACATGCTTCCTCTTATGGCCACTCGTGGAGGAAATATTTTTTTTATCCTTAACCATAGAGAGCTCTTTTTCTGCCTGGTTTTCTTGTATCTCTATCGGTTTGGAAACCGAAGAGGGTGAGGAGTGGAGAGTCGGAGCAGAGGAAGGAGAGGATAGTGTGTTATTATCTCTATTGGATTCCTTCAAATTCATGAGGTCACGAGACAACATACTTTTCACACTCGAATAATTTATGCGACAAACCTAATCCCGCTTACCTACTACTTATTACACCAGCATCTCTTATTCTCAGTCGTCCAACATATTTCTTAAGTGTCCATGAATGGAGCTTTCAAAACCACTCTCTAAGGATTCTATGTTTCATCGATGCCTAGAGATTGCCTTTCCTCTTCTAGCATGACGACGGGTGGAATGAAGTCTCTTAGACATGTTTGCAGTCAGAGAATGAGGTTTAAACCCCTTAACTTATGAATTATGAAGCTAGAGGAGGATAAGAGAGAACTAGAGCACACAAGAATCTGAGCCATGGAGCTGACTGACGCTAATGAACTTGTTCGAGCCCAAAGAAAGGAATTTTTCAAAGCATTGGATGGAAATAAAGATTGTACACCAACTATAAATAACCAATATATGGAAACTTTCATCACCAAACTCTATGAAATAATCCACCTCAGAAGTTGTAGATTCATTATAGGGATACATTATTAGTAATGTACCCACTCCCTTTCTGCTCAAAGCGAAGACAATGAAGAGAATTGAATCCTTAGGCTTTGAGAACAGGAATCATTTAATGGGCATGGTGAGCGGACCAAGCTCTATCCACATGGTGGATAGAATGTTGTCTCCTCGTTCACATCCACACATGTCATTCAATCTCCAAAGACACCCACATTCGGGGATTGACAGTCTAGTTCAGCTAGAGTGAAGCAATCTATTTTAAGGGTAGCATTAGGAAGAATAGTGGGATCTAGATCTTGCAAAGTGGAGGGACTACAGATGCCTTCATTTGCTAAATGATCTACTACAACATTGGATTTCCTTTTAACGTGATGAAAGGTAACAGATCCTAGGATGGGACCGTAGTGTACAAGTTTAGAAAGACCAATATTGGGCTTCCATATTAGGTAGAGCTTGCTGGCGGATGCGCCACACTAGATTTTCTTGGAAAGGGTGATTATTAGGTGGGAGTCTCCTTCGACTTCTAGAGGAAAAAGAGACTAGGGATTGACAATTTGAAGACCAAAGATGAGCGCAGCTAATTCAGTCACATTGTTGATGTCATGACTAATATTACTATAATAAAGATGGATAATAGTTCCTGAACTATTTTATAAGACTCCTGCGAATCAGGCCAGCCCTAGCACTAGTACAAAATGAGGAATTAGCTACTATGTGACTAAAAATTCTAGTCACCACGGGTTTTTCAAGTGATTTACTACTAAATATGAGCAATTTTGATTGACCCAACTATAAACGACTAAAATTAATGGCTAATTTTGTCACCAGATAAAAAATATAACTAGATAGTAAGTGACAGAGTTAAAAATGACTAACATAAATGACCAATTTAGTCATTGCATAAAAAATGACTAGCTAGAAGAATATTAATTTGTCATTTATGTTAATCATTTTTAATTGTGCCAGGTCGGGGTCATTCATGAATAAAATATCCTACAAATATAGTGAACATGTTAAATATACATCATATATTTCATGATGTCTTCAATTTATGTTAATCTCACAACCATTGGGCCATAATATTAAGTGGGACCAATTATAACCTAAATTTGCATTCTTTGTTTATTTAATTTGAAAGTGAGTTTTTTATAGTTTATTGAAAAATGTTTGAACCATATGGTTTGACACTGCTTATAGCATTCCATAAATTTACACAATATTTCTTCAATCTTCCATATATCCTAATTCAAAGTGTACATGCAAAATTCACTATTTTAAGGAAGAAATTGTCTATCATATGTTGTGTTATCTCTCAAACGTATATCCCTGATCATTTGTATCCCTAAAATTAACAAATCAAGTCCTATACCACCCAAGTTAGAACTAGTACTACAATATAATGCAATATACTTTGGGGAGTCTATGGATATGTTTAATAACATGCATGTAAATACCAGACTAATAAAGGACTGAGGATCAACCTAAATAGAAAAAATCCATTCTATTGGACCATATCCATACATCTCTAGAGGTAAATAACAATGAAAAGGTACGCTTTCTTGGAGCACTCTATCTATAAATCCATAAAAAATATAATTGTATTACATGCATGATTGTGAATTTTGTGGGATGACAGGGCTCAATAAATAATATTATATTTGAGGTGATCACTCATTCAAAAATTGAATGTGACATCCTATACATTAGATTCCTAGTTAATCAAGTTTATAACCATTCAGTTTCCAATCATAATAAATTTCATTTATTCGGGGTGTCCCCAACCTACCTTATTTTAGAATTGAATCTATATAACTAATTTTTAAATCCATCTTCTATTATAATGTCACTATTATTTTATATGATTCCATTTCCATTTCAATTCGTTATTTCATACCAATGAATCGATTTGAAGAACTAAAGCTATTACACACTATTAATGATGTAGTAATAGTTATATGGTATCAACAAAGAGGAAGTCACCTAGCTAATTCTCAATATAATAAAAGTTCAATCAAGAATGTTGAGTATGCTCATGATGGCCACATTGAGTTGACCTAATATCACCTTAGGGATCACTATACATTACTTGGATCCTCCTATTCCTCCTATGTAAGGTGTGGAAACTCCTTATTTGGTATTAACATTGGCTCAACCAATAGTTCCTATTCGTGTGCCTTGTCCTTGTCCCTCATCTACACAGGCCCAACTAGTTGCTTCTGCCAAAACATGGAAAGGTTTTGAAAAAGGAGACAAAGACAAAAGTACTAGGGGCAACAACACCTTTATTACATCTATATAATTACAAAACATACCATATATAAATTATAAAGCATATATATATATATATATATATATATATATATATTAAAACATATAATGTGTCACACACCCCAATTTTGTAAAATAATGTTATTTGTTTTAATTTGATTCCTAAGACATTATGTTAAATTTAATGCTAAGTAGGAACTGATGACTCAGCAGAGTCAAAAGATGTGGAATGTAATTCTAAATATTTTATTTTTAATAAATAAAAGTGGAGACAACAGCTTGGGAGAGCTATTAATAAGAGTGTTACTGGTCAAACTGGTGGAAGGAACTAGGTGGAGAGAAAAAGACAAGTGGCAACATCCTCAAACACTTCCTATGTTGCAGGTGGCAACTTCCCTACATTTGGGGTCATGATCCCCCAAGAAAGTGGGATCAGAGCAGGTGGCTCAATTAATGACAACTAACCCAAAAAGACCTAGGCAATCTTTTAAAAGTACCCAATGTAGAGAGCTCAGGCTGCTCAGATATTTTCTAGGAGAAGAATCATTCAGGAGGAATTCACTTCAAGGAATTCATTGGAAAAAAGGGAAAACTGTAAGGAAGGTGTTTTGAGAGATAAACTGCAGTAACTTGGTCTGATACAGCTTTCTAGCTGAGAGATTTGACTGACAAGTTCAGGACTGGTATTGAGTCTCGGGACTAGTACTTGATTATTACTGCACCTAGTTCCAGCTAGGGAGACCAGAGCAAGCTCGAGGGTCCTGAGAAGTCGTTGTTTGAGCGCTCTCCAGGAGTTGGTAGGGAGGAACAGCCTCCCATTGCTGTTGTCGACCAAGCTCTAAGAACAGGTTCTGTTATTTATTAATTTCTGTGTTATTATCTGTGTGTGATTGAATAATGCATTTACAGTTTATGATGTAAAAACTAGGATAGAATATCTTGATTTGTTTAGTAATGAAACTATTCTTAATGGGAAACAAATCCCACCTGTGTTTTTCCCCATCTGGAGTAATCCAGATCGTACTCTAGCACAGGTGGTGTATTTAAATGAAGATAGTATGATGTAAATTTAAAATAAGATGTTAGCTTGATTATGAGAATGATTTTCGTTGTTTGTTATCAGAAGAAATAGTATTATGTACAAGGAGTAGAGTTAGACCTAGACTGTGAATGTCATCTTTTTAGTATACTAAAGGAAAAAGAACCTCTGTTATTATATTAACAGTAATATGTTTTGGTAGATAAACAGTTCTCTTCACAGCATACATTTCAGTAATCTCATTATTTATTTTGAAACCAAATAAAAGAATTTAATAGTTAAACTAGAGTAGGGTTAGGCTAAATAAAAATGCTTTACAACTCTACAGTTTATTTCTTTCAAGTTTAGGATAATTAACTACTGTATGTATAGCAACCAAACTGAGAGTAAGAATAGGTAACCCTTGATTTATTTTTATAGACAAACTAGTTGGTTCCAGATTTTATTTATTGGTTGGTAATGTAATTCATTCATTCATTTTTTTTATCTAGCTGAGCTTGAACAAGATCTACAGCTACTAACCTATCTTTTATAAAATTTAAACGAATACTACAATATATTTTACAGGATAGAACATAGATAGTTTGTTATTTCTTCTATTTTATAAATACTAATATTATAACATAAATAGGACAATATAGAATACTGGAGGGACCTCTTATAAATTATTTAGTATAGGTAGCATAAGAAATAAACAACAAAAAACTTTCTCATTTTACATCCATACATAAACTAATACATAGATAATGTATGTAATTATAGAAACAGTAATTGTTTGTAGGCAAAACTACACTCATATTCCAATATAATAAATATTAAGTAAATATAAATTACTTACCTTAAATGATGTAACTAATAGTTACATAAATATAACGATAAGAATATTAAATTACTTATAATCGAAAGGTTAACAAATATAAAAACAATATTTAAAAACTTTATTAGAATAGAGTAAAATAAAGAAATATAATATAAAAACAATGTACAAATATCCTAGCAGGTAATATTTAAATAATATTACAGGGTAAATTTTTAAATGCAATAACGCACAGGAAATAAACCAGCAGAGAATAAACATGCTCGATTCAACGAGCTCAACCAACCATTATACAATGTAAGTAATAACCCAACAAATTACAGTAGTGCTTGTAAATAAAAAGATAATTTAAAAGAAACTGTAAATATTTTTCATATCGCCAAGTTAGGGTAAAACCCTAATATCTCAAAATTTACAACAGAGGTGTAAAACCAAGAGTTTAAGCTCTTCTAATGCCTCTCGGCTTGAAACAAAATTAACAAAGTAAGGCTTTACCAGCCTTCTTTCATTTTTACATATATACACAAGTAAACAAATCAAAATTTAAAATTTACAGTCACGGCCTAAGCCGGAAGCCCCGCATAAAGAAAGGGCTTTTTCTTAACAGAGACAGCGAGCAAAATAAACCCAAGTAAACCAAAACCATGAGGGTTTTGCAGGCCACGACTACCAACCAGCAAATGTCCCATAAGGGACCGGACAAGGAAGAACTTCCATGGAGATTCCAAGGCTTACCCGTGAGCAAGCCGTTGCCACAGCCTCACACCAACCACGCAGAGGGACAGGTTGACACCTGTGAACAACAATGAACGATAATATTAAAACCTGGTATCAAAAATAAACTATTAAGTAATAAAAAAAAATCTGCAAAGATGACAAGAGGGTTAATAGCTTTTCTTACCTCAAATCTTAACTGAAACGTATCCACCCACAAACAGCAGTGCAGTTACCAACGCGAGGAGGAGCCCAACCTTCATCTGCCACAGGGAGGAGGAGATTACTATCACAGTATCTACCAATGGCGACCAAGAGTTGAAGCAACTGGCCACGCAAGTTTAAACGCTTGGGCCGCAATCATTCTTCAACAAATTTACATATGCTGCAAAAACCCTATACCCCAGCAACTCTAGAAATGCAAGACCACGACTCTCACTACCAGGCTAAAGAGGTAGGAGACTTTTTACAGTCGAAAGGTTCTTGTTTGAGCGAGCCGTGATGGTGAAACCCCGGAGAAAGAACCACTAGCCTAACCCAAGCAACAAACAATTTTTGTGGTAGCACTTCTCTATTGTGCTTTCGGGATGAGCTCACAAGGTGCAGAACAAGCAGGAAGACTACCAGCGACGGGATGCAAGTGACAGTGCAGACAAGAACATAGTAGCAGAGCGGCCGGAGGCCCAAAGGTGATGGAGGGAATGACAAAGCTAGGGTTCATGACTGCCTTTTTAACCTCACAACAAATGGCTACGACGAGTCCACGTAGACAACTAATTATTTTCATGCAGTGGGTAAGAACTGTATAGTTTCGGCGATCAATCATTCAATTGATTTCTCATCCAAATCATGCGATGAGCGAAGTTTCTACAAGGTTCAATGATACCGAATGTCAACCCAGCCTTCAAGCTGTAAAATTGAACCAAAGAAACCTTAGCACAAGGGCGAGGTTATATCATAACGTGGATTTACACCAATGCACGACTTATCACTTTATACATGTAAAGGATGCATAAAATAAAAGTTTATAAAACTTAGATCAAGGTTAAAACCATAGTTTCATTATTGGTGCGCTCCTTTTTCATGACCCTTTCCTCTATGCTTTGCAAAATAATATTTCAACAAACTATTATAATGGTGGCGAGGATTATGCCACTTATCAATAACTAAAGATTCAGCAATGCAAAGTTATGCCTTAAGACCATCAAGGACGGAGCCATTACTACTAACCATTATTATACTAGCATGGTGTTAATTCGTTCAAAGGTTATAGATTCATTAAGAATATTCCTTGGATTAACTAAAAAAGAAAGCTCATAAGACCTAATTATGATAAAGAACTATCTTATGAGATTGATTCTAGTAATGCCTTTAAGTACTATCTATGTTTAAAACTATTAAGTTTGCAACAAAAAGATTAAGCATTATAGTATTTCTCAGGGTTGACATCTTATAAATTTCAATGATTTAATAACCATAACTGAACATTATCTTCCAAACAAGTTATGTGTAAAAGAACTGAGGGTATCAACACTAACTTAACTCTTTTTGAGAATTGCATGTAATAATGTTATAATTCTTTTAAACTTCAAAACTTTAGAAGTTGGAATATTGGTACAAAAACTCATTTATCAATGTGCATTACTCATCACAAGGAGTAACCAAATCTATCATGACGTAAATAGTATATGTTCACATTTAAAGATAAACCTTTAACGTAATAACCCTGTCATCCTTAATCTGCATGCAATGAAAGATTTATGGCGTTTACACACACAATGACTATGGTAAACGTCAAAGAGTTTAGAATGCAATAAGAACTAGAAATTACAACTACTAGAGAGAAAGCAACTGTCGCAATTACTGATAGGAATGAATCTCATTTCCTTAGTGTTTTTAAAAAGAATAACGATTTAATGGTTTTAACTCATAAAACATTTGGAATTGAATAGCATTTATATTCTTTTACTGAGTTATTAATTTGCGACGAACATATATCTGTATGCGTAATGATTATTGACAAGTGGCACCGGATCTTTCTTACCTGTAAATTTGTAAGAGCAGGTAAACTTTCTACATTAGCTGAAAAGCTAAGTAAGCCTAGAATACCAAGACAGTTCCACCTTGTGGTCGCAAAGAAAAACAAGTCATTAAACTGAAAAAGAATTATTCTATAAAATAAACATAATCAAGTAGATAATTCAGATTATGAAATCATTAACATATAACTAATTAAAACAATTAGTTGACTGCATTAATGAAGTTTATCAGTATTTTCAAAGTTTTAAATTTTTCAGAAATTTTGGGACTTTGACATAATGTAACACAAAATAATATAAAAACAAACAAAATATAAAATATAATATCACACATGCCAATATCAACAAAATAAACATAGCCATATGGTATACAATAAACATATGTTTTATGGTATACAATCATAATGCAACATGTAAACACCTCCAACTCAAACCTAAACTACCAATCAACATCTACTTGAGTTCATTCATGGAGGACTACCCAAAATTCATGGAGATTTCCTTCTCAAATTACCTAGATAGTATCCTATTGGCGCCAAATAACTAGTACAGAGTGCACCTACAAGGAAAGCCTTGAATCTATTTGTACGGATGCAAAGAACAGGAATGTGGTTGAACGAACTCGCATCCGCAAGTGTGGTCAAGGTATTAGTTATCATTGTGTCATTGGAAGAGGGAATACAGGTCCATGTTGGTCTTATCAAGACGGGATTCGATCCAGATATCTTTGTGGGAAGTGCCCTTGTTGATATGTATGCCAAATGCAGGGTTGTTAAGGATGCAAGGAAAGTGTTTGAAAATATGTCTGAATGGAATGTGTTTTGGTGGAGCAATATGATTGCAAGGTATGCTCTAAATGGGAACGATGAAAAGGCTCTCAAGATGCGTTGGTAAGCATTGATGATGGGGATGAGGCCGAATGCTTTTACTTTCTCGACGGTGCTTCTAATTTTGGAAAACATCACGACTTATGATCAGGGTAACCAAGTTCATATCCTCGCCATAAAATATGGGTTTGATTCATATAAACTTGTGGGTATTTATCTGGTTGGCATGTGTGCAAAATGTGGTTTTGTTTCTAGTTTTGTTCATTCCTTTTGGGAATCATGTCAAAATTACCATGAATTGACAATTCAAAGCTAGACTGTGAATGTTTTTAATAGGATATGTAAGTGGATATGGTGTTAATTATAATACAATAACTGGTGCTCTCTGGAATCAAAAACCCAATTCTCTTAGGTACCAAGATAACTCCATGCCCCGATGTTTCTTTAAAGGGCCACTAGGTATTCTATTTGAGAGGAATCTATGTTAGTTGTTACCATTTTAGAAACCATTTCAATCAACGTCTATTCTCCGTAAAAAAGTTTAACTTGTGTTTCTTGTAAATATGAAAAATTTAAAATGTTGATGGTAACTACTAGATCTCATTGCTTGCCAAAGCCATACCTTTGAGAAAATTATGCACAAAACACTTGAAAAAGTAAAATTCATAATATTGTATTATAGGATCGCGGCATGGGTTTGAGTATGTAGGAAGATATAAAAAGTGGCTATTGAAAGAAACCATGAATGATCATGATTGAGTTTGGACATTTGTGTTGCGGCTAGTCCTATCATTGCACATTTTTTCTATCTCATCTATGAATTCCTTCAGGGCCTTACTTTGCACATTTACAACACATTATTTATTTTGATAGATTTCCCAAAAGAGCATAGGCTGTCAACAAGTACCTCTAGTGTTGCCACTTATTTTTTGCAAGTCACCCTTGAAAATAGAGTTATTCAAGTCCTCAATGTTTTCATCATTCAATATGCCATTGACACCCAATCACATAAATAAGTTTGTTCCTTATTTCAGTGAACACACAAATCTGTAAGTGCAATAGTGTCATATTTTGGGAGAGGGGGTTTAAACACCAACACAAACAGACATGAGACACATGATAAATAAAGCAATGGGATAGTTTATTTAAAGAGTAATCAGTAATGGAGTACAAATATTGTGGGAATCCCTGACTTGACAGTCTGTATTCTTATGCTTTGTCTCCAATGTATGCATTATATCCCTAGATTCATTATAAACCATAACATTAGAGTGTTTTTACCGGATGAATAAGCCAATAGATTTTTCATATATCACTTGAGACCTTAATTCAGGTAATCCTTTTGGACACTAGAGAAATTATATGGCCAAACCATACTCCAATATATTCGTATAAAAGGTAGCAAGGTGTATCTACAACCTAAGTAAATGTATATTCATTGAAAACCACATCACAATGTTTTTATGAAATGTTTTGGCTAATATTTTTTTTGTATTTCACTTGAAACTTTAATTCATGTCAATCCGTTAAAAGGAATAGCATAGATCCCTTAAGTTCAATATGCTTTAACATCTTTGTAGGGAGAGTGTCTAGATGTGTTTATAGTCTATCTTTTAAGTATAGATGACTTTCTTCTTCAATATCTTTTTAATCCCTCCCGGTTTTTAATAATGAATATGGTATTTAACATTTTCATAGGGAGTGTGGCCATATGTGTTTATAGTTTAAGTAGATATCTCTGAACCTAGATATTTTAAGTATAGATAAATCTCTACTTCAACATATTTTTAATCCCTCTCGGTTCTTAATAATCTAGAAATAGACATTAGAGGAAATTTGGGGTCCAAAATGGGCCTTATAAGAAAACGCGCCAACAATCAATTTTGTGAGTTGGAATTCAAGAACCAATAGAATTTCAATAAAATGAGTCAACCATAATGGTTGAATTGACATATTTGTCATAAAAGAAAACTACATTTTTCTGTTTGTATTTTCAACATATCTCCCTCTGTTTTGACTCAAATTCCGAGTGGGAGAGCTCGTTTGATGCGGGATTTAATTCCACATCCAGCGAGTACCCACACTGCATACTTTTGATAGGCCCCGCTAGCCCAAAAACAATAAATACATAAAAATTGTGATGATGATGTCATTATCATGTTTTTTCATATATTTATTGTTTTTGGGGTAGCAGGGTCTGTCAAAAGTATGCAGTGTCATCTTCATGTTTTTTCAGGTATTTATTGTTTTTCGAGTAGCAGGGTCTATCAAAAGTATGCAGTGTGGGTACTCGTTGGATGCGGAATTAAATCCTGCATCAAACGAGCTCTCTCACTCGAAATTTGAGTAAAAAAAAGGGATATATGTCGAAAATACGAACAAAAAAAAGTAGTTTTTTTCATTCTTCCTCCAAAATTAATAACTATTATTTTATTATTTTAACTATTATTTTATTATTTTAACTATTATTTTATTATTTTCCTTATGAGGCCCATTTTAGACCTCAAATTTCCTCTAATGATGGATCTATATTAATATGAACCTATTCAAAAAACAACATAGTACCACTATTTTTCTATGAGCTCCATTGACTATGATGGGAGACCAACTTCTTGAAATTCATTGCATAGAAATGTAATAAATTCAGTCCATATGTTCCTTTATGCACCCCCAAAGACAAAAATATGTGATCAACATTCCTAAGAACCATCTTATTATCATTGTTACAGAGTTATACCACAGGTTTGACATGTTATCCCATAAGGTTTGTACTCTTAAAAAACAGCCAAATCCACAGTACGAGGCCATTACTAAACCTTCAAATTGTTTTTCAGGAGGGATTAACCTAATAATTTCTACATAGTGTTATGAGTATGCATCAAGATAATGCACACATGCACAAGGATACAAATGATTGTCACAAAATCATGATAGTTTCATTTTGTTATGGGTTTTTCCTTACCGACCTATTTTGCATGAAATAAGAGGCATATATGTAGTGTGGAAGGTGCATATCATAACTCTGGGTGCTTATCTAGTATACACCATTCCATTGTTATTTATAATACTAATTATATTACATTATATTTTTATCTCTAAAACCTGTAGTTTTATGCACCAGGAGCTTCATCCAGTTGGTTTTTTTAGTTGAGACATTAGCCATAAAATTAAAATAAAACCCACAAACCAAGTGTTGGTAATAACTCCCGATTCAATTCTATTCATGGCCAAAAACATTAATTTATACATTACAATGAGGCGGTTGAGAACCAGCCTTTTCACCTTCCCATGCAACTATTCAAATTCCTATTTATTTATTTATTTACAATAATCCTAACGGATTATATTCTAACAATCCCCCTCTTAATCCGAAGGGGTGTTCGTAAGTCCGAGCATGTTTCTGAATATTTCAAACTTTTCTCGTCCAAGCGCTTTGGTGAAGATGTCTGCAACTTGATCATTTGTGGAACAATGTTGAAGATGGACTGTCTTGGCCTCTACATGATGTCGAATCAAATGATACTTTGTGTTGATGTGTTTGGTTTGATCATGGAATCTAGGATTCTTAGCCGGCTTGATTGCAGAAGTATTGTCGACCAACAATGGAGTGGAGTTCTCTTGTTTTTCTTGCAAATCTTCAAGTATCTTCCTGAGCCATACTATTTCTTTCGTTGCTTCAGCTGCAGCCACATATTCTGCTTCTGTTGTTCAATCTGCTGGAACTAACTGTTTACGTGATCTCCATGAAATAGTTGCTGATCCAAGACTCATAGTGTATCCAGAAGTTGATACTCATGTCTCCTTATTGCCATCAAAATCTGAGTCTGAGTACCCAATAAGTTTGAACTCATCCACTTTAGAGTACTTGAGTCCAACGTCTTGAGTCCCCTTCAAGTATCTTAGAACCCTC